>CM053597.1:234309004-234362671 GCA_028646575.1 Pseudocheirus occidentalis | reverse complement strand
ATACAATTAAATGCAACTGGGAAATAATACATACAGGGACAGGGGCAGGGAGGAGCTCCCTACCCTGCTAGAAAGCTAGAGAGGTGTTGGAGGAGGGCATAAAAGGGAACAGATTGTGGGAGGGGTCTTACAGTGGGATCAATGTTCTGGGCTGGGGGGTAGGGACAAAAAGGGGAGAAAATCTGTAACTCAAAACCTTATGGAAATGAATGATGTAACCAAGAAAATAAATTAAAATTAAAAAAAAAAGAATATATGTAGGAAAAAAAAAACAAAACAAAACAAAAAAAGAAACTAGAGCTAAAAGACTTATGACAACTTCCTAAATGGGACTGCAGAAGAATATATGTATTTATCAGCACTACATGGAACTTTTACAAAAATTGACCATGTATTAGGGAAAAGGGATATTGAAAACAAATATAAAAAGGTAGAAATAATAAATACATTCTTTTTTTGAGTACAAATACATTCTTTAAAGAACATAATGCAATAAAAATAGCCATTAGTTCAGGGATCTCAGACAAGACATAAAGACACATTGATATAACAGTGAAATGCTAAATAATGAGTATTTCAAGTATAAATCGTAGAAAAAGATATGGAAAATGATAATGATGAAAGAACATACCAAAATTTCTGGGATGCAGTAAAGCAGACCTTGGCAGGGGGTAGGGGGATATCATATCCCTATAAACATAGATTAACAAAATAGAAAAAAACAAAGGATCAATGAACAGAATATGCTGAAGCAAACCTAAACATCTGATCCAGGAATCAGGCTGTTTCTTTGATAAGCTAGCACTGGGTTTTCCAGGATGCGCCCATTCCTTAATAGTCCACCTCCTAGTTTTCCCAGTGATGTAACTATAAATCAGAAAGAACTCGCCTGATATCTTGAGGTCCAGGGCTCTGCCTGGGATTCTAGCCAGGTGTTAGCTGCTTTTTAAGATTATTAATACATTTTAGATACTATTCATGTGTATAGAAACATCAAGGACATGATTACTGTCAAGACCTACTTGACATCACTGTCTGGCATCTTGGAACTGAACAAAGCTGTACCGGAAAGCCTAGTGACCTATAGTTACCTTCTTTGTCTTTTTACTCTATAAAAACCTTGCTGATGGTATCAATAAATGGATTGCATTGGTAATCTCTCCTGGCCCACGTTATTCCACCCTTCCACATTGTAGTGCACCATCTAGTGCTGGTCACAATATGCATTAAAAAAAAATAGAGGGGCAGCTAGGTGGTGCAGTGAATAGAGCACCAGCCCTGGAGTCAGGAGTACCTGAGTTCAAATCTGGCCTCAGACACTTAACACAAAAAAACTAGCCGTGTGACCTTGGGCAAGTCACTTAATCCCAACTGCCCTCCAAAAAAACAAAACAAAAAATAGAAAGCCAACAAATAGAAAAACACAAACTCATGAAAGAGAAGATATTGAATATTAGAGTAGAAATAGATAAACTGGAAACATAAAATATCCATAAAAATGAGAAAACTGAAAGCTGGTTCTTTGAAAATTCTAAAAAAATTAACCTTTAAGGTTGATTTTTCTGATTAAAAAGGAAGGGGTCAAAAGCTCAAATCAATGAAATAGCAAATAGCAAGGCAAAATCAGAAGAAATAACAAGAATAAACAGAACCTATTATATACTGTAATATTCCGAAACAGGAAATAGAAAAACTAAAAAATATAATATGATCAAACTGTGAGAAGAAAGGAGATTAGGAGAGTGGGTTATTTAATATCTCTGTTTCCTAAAAGGAACTAGAAGTACCTATAAAGACACTTCAAAAGAAAAAAGCTCTTGGTTCTCAAGTGTTCAAAAAAAAGAATTCTGTCAAACTTTTAAATTTGTATTTATACCACACAAATTATTCTCAAAAATTAAGAAAGAATTCTGTATTTTATTAAAACAAGACTTATTTTATTAGACAAATATAGTCCTAATAATTAAACCAAGGAAAGATAAAGATCAGAAGAAAAATTACAGGTCAATATACAAGCAATAATAATTACATTATTTCAAAATTTTGAAACAAAATCCTGTCAAATAGATTACATTTTTATGACCAAGTTGAATTTATATCAGGAATGCCAGGATGGTTCAACATTTGAAAAACAATCTATATTAAACAATCATATTAAAAACCAAAATATCTAAAACCACATGATTATCCAAGGCTTTTTCTACATCCATTGAGAGAAAGTACAACATTAATTCATGTTAAAAACCATACAAAATATAGATATAGAGGAACTTTTAAAAAATTATTCATTTTTACTTTTTCACATTCACTCCCATAAGATTTTGAGTTCAAAATTTTCTCCCCCTCCCTAATCCTACCACCTCCTTAAAACAGCATGAAATCTGATATAGGCTCTACTTAAACATTCATACTAATTGACTTTAGTCATGTGGTAAATAAGAATTAGAGAGAATGGGAGAAACAGAGTAAATAGTCTGCTTTGATCTTCACTCAGACTTCGTAGTTCTTTCTCTGGAGGCGGACGACGTCCATCGGTTCTTTCTTTGGAGGCGGACGACGTCCATCGTGAGTCTTCTGGAGTTGTCTTATATCCTTGCATTGCTGAGAAGAGCCAAGTCTATCAAAATCAGTCATTGCACAATGTTGCTGTTACTGTGTGCAGTGTTCTCCTAGTTCTGTTCACTTCACTCATCAAGGAACTTCTTTAAAATGCCAGAAAGAGCATCCAAGGGATACTCTTCAACCTTTTCCTATAAAGTAATAAAGCAAGGATGTCTACCTTCCTGACAATTATTTGACCAAGTTCTGAAAGTACATGTGTATGTATGTATGACTATATGTATATTCCCATATACATGTATGTACATATATGTGTAAAACTTTATATATAATTACAAAACTTTCACAATTTGCTGAAGATATGACAATACACTTGGAAAATCCTAGAGAATCAGCCAAGATACTTATTGAGACAATAGCTTTAGCAAAGTTGAAAATTACAAAATAAACCCTGAAGAATCAACTACAATGTATGTAGTAGCAAAATCTAAGAAGCAAGAAGAAAAAGGGAAATCTCATTCTAAATATGCATAAAGTGATTGTGTCCTTGTGGGCAAATCATTCCCTGCACTGTCCTCCCTTCCCCAGACTGTAAGATAAAGCAAGTAACAATAATTAAACATGTTGGTAAGATAAGGCAGTTACAGTAACTGAACTGTAAGGATCCATTCAACTTTCAGCCCTTGGAGTCCAGAGTAGCTTGTAGCTAGTATGATCCAGATCCAGAACTAACTTCAGATGTTTGGTCTCAGAGCAGTGATCTTTCTGTTTTCTCTTTTCTCCCCAACAACTGTTTTCAAAAACCTGAACCTAAAATAAGGTTCCCTGTATTTCACACACACACACACACACACACACACACACACACACACACTCACACACACACACTCACACACTCACACACACACTCACACACTCACACACACACACACACAAACACACACCATCCATTGTCCATAAACTGCCCTGGCCCACTGCTTTTAGGCTGTCAACTGAGTCTCCATTTCCAGCAGGGTCTCATAGAGGCAAGAAAGCTCTTGCAGTTTCTTTTCCAAATCCAGAGCTTTCTTCCTCAATTTTGCTTCTGTTGGAGTCTTTGTCCCCTTTGTCAAATGCACAGAATCTTGCACAATGGAGATTATATCTATTACAACACAAATTCCTCCAAATACAGCATCCCTTATCATGGCTTTTTTGGTCATGCCTGATACTGTGTCTGTAAAAATCTTTTTGAACTTCTTGGTATTAAAAATCAAGCCTGGATTATCTTTGAGCAGCCTGAAGGCAAGGAAGTTTGGGTTATTTTTGTAGGTTATACCAATTATTACTGCTCTTACCAATTCAATTAGAGGTACCACAATGTCATTTATCTTTTCCTCAACATTGTCTAACTGTTTCCTCCCTAGCAAGTCATTGACTTTATCAATAATGCCTGCAGAAACATCAGTAACAGTAGCTGCGATTCCCAATCCCATCCCACCCACACAGAGGGGCAAGCTCACTCCTCCTGTTACAAGTGCTGTTCCCGCTATGGTCATGATGCCTGAGACAGCATGAGCAGAGCTAGCTACTATGCTGGTAATGGTACAATCCTTGTGAATCTTGTTCATTTTGTCTGCAGAGCAGCGAAGCTCTTTGATATGTTCTTCCAGTTGCAGTTTTATAGTGGGAAAATCCTTCAAAAACCTTTTCACTTTGGGCTTCATTTTTTCATACATATCTTCCTCATGATCACTCATGCTTTTGTACTCTAGCTTCATGGCATCAGACAATCAATCAGCTTCACCCCTGTGAAGAGTGAAAGCCAAAAGATGATGAGGACATAACAACAGAGATAGGAAATAACATTCATTTTTCCACAGAGTTCTAACATTGACCAATTTCTTTTCTCACCTTTCCCTGCCAAACTCCTAGAAAGAAGTTCCACAATGTCATTTGTTTTTCCCTCAACATTCCTTCAGCTCCCTGTCTCTACTTCCTTACCAACCACTCACTCTTCAACCCTTTGGCGTTTGGTTCCCAAACCTAGAATTTTGTTGAAACAGCTCTCTGAGGTCACTGACAACCCTGGTACTGCCAAGGACTCTTCTTCATCCTCTGTACACAGAGCATTTAATCCTGAGCACCAACTACCCATCTTTCTTGATACTTGGTTATGTGTCCATGATTCTCATTTGGTGTCATGGAAAGAGCATGAAACAAGTTTACAAAAAATGTAAGATTAAGAACCATTACCCAAAAGGTAAGTGATCAAAAGATAGGAATAAGCAGTTGGCAAAAGAAGGAATGCTCATGATTGTAATTTTTAAAAATAAAAACCACTAATAATAGGAAGAAAAATACAAATTTAAACAATCTTGAGATTTCCCTACCCCCCCAAAAATCAATAAAATTGACAAAATATGATCAGAAGGACCATAGCAAACTCATACAACATACATAAAGTACATATGATATACTTGTAATATTAGATATAATCCCAGTATTTAGTACAGTGAAGGGTCCATAGTAAGTGCTAACCAAGTCTTTTTTATTCATTAATTTATTCACAGAGAATTAATCCAGAAATGTAGATTTGAAAAATATTTTGGTTTCTCCCCAATTACATGTAAAAACAATTTTTAACATTCATTTAAAAAAAAGTTTTGAGTTCCAAATCCTATACCCCTTTCTCCCCTTCCTGTTTAAATGTAAGCTATATTCTGATGCTACTCAGAGGAGAAACTAAACCTAAATGCCCCAGATAAGAGGCAGACAAACAGACATGTTGGGAAGTAGCCACTCAGTTTACCACACAGCTCTCTCCTGAAGGGCTCTCACCTGACTCCTTTGTTCTCTTAACAAACTCACCACTTGAGGCCACTGTATAAGGGCCAACTGAAGAAACACCGGCCCAGAGCTAGGGCCCTGTCATTCTTCTCTGTTATCTACTAGCCCTTTAAGAGTGGTAACAAGTGGGGTGGCTAGGTGGCTAGGTGGTGCAGTGAGTAGTGCACCAGCCCTGGAACTATGCCCAAAGGGCTATAAATAATCGCATATCTTTTGACCCAGTAATACCACTTTTAGGGTTGTATCCCAAAGAGATCAGAGAAGTGGGAAAAGGACCCATATGCACAAAAATATTTATTGCAGCTCTCTTTGTGGTGGCAAAAAACTGGAAACTTAGGGGATGCCCATCAATTGGGGAATGGCTGAACAAGTTATGGTATATGAATGTGATGGAGTATTATTGTGCTATAAGAAATGGGAAGGAGATGGACTTCATAATTACCTGGAAAGGCTTATACAAATTGATGCTAAGTGAGAAGAGCAGAACCAGGAAAAATTTGTACACAGTCACAGATACCTCATATGTGTGACGACCAACCTGGATAAACTGGACTCTTCTCAGCAACACACAATTAAAAGACAATTCTACAAGTCTCAGAATGGAAGGAGATATCTACATTCAGAAAAAAGATCCAGAAAGACCAGAGTTTAAATGGAGACTGAAGCAACACATGCTATTGTTCTTTTCCATATTTGGTTTTGTTTCTTTTCTTTTTTTCCCCCATTATTCGCTCCATTGGTTATAGCACTTCTATACAACCAGACTATTGTACAGTGTGAAAGCATTTGCAGATTCCATACATGATGGTATGCCACCATGGGGCAGGGCAGGGAGAAGGGAGGGGAGAAAATCTGAAACTCAAGTGATTCTGGAACTAAATCTTGTAAACTAAAAGTAAATAAACAAGTCAATAAATAAAATAAAACTATTCTCCTTAAAAAAAAAAAAGAGTGATAACGAGGATCCTGCCCTTCTTAGGACCGGTGGCCTGAGCGGCTGGTCTCGTTTCCCTCCTCAGACCTCTGGAGGACACCCTTTGCCATCTTCTGCTTTTCAGATCGCTCAATGTTTTTGGCCCTCTGTGATTTCACAGGGTAAAGAAACTTCCTCCACCAAAGCAAAGATAGATGTGCCTGGTCTAAAACAGTCTTGGAGTGTTACCAGATTATGTGGCCAGGGGCAAGCAGCCACTGAGTGTCAAAGGTCAGACTTAAACTCAGGTCTCTTCTTTTGAAAGCTTTTTCAGTAAACATGAATGTTGCTATGTGTGGGCACAGATTAGGGGATGAGGTCATCCTCACCTGCTCCAATCAGTTCCTGGTTTCTCTATCCACCCTGTGAGGACCTGGGCCCTGATTCCTGTTGTCCCAGCTTCGATCTGCCACCTCCCTTCTCTTGACTGGGCTCCAAGTTGTGCCATGACCCACAGCTCTTCTCTCTCAATGAACCACGGGGGAAGGGACTACTTTTTTGCTTTCATCTCTGACTCCTGGTTGCTTGTACATAAAATAATAATTACTTAAAAATGTTTATGTGCAGAAAATAAATGATACAGTGAAAATAGCACTGACTGTCTAGACAGAGCTGCTGGATTCAAATTCTTCCCAAGATGTTCACCGCCTATGTGATGTTGGGAAGGTCTTGCTTTCTCTCTCTCTCTCTCTCTCTCTCTCTCTCTCTCTCTCTCTCTCGGTTCTCCCTGTAACAGAGAGACTGGACCAGATGGCCCTGGAGGTCTCTTTCAACAGTGGAGTTGACCCTAGCAGCAGATAGGGCTCTCATAAGGCAAGAGGACATCACTTTCACATGGGGCATCTTTGTGATCATCACATGAACCCAGCCTAGAACCAAAGCAAGACTCCAAATCCAGATTTTTTTTTTCTCATCAGCCCCGAGAAGCTCCAAGAAGCAAATGTTCTCAGTTTTTAATCTTTCCTCACATGTCCCCACTTTATACACTTATATGATCAAAACCCTCAGACAAGGCGTCATCGCCTCTTATCCTTGGTCTTTTGGATTTGGGGTGGCAATAGTCGAGAGAAGAGACACAGCCCACCTCCTACCAGAAAACTGATGGGTTTAAAGTCCAAAATGAATCATATGTCTTTTGGATACAGTCAGTGTGGAAATTGATTTTGTTTATCTCTACTTCTTTGTAATAAAGGTTTTCTTTTTCTAGTTTTTAAAAAATTCTTTGCAGGAGACAGACTGGGAAGGGAAAGATAATACAAGTTTGTAAGAATTAGTTAATAGGATTAATTATAGGGTTCCTATCACAGAATGATGAAAAATCCAGGAACCAAATGTTCATTAGGGATGATAAGAAAGGCCCTTGAAACTTATCAATGGCTGGGACTAACCCCAGCCTTCCAGGGGTACCAGTCATGGCTGTCGAACTTGTCAGGGAAAACAAGCTGACCTGAGACCTGGAATTACTCTGTGCTGATTGACAGTCTGGGAGAGTGGAGGAAGACCAGCAGTTCCTGAGCCAACCCCAGGAGGAGACCTTGGGGGCAGCTCATCCCATGAACTCATTTCACAGAGGAGAAAAGTGAATCTCAGAAAAGGTCAGTGATTTACAGATAAGATCCTGGAAGGACCTTCAGGGACCTCCTAGTCTAATCCCTTCATTTTATAGATGAGAAAACAGAGTTCTGGAGGCCAAGGATCAGAGGCTTGACCCTGCACTGCTGAAAATGCTGACATTTTCTACACTTCCTCTTTCTCTCCATTTTCATATTTTTAAAAAAAAAAAAGTTTCTGAGAACAAGGGGAAAAGTATTCAATAGCAAAGATATAGGACAGAAAATGCAGATTCTCTGCTCAGACTGGCTCCACCCAGGTTAATCAACCCTCAGCTTCCATAGTCGTACAATTCCTATTAACCTCAGAAAAACTGGGAGTTTTAGAAATACCCCAACACACACACACACACACACACACACACACACACACACACACACACACACACACACCCCAGCACTTCTATAAGCTGAGAGTCGTTATCATCTTGGGCTTAAGGAAACTCCCCAAAGCTGGCCCATGCCCCTTTACCAACTGCCTGCCTTCCTTCATGGATTGCTCTGTTCTTGCCTCCCACCACTGAAGCCAGACTTTATCATCTTCCTGGGACTTGGGGTCAGGGCTCCTGGTCACCAGCACCTATCACAAAAGTTCTTACCTCTCCAGGGTCTATGCAGCCAGCCAGCAGGATAGAATGGACCAAAGGCTCTGAGAAGTGTTCCTGTCCTCCTAGCACCAGGGTATTTAAAAGCAAAACTGAAAGTAGAATATCTTAATAACTTTTTTTATGGTTGTACTATTTTTATTTCAGTCACACAAACTAAAGTGGTTTCCCCAAAACAAACGTTGGGAGAAGGGAAAACAACTCTAATAATTATTCTCTGAAACAAGTTCCAACCTCTATTTTTAGTTAAAAAAAAAAAAAAAGAAGCAGCAGCAAGGTTGGGGAACAGACTTAAAGGAAACACCTCCCTGATAGTTTCAGGGCTTGTAACTTTGAAGGAAAAAACCTGCCATGTGTCAGAAATGCCCAAATCTTAAAGCAAATATCACAAGACAGACGGCAGCACAAGAAAACCACTCTGGAAATGCTGGAAATACCCTTAAAACAGGAACAAAGACCACCATGTTTGGCCACACTTTTAAAAAGGGTTTAGAATCTTTCAAATGAAATAGCATTGAACTTTTCCTAGGAATCAAGTCCCCAGGAACCAAGGATGTCAAAAAACTGAAAAGCCCCTGCATGTTTTTCACTCTAGAATGGTGGCTAAAACAAGTGAGCCAATGACTACTGTAACTTTACCTAAAGAAGAGGATTTCAAAGGATTACAAAAGACATGATTCATGGGATTCTTCCCCAACACCTGCCCAGCCCCCAACTTTCTATTTTTAAAAACAGATTCATTAACTGAAAGTTAGTTAGATATAAGACACCAACTTTTGAAGTCAGTACAAGGCAGCAGCAGCACAGGGGTCTTCCCAGCAAAGTCTTTGGCGAGGCCAGGCCACGGCCACGGTCATGTCTTTACTGCTTCCCAGCCTATCGGCCTGACTTTTTCTCCTGCTGTCCTCTTCCGCTGCCAGGAAGCACTGACTGTCTAGACAGAGACGCTGGATTCAAATTCTTCCCAAGATGCTCACCGCCTATGTGATGTTGGGAAGGTCTTGCTTTCTCTCTCTCTCTCTCTCTCTCTCTCTCTCTCTCTCTCTCTCTCTCTCTCTGGGTTCTCCCTGTAACAGAGAGACTGGACCATATGGCCCTGGAGGTCTCTTTCAACAGTGGGGTTGATAATCCCTCCTTGGCCTCGACCTCCAAACACACCTCGGCCAGCTCCACCTGCACCAGCTGCTTCTGCTGCTGCACACCACCTTGGCCCTTGCCCTTGGACACCACCTCTTCTTTTCCCATGTCAATAATCTCATCAGGAATCCACAAGTATTTAATGGTGCTACCTCGAATGTAACACTCAGGCATTGGCCAGAACTTGTCGCCATCCCTGGATGTACAGATGGCCTCTCTCAAATTGATGCTCATCCAGTTATCACAGCTTACAAGGTGCCCATTGTAGGTTTCACCATTTTTTTAGTTCTACCAACATGGGGTGATTCTGGGCTGTCTTCAAAAGGGATAAGGGCAGCATTCTGCGGGTCACGCCAGGGCGGGGACAGGGCCCGGGCCGCTCCGGTCACTTCCGCGGCCGCCACCGTAGCTCAGGGGACTCAGAATTCTTAATAACTTATTTTTAACAAACAAGCCATCACCCCCACACAGGATGCCCTACCTACAGTTGTGGAAATGTTCAGGGACATCGTTTAGAAAATCATGAAATGTCAGGGCCTGGAAGGAATTTAGAATGTCGAAAGGCAGGTACATGGTAGCAACAATCAGCTTGCTTCAAGGTTCAAACAAGACAATATGCCCATGGTGCTTTGTAAACTTTAAAGTGCTATGAAAATGACAGTTAATATTAAATTATTGTCCACATGCCGATCTGTGGCCTGCTCCATACCCTCAGTGTCTTGGTGCTACATCACTAAAAAAAGATGAGCTGAATTGAATTGGAGGGGAAAGATCTTTCCCTACAATCTAGTCTTTAAGCTGTTGGCTTAAAGCTGTGGCCTTTGAGGTTCCTTCTGCTTCTAGACCTCTATGATCCAGTTCACTTTTACCTGAAGCTGCAGCCGCCTCACCCCACCACAGAATCTTCTACTCTTGACTTCCATCACTCCAGCCAGAAAGGAACATCCCACAGAACAGATGGGAGAGGACAGCTTAGAGGATGTTACAGACGCCCAAAGGGAGGCCTGCTTTTCCCAGGCTGAAGGGAGGGCACTTTGGAGACCTTAGACTATTTTTTAAAATAAAATTTTATTTTGTTTAACTAACAAGTATTCATTTTCTCTCCCTTCCACCCATCACCACTGTGAAAAAAAGAGAAAAAATTATTATAAAAAATACCAGTCAGACCAAACAACTGCCCCATCAATCTGCATCTTCAGTCCGGAAGAGGGGAGTGAGCTTCCCCATCAGTCCTCAGGAATCCTGGTTGGTCAGTATGTTAATAAGAGCTATTAAGTCTTTGAAAAATATTCATTTTTATTATTTATCAAAAAATATCACTTTTATCCTCTCCTCTGTCTCTTGCAGCCCCAGAACTGAGCACAAACTGAGCACTCTGAACTGAAAGCTTTTGTACCTTACAGCCTGTGACAATCCCCTCCCCATGTTCCTAAGGCAGGGGTTTTTCACTGGGTCCCTTTGGTAAGTCTGGTAAGGTAAAGCATGCGGACCCTTTCTCAGAACCATATTTTTAAGTGTATAAAATAAAATGCAAGGAAGAACAATTATGCTGAAATGTAGTTATCCGGCTCATTTTAAATTTAATATATGATAGTTAATAGTTTGATACTGTATATATAAACTATTATATTTGATAATTTAATAGTTTGAAACTGTATATATCAGGTATATATGTATGTGTGTATATGTATATTTCTAGATATTTAATTTTAATAGTGCATATATACATGCATGTATGCATACATGTGTATATATGCATATGTGTATGTGTATACATATCTATATTTATCTATATCTATATGTATATCTACATCTTTCATCTATCTGTTCATCTATCTATCTGTCTATCTATCTATGTACAGATAGACATAACAAGTTCATAGAACTCTTCCCCTAAGCCTTCCTAACTCTCCACGGCTATTATGAGGGCAAGAGTGAAGGGGAAAAGAGGGTGGGGAGGGAAGGTCAGCTCTGGAAGAGGTATTTGCTATATCTTCCAACTACCAGATGAATAATTAACAGGAGTCTGGCCCTAAGAGCCCCAAGCCATCATTTCTGGGCTGACTCAAGTGGTCAATCTGTCACCAAAGGCCAAGCTCATAAAGCTTTCTAGGCCAAGCTTAAAGGCTAAAATGCCAGGGAAAAAGGAGATCATAACACTGATAACTGCCATCAATGAACATCCTTCATTTTTACATCTCTGTTTCTGCTAATGGCGCCACAGCATCCTCAGTCACTCAGCATCATCCTTGACTTGACTGGCCACTGACTTAGTAAAAGCTTCCCTCTTGGTAGAACTCTGTCGCTCTGCCTGTCTCAGTCTGTGTCTCCCTTTCTCCCTCAAGCAGAGTAACTGATAATTTCTTGACTTGCCAATAATATCATATTTCAAATGTTTGAGCAACCAATGAAGGAAATGGCTCTTCTGTATCTGATTCTCAGCAATCAGAAGGAATTATTTTCTGGGATAGATGTTATGGGGTCCTTGAAGGGAAATAACAAATCATAGAACGTGTAATAGAGAGAGACAAAGAAAAGACAAAGAAAAACAAATAGGATGTCAGAGTCTTTGTTGTCTGAGTCCAAAGGTCTACTGGGTGGCAGGCAGCACCAGGGGAAACATTTATTGCCCTGGTATTTGGACAGCCTTCAAGGACATTCTTAGCAAGAAACCGTTTAATCCTATTTCACGATATCAGTAGAATGAAATGGGCTGATAGGAACATGCATGACACCAATCCTCCCTATTCCCTGTAATAATGTTGTTATTAACATTTAGGTAAGTAATAAACTTGTAAAGGGAGGCAACTGGATGGAATGCCGATTCCAGTGTATTCTCCTCAGTATCAACTGCCAGTGATTCATGCCTATTTAACTAATTGACATCAACCAGTTTTTGTTGTTCTTTAGTCATGCCCTGCTCTTTGGACCCTTTGGATTTCTCCATGGGATTTTCTTGGCAGAGAAGCTGGAATGATTTGCCATTTCCTTCTCTAGCTTGTCTTACAGATGAGGAAACTGAGGCCAACAGGGTGAGGTGACTTGCCCAGGGTCACACAGCTAGTAAGTGTCTGAGACCAGATTTGAACTCAAATCTTCCTGACTGCATCTAGCGCTTGATCTACAGGGCCACCCAGCTGCCTCCAATATACTTTTTTATAAAAGGATATTTACTGAAAATACATAGTAAGAAAAAAAACTACTAAGGTTTCCAATGCCTTAAAGCACACTCTTTCTTAATGCTACCTTGTTCTCCTAAATCTGAGTTGACTCTCCCAGAAGACCACAACCATCTGTTGCTGTGCAAAGCCCCAGAGCTGCGCTGGCAGATTAGGCTCAGCTGAACTCAGGCATGGACTTGGACCTAACTCATGAACCAGAACCAGTAATCAAACATCTGCACTTGCTCCAAGAGCCACGTGGGCCCTGTATTCACCAATACGTACAGGGCTCAGAAGGGCCGAGTTCCTTTTACATTTGCTGGGTGTGAGACTTTAGGCAAATCACTTCCTCTCCCTGGACCTCAGTTTCCTTCTCTGTAAAATGAAAGAGTTATATGCCTAGTAGCTATATAGTAGCTATAAATCCTTTGATCCTATGATTGGAGAGGGGACAGCAGAGCCAAGTCTAGGTTATTGTCCCCATTAGGGGGAAAGCTCCCTAACAATGAGAGTCGTTCCAAAGTGGCACAGGCTGCCTTTACAGGTAGCAAGTTTCCCCATCACTGGAAATCTTCAAGCAGAGGTTGGAAAACCATTTGTCAGGGTTGTTAAAGAAGGTGTGCATGTGTGTGTGCATGGGGGGGGGGGGTCCTAGTTCAGGTTGGATTAGATGGTCCTCCAAATCTCAGATTCTGTGTTGACTGATCTGATCTCTTTGGCCATGAGATTCTAGGGAACACTGAGGACCCAGAGTGCTTTGAGAGCGGGCAGATTTCAGCATTCTTATGCTCTTCTTTGGAAGTGACCAGGGAATTCCTCCCACAAAGGGTTTTGGACTCACGTAGGATTCCTTCAGGAGAAAGCCTGACCCACCCAAAGAGAGATCATTATCTCTCTGTCTTCTTTCCCCTACCCTAAATTAGAACTCCAGAGAACTTTCCACTAAAAGGATTAACATCTTTTCTCAGAAGATTTTACTCAATACATGGAACAGCCATCTGGTATGGGATAGCTATTTATCTCTCCCACCACAAGAGAGATCCCAGAACTGAGAGGCACATATTAACACATACTTAAAACACAAAGCAATAATCCCTCAACACAGGTGCTATTAGACCCTCAATAACAACAATAACCCTTCAGCAAGTACTGTTATACCCTCTTGAAAAGCAGAGGCACTCACAAGGTCTAGCTCACAAAGTCCAGGTCTTCTGGCCATCTAGGACATGGCTTAGGCTGTCTTAGTTCACCTGACTATGGCATCTTTCTGGTGGTGTTCTTCCCAGAGAAATCTGCTCTTAAGGCAGTCATTTCCCACTGGATAGCCAGGACCAACTCTTGAATTCAGGAGGCAGCTGAAAACATTCCTTTCTGAAGATTTTTGGTTGCTGGTTGCAAGAGCTGTATTTAGGGAAGAAACTCAAAGGCAGAAGGAGGCAGCCAGGCTCAGGCTCACCCCCTTTCCCCTCCAGAAGCCCATGCTGATCACCATGTCCTGGCACTGTAGTCACAGGGATAAGGGGTGGGGAGCAAGGGACAATGAGAAGAATAAGAAAAAAGCAATTTCCTCCATATTTGCTGGAAGTCTAATGAAAGCTGGTACTGGAAGCCTTCCAAAGGGGTGAGGAGCTCCTTTAATGGCCTAACTTGGGGTAGAGGGCACAGTACATTTTTCCACTGGGAAAAATCCTCCATGATGCTCAGTGTTCTATCCTTTTTGATTCTACTGAACTCCCAGCCAGAGAGTGTGGGGGTTGGGGTAATACAGAGCTGCTACATCAACCCAGCAAAGTACAGCCCATATCCTTTGGCAAGAGGCCAACGTACATGGCCAATTCTGGGATCACCCCTATTACATACGCAGCAGTTGATGTCCTACAAAACTGGCAGGGGGTGAATGTCTTCAAAAATAATCACAAGGACAGCTTGGAGAGCCAGACCATTCATACACTGCAGCCAATAAGACCATAAAAGGTGCCTTGACTATTCGTCACATCTACATATGCAGAAAGATATGGGTTAGAATAAGATAACAAAGCTGGAGATTCCATTGCCCCCACTAAGCCTACTTCTGGCACCTTGAAGAAAGGGAGATTTCTGCTTTTGTTCTTTTATACCCTCGATCTTAGTACTTAGAATGCAAACCACTTAACAATAGCACCTACTATGTGCTGAGCACTTTCTAAGTATTATTTCATTTGATCCCAGAATTGGGTGCTATTGTCCCATTCTACAGTTGAAGAAACTGAGATATGCAGATGTTTAGTGACTTGCCCAGGGTCCGAGTAAGTCTCTGAGGCTAGATTTGAGTGTTCCCAACTCCCTCCATTCTCAGTGCTTTGTGGCAGTCATCTAACTGCCTACACTTAGCAAACAGCTGTGGATAGATTGAGAGTTGAATCAGTATAATCAGAACACAACTTGACGTCAGGAAGACTTGCCTCAGATATTTGCTAGACTCTCTGGGCCTCCATTTTTTCATCTGCAAAATTAGGGGGTTGGGCTGGATCACCTGCAAGGTGACCAGCTCTAAACCTATGATCCCATGGTCATTACCAATGGGTCAGTCACCAAGCTTTTTATTTATTATGTGCTGGCTGGCTATGATCCACTCTCTTCCTGGCTGCTCTTCTGTCTCTCCAGACTTCACCACCATGACCCAACACTATTGAGACTGCGTCTTCTCTTCTCCTGCCTCTTTCCAGTTCTCCATATATGGTGGCTTCCTCTACTCGAATGGCAACTCCTACCCCTAGTGCAGTGGCTTACAGTGCCTGGCTTACATCAAAGGCTTGATAAATGCTTGTTGCCTATGGCCTGCCAGTCACTATGCAAAAACAATTCCTGTTCTCCAGGAGTTTACATTCTAGGAAGTGCCAGAAACATGTTCTCCCTTTGTGGTGATTCCTGGGAACAGCAACCTTTCCTGAAGGCTTGCCTGAAGTCTCAGTAACAACAATGGTGGCTCAGGTCATGAGGGCAGCAAAGTCCCAGGGCTGCATTGGCCATGAGCTGGTAATGCAAATGCCTTCCCATTTCTGGGCTGGATCATTGGAGAAGTGATGTCTGGGGTCTCTTCCAGTTCAAAATCCTGATCATTACGGCAGAGTGGATCTGCTGCTACAGAAGCCATGCTTCCCTTTTCTGTGAGGCTGCCTTTTCCGTGAGTCTTCCAGCCTCGATCTGGTAGATCAAGGAATTCTCCCCTCCCATAACCAACTAACTCTCCCATTCTCAAGTTCAGATCTCCATCTAGTGGATACATGAGGCACAGGAATTAGGCATGGACTTTCAGAGCCTGCCCCCCACTCTGCTCCTGACTCTCTGTGACCTTGAGAGAAGCACCAGTCCTATCTGAGTCTTTGTAAAATGAGGACTGGCTAAATGATCCCTAAAACCCCATCCTGGTTCTGAGATTCTATGTCATGGATGATCATCTGATTAAGGAAGTTGCCTGGTCAGGTAGCGCTGTATGAACTCTCTCCAGAGCTGTCGAAAGCAGGATGACTGGTGATGGCTTGCTTAACCAAGCTCTAGGTGCTCCAAGCACCCAATTCAGCCACTTTCATGGCAATTGGAACAAATCGTTCTCCTCTGCCTGTCTCAGCAGGGAAGTCCACATGCTTTGGGTAGACATTCTGAACTCTGTTAGGTGGGTTTGACATAGGGTTAGACTCTGAGATATTATGTTATGTACTTAGCAAATTTCCCAGTGGGATTTGAAAGCAGACATTCCAGAATCCACACCTAGTCTCTACCCACTTCATAATGATCCTTGTTTGTTGTTGACCCTGCCTAGTCATGATTTATTCCACCAGGGGCCAGAGTAAGGGCTGAAGACCTTCACCATGACTCTGAGCCTCTGAGAAAAGAGCCCGGGTCACCAGACCTTTCCCTGTGGTAAACAGGAGGAATAGCTCAGACTGTGCAAAACGAAAATATCATAGGGACAGAGAGATGTCGTGTAAGCTGGGGTCAGAGGGGCCTCTCCTGCTCCTTTACCCTTTAAGTGAACACTGAAAACACAGAATGTCAGAGCCAGGAGTGACTTTAAAATAGGGAATGAAGCTGGGAGGGGCCTTAGAACAGGGAATGTCAGGGCTGGGAGGGGCCTTAGAACAGGGGATGTCAGGGCTGGGAGGGGCCTTAGAACAGGGGATGTCAGGGCTGGGAGGGGCCTTAGAACAGGGGATGTTTAGAGCTGGGAGGGGCCTTAGAACAGGGGATGTCAGGGCTGGGAGGGCCTTTAGAATGTCAGAACTTGGATTTTGTCCTCGGCCTTGATCTCTGTTTTGTCATCTCTAAAATGTTGGGCTAGTTCAGCTCTAAGCATCCCTCTGTAAGAAGGTGAAGGAGGCAGATAGCCTTAGAGGTCCTCTAGAACAAAGCTGGGTTAGTCCCTTCCAACTCAAACATTCAAGGATGCTGTGAAATGACGCGCCAGGAGACAGAAGAGATGCAGGCTTTTCCCAAAACCCTTCCTCTCCCCACACCTGGCCCCACTTGTCAAGGGCCTGATTTGGAAGCGGGGCTCGGGGACCATTAGGAAATTAGATTCCCACGAATGAAGATGGCAGCAGAATGCTGCTCTTCATGCCCCCAATGTGCCATTAGGCCTGTTGGTGCAGGCCTTCCCCAGCCAGCTCTAATCTTCATCATGCCCTTCCATACTCAACTCCCCTGGGCTCTGGAGTGAATGAAGGACTGAAGACAGCTTGGGAGCGCTCAGGCAGCCAGCCCACCCTCCTGCTGCCCTCCAGAGATCTCTTTCCTCTTCAGCCCACTCATGTTTCCACCACCTCACTTCAGCCACATGGAACACAGCACCTACTGTGTGCAGGGAGCCTTCTAGACAGGAAACGTCCCCACGCACCCAGAGGCATCTTAGCTTTCCCTATGTACGTACAGATTTTCTTTTTCCTTAATGAGTTTGACTGTTTTTATATCATTCTTCTCTAGCATACCTGCCAAATGTTATCTAGCTTTGCCTTTAGACTCTGAGGAGGTGGAACCCACCAGCAACTAGGCCGTCCAGTCCACTACATTTTAAGCCCCTTTCCACTTACATGTAACAGCTAGGTGGTGTAGTGGATGGAGGGCTGGCGTCAGAAGGACCTAAGTTCAAATTCAGCCCCAGATACTGACTAGCTGTGTGAACCTGGGCAAGTCACTTCCCCCTGTTGGCCTCAGTTTCCTCATCTGCAAAATGAACTGGGGAAGGAAATGGCAGATGTCTCTAGGATCTGCCAAGAAAACCCCAAATGAGGTCACGAGGAGTCAGACGCAACCAAAATATGACCAAGACCTCGCTATTTTACTCATTCAACTTATTTTCATATGAACCTTCATATCTTTGCCTTTTTTGTATCCCCCAGAGCTCAGCACGAATCTATGAAGTAGTAAACACTTAATGAATGCTTGTGGACAGCCCTTCACTAGCAGCTTTATGTACAAGGCTCCATAAACTCCAAGATTTTGAGTGAGGAAAAAAATCACCCTCCCTAAAAAATACCACCCCACTTCCCAAGCCCCCAACCGGAGGCTCCCTCTTCCTCTGGTTCTTTTTGTTTGTTTTGCTCCTCTGCTCTTGGGCTCCAGACACAATCTTCCCCAGGCTCATTCTTGCAAACCTACCTCCTCTGTGCATGTGGAGTGCATCAGGTGCCCAAGCCTGGAGCATCTTCTGCTCATCCTGACCTCTGCCTCAAGGCTCAGCCACTTCCTCCACAAAGTCCTCCTTGGTTCTTCCAGCTAAAAGCACTCCCTCCATCTGATGTGTGCACATATCCCATTCTCCCTAATAGACTAAGCTCCATAAGGACCTTATGGCGGGGGTCATAGCATATTGCTTTTCAATGCTTTTGCACACAGAAAATAGTGTGATTCAATTAAACATTATGTCTACTAAGGACCCTCCCAGCTCTGACATCCCCTCGTCTAAGGGGCCGATCCACAGTTGCTCCAACTCTTCACCTCCTGCAGGGGTTCTTTACCTGGGGTCCACAAAACTTTTACACATTTTATGCATTTGAGATATTATTTTGAAAAGGAGTTTGCCAAGATGTCCATGACACCCATACAAAAATGTTAAGAATGCTTACTCTAAAGCAACCGTTTACATCCATTTGCCTGTTCTGCCTTTAGTAATGAAGCTCTAAAAGCTAGCCTTGAGGCGCTGTGGGACCCTTTCCATGCATCTCATTGGATTACATCCTGCAATGGGAGGCAACGGGAACTCAGCCCAGTTCACAATGTGCTATCTTCGTGAGTCTAGAAGCCCCTTGGCATTAACAAGGACAGCCCAGAGGGCCATGGATGGGGGCAGGGGGCATCAGTAACCCGTCTCAACCCACATGGGGAAGAAAGGATCTGAGAGAATGTTATCCATCTCCAGTTTTCCCCTCCTCGACCATTCTAGCTCACACCTTGATCTGCTTACTACTTTTATTGGACAAAGCCTGGTGCCAAGTGCTACCCCTCACAGTCCTCTGGACCATCTCAGGCTGTTGAAATTCCTAAATTGAGGGAAAGCCATGTCCATGGGATCACAAAGGACTAGAATGAAGTCCCGTTCACCTCCATCCACTAGCAAGGTAAACTGAGGCTTAAGGGGAAATGGTGAACTTCTCCAGTTAGTACAAGAGCAGGGACTGTAGCCTGGGTTTTCTCTATTTTCTCTATTAAGCCAAGCCTCTCTCATCCTCAAATTTCCCGTCAAACTCAGCCTAGGATGTGGTCTTAAGAGGAGGTGGCATTACAACACTTAAATGCCTTCTACAAAGCTGGGAAAAGGAATTATGAAAGGAAAGGAGACCTGGGTCTGAAGACAGGCAAACACTCCCATTTTGGGAAGGCCAGTCTCTAGGTTCTCTCACACACACACCCCCTCCTCTTCCTGTCCATAATTCTGACCCCACTGCAGTTCTACTCTTACCCAGTGGCTAACCACAATTGCCCTACCTTCCCCCCCATTCAAAAAAGAAAAAAAAAAAAGGTCTGAGTTCAATCTGATCTCCAATATTTACTAGCTATGAATCTAATTTGTGAACTGTCTCCCTCAGTTCCATTAGCATCTCCCAATGCTAAATGGAGCTAAGAGCACTTTCCTCTCCAGGCTGGTGTAAAGTGCTCCTATGGCAGGCTTGCTTCCTTCCTTCCTCCTTGCCTCCTGCCTCCACATCCCCTTCCACCCCAGGTCTGCTACACTTGGAGTATCATCCCCTCCCCAATTTCACTAGAATCTGCCCTCTGTTTAGCCAAACTGAACCACTGCCTTCTCCAGAGAGCATTCCCTCCCCCACCCCCACCCCTCACCTTGTTAATAACCTTGACTTTCTGTATCTTGCAAAAGCAACACAAAGGACAAAATCTCATGTCCCTTCCTCGGGCTACAGCCAGACTCTGTGAGCTCTGCTCTACCTAGGCACAGTTGGAACATCCATCCCACATGGTGTTACCTGACCTGGCTACAAGATAAATGGGTTTCTCTACCTTTCTTTGAACCTGGGACAGTGCTCAGTTGACTGCAGGCCTCTCTCCCCTAAGCAGAGGGCATCTGGAGTACAGACCCCGGACAGGCTGGAAAGCACCAGGAGGGAACAGGGGCGAGCCCCAAGACTCAGAAATAAGGCGCTCTCTACCAGTCTCCTTTACCATCTGCCCACTCCCAGACAAAACATCTGCCTGGCAGCCAGGACCTGCTTCTTCTCATTTTCCCTTAATTGAGAATGGTAGGAAGAAGCTAAGACACCCCAGACGGCTATCCCCATATCCCCATCACCCGGGCTCACCATCTCGGTCTCTAGATACACCTTGGGAAGAGGCCCCTGGAGATCCTTCACAGCAGGGATAGACTTGGAGGGCCTGGATTAAAACCCACCCTGGAATGCTCGTTCCCTGGAGCATCTGGATGTTTCCTCCTTTGTAAAATGAGGCAGTTGGCCCAGAAGCTTCTAAACTGTCTGTGTAGGATCTCACGTGCCCCGGCTCCCAAGAGACCCTGGGATCTCCTCATGCCTCTGTTGGATTCCAGCTCCCTGATTCATTGCTCTGTGCACAGCTCATAGAAGGAGCCTTGTCCTCTGTTACTAGGGTGAGCACCCACAGGTTCCTGCCAGGGCATCTGTGGACTTTGGTGGGGGAAAAATATCTTTATTTTCACGAACCTTGACCTGAAATTTAGCCATTTCCTTCATTTGCTTAAAAAACATTATTCCAGGAAGGGCCCAGAAGGCCAAAGGGATGGAGATGGGGGGAGATCAGAGTTCTTCACCCTTTTTCTCAGCATCACTGCAAAGACCCCAATTATAACATCCACCCCAGGGTTGTGAGAAAGGCTGAGACTCAGAGTTTTGTCCCAGACCTTCCAGCTAATAACTGCCTTTCTACCTATTATGAGGCAATAAAATCAAGGGGAAGTGAAGCAGAAAAGACAAGATGGGAGGAGAGAACCTTTACCTTGCCTCCACAATGTCTACCACTGCCACCACAGGGAGTGGGTAGGAGGGAAGGCTGGAGCAATGTGGGCAGCCCCTGGTAACTGTGCCCACATGGAGCAGAAACCCCCTCCTCACCACACAAGAACACACAGGACACATGTTGGACAGTCTGCAGTGCGTGGCTTTTTATTGAGACGCCGTGGCAGCTGCAACATACACTAAGGCACTTTTCTTATATAAAAAATGGGCGGGGCCTGAATTTCTCCAAGACAGCTGCTGGTCGCAGGCAGAATGGAGCTTTACATAGTTTGCGGTCTGTGGGGTTGGTGATAGGGTTTTCTTCGCTCATAGGTAGGTAAGTCTGAGTGACGCAGCACATACAATACAGTTAAGAAGGTAAATCCAGCAACCAGTGTATGGTGGAGAAAACGCAGACTGCTCCCCAGAACTGCAGTCTGGGGGGAAGGCAGTGACCAAGACCTTTCCTTTATTCTTGAGACACAGACTGTGCAGGCTAAGGACTTTTCGGGGTGCAGAACAAGCTCCCCTGTACCCTGGGCCTCTGGCCCTGCTATTTGGCCAGGCTTGATGAGAGTCCTTGAAAGAGATTTGGTCCCCAAGAGTTACCAGGAAAAACCACCTGCGCCTGCCCCCCACCCCCAGGCCAGACCGAGTGCCCTCGGCTGGCGGGTTCCTTGGGGGTTGGGTATAGGAGCATAATCATTGCACTTGAACAAGGCTGGGGGCTGACGACTTTGGCAGCGGCTCTGGGAGGCCTCCCATCTTCTCCTGACTTCAGCCCGCAGCCCCTTCTCCTGCCCATGGGTCTGGGGCTCGAGGAGCCAGGCAGGGCTGTGAGATCACCCAATGTGATTGCCAACAGCAAAGGAGGAAAGGGTGGGGGGGTGGCAGGAGCTGTTATAGGGCTCTCACTATCAAAACTCTAATTAGAAGAAAAATAGATGAATAGAAAACCATCTTCCCTTCTCTCCCCGGCCCCAGCACTATGGTCTTGGGGGAGAGCAGGCCTGACTCCCTGACGATGCCGTGTCAGGCCAGAGGCCCCAGCCTGGACTCTTTGGTATGTGATTCAGGGGTGAGGAGGAGGAGGGCGAGGAGGAGCAGGGAAGAAGCCGAGCGCCTGCACCAAGGCACACGATGAGGAGGGGAAGAGCAGGATGGGGGGCACCATCAGAGCAGGCAAGGGGCGGGGAGAGAGGTAGCCCGGGGGCCCAGGAGGCAGGACTTCTACTCAGGAGCCTTGGCGTCCCCGGCTTCGGCCTTGCCGTCCACTTCGTCGTCTGAGCACTCTCCGGGGCCTTTTCGGGCAACGCGGCGGGGCACAACGAAGGGCAGGTCGCCGCGCCTAGAGAGTGTGTAAGGGTCAGTGGCCGGCCCAGGAGAACCCGCACCCCAGCCCTCAGTCCTTCCTGGCTGGACATGGGGTCTCACCTGAGCTTGTTCTTGAGAGAGCTGACCTCACGGTTCATGGCATCAGCAGTCTCCGTGACATCCTCGAGCTCCCGCTGAAGCTTCCTGCGGGATGCATTGGCCCGCTGTGCCTCCTCCTCCGCCTCCTCCAGCTGCCGCTTCAGCTGCTTCAGACGCACCGTCACCTTGTCAGCCTGTGGAAGACAGGAGCAAGTCACAAGAGCCCAGGAGCCATGCCCCCCCCCCCCCAGGAGCCAGAGCCTGGGGGCATGCACCCACCTGATCCTTGTACTGCTCTGCATTGCGTCGTTCATCATCCACCTGCAGAATCACGTCCTTGAGTTTCTTCTCCGCCCGCCGCACCTGTTTGCAGGCTGCCTGGCGCTCCCTGCAGCCCAGAAAAGAGCCAGTCAATGGGAGGCCAGAGGGTCACGCCTCAGTAAAGGACCAGCCCATCCACCTGCCTGCCAGGGCCCATACTTGGTCTCGTTGTCCAGCTGCTCCTCAAGCTGGGCGATCTTGGCCTCAAGGGCAGTGATGGATGCCTTGTATTTGGACTTGACCGTGCCCTCCATCTCCTGCAGCTTCACTTTGAGCTCCTTGTTCTGGCGCTCCAGCTGCTGGCGTGCGTTCTCGTTCTTCTGGCCGTGGCTACGCTCCATGTTCAGGTCAGTGTTGATCTGGTCAATCTGTGGGTGAGGAGGTAGGTCAGTCCATGGAAGGTGAGGGGCTGTAGGGGAACCTCTGGAACATAAGAGTGGGTGTGGTGGGCCCTGCGAGCAGCTCCCTGGCACATACCTGGAGGTTGGCTTTCTTGAGCCGGTCATTGACCAGCTCCGTGTTGCTCTGTTCCTCCTCCAGCTCCTCCTCCAGCTGCGCAATGCGGGCCTCCAGCCGCCGCTTCTCCTCCAGAGCCAGGGCACCTTTGCCGCTGCTGTTGGCGATCTCGTCTGCCAGCTCGTCCCTTTCCTGCTGGGCCTGGCGCTTGGCACGCTCAGCGGCTGCTAGCTCCTCCTGGAGCTGAATCATCTCCGCCTCCATGCTCTTCAGCTTCTTCTCATTCTCCTTGGACTGGGCCAGGATCTCCTCTCGTGAAGCCCGAGTGTCATCCAGCTCCCGCATGTAATCCTTCATCTGGGCCTGTGGGATGAGGAGGGAGAGGGTGGGCACTGGCACCATGGACATTGGGCACTTGGCCCTGGGGCTGGGGCCAGGGCCTGGTTCTGGGGTCGCGGTGGCTCACCTGCAGTTTGCGGAGCTGCTTGATGGCCTCGTCCCGGCTCTTGTTGGCTGAGTCGATGTGGGCCTCCAAGTCTTTCAGGTCCAGCTCCAGCTTCTTGCGGGCGGCCACAGCCATGGAACGCTGCTTCCGCTCGTCCTCCAGCTCAGCCTCCATCTCCCGGACCTTGAGGGTACGCAGAACAGAAGTTGAGCCTCCTCACCCTGCTAGCACTGGCCACACCAAGCCCTCCATCTTGGGATAAGAGGCCAAGCTTGGGAGCAAGGGCCCTTTTTGCTAGGCACCCTCAGGAAGAGGATCAAACCATGCTGGATGGGGCCACAAAGAACAAAAAGGCCTCAAATGAGGGAGGTCTTTGCCAGCACCCTGAACCTGGGCTATTATAGGTTCTTCCAGAAGAAGAAAACAAGACCCCGGGGACTAAGTGCCTTGTCCTAGATGCTGGGATTTGAACCCAAGGACTCAGATTACAAAACTGGTGCTATCTGCTCCCTTTGGACAGAGCCTCACCTGTCGGACCAGCTGCTTCTTCTTCTCTTCACTCTGCTCATCGCGACCCTGGAGATCCCGTTCAAACTGGGTCTTGAGCGCCTGCAGGTTCACTTCAAGACGCAGCTTGGCATCTTCAGTGGCCTGGAGCTCATCTTCCAACTCCTCCAGCTGGGTCTTCATCTCCTCCACTTGCTGTTCCAGGGCCCGCTTTGACTTCTCTAGCTCATGGACCTGTGGACCAAGGGCACATTTTGTGTGACTCCCTGCCCACAGGGTAACGAAAGCAGTCAGGGATGCCCACTCTCAGGTCAAAGACTCTGGTCCCAAAATTCAGACATGTCTGAGCAGTGTTCACCGCTGGAACCGCTCAGACCCATCACCCTCAAACTGAGCACCCTTGCCCCAAGCTTCAAGCCTGCCAATTGCTCACACCCTAACACGATCTGGTGGAGGGTGGAACTGCAGCACTTAGATCAAACTGGAGCCAAAGTCTGGGCCTTCAGGCTGGGAAGATAACCAATCTCTGACACAGAATATAAATAATGACTTCCACATAGAAAGCAGACCAGGGACATTCCTGGGGGCAGAACCTTCACTTCACACCCCTAAGAGTTCAAATCAGGGTCTGTCTGCACCTGGCTGGGTCATGGCCAGAGCCACAATCATCTGCTGTTTCCTCTGATCTGGACACCAGCACAGAGAGCCAAGCCCTTCCCCCCACCCCTGCGAGCTTGCAGCCCACAGTCCAGTGACTTACACTTTTGCCCACATCGTCCTTGGAGCTCATCAGGTCCTCCATCTCGGCCCGAAACTGCTTGTTCAAGCGCTCCAGCTCTGCCTTCTGCTCAATGGCTTCTTCCAGTGCCCGGGCCAGAGATAAGGCCTTGGTTTCCTTCTCGCGAGCCTCAGCCTCGGCCCGGTCACGCTCCTCGGCATACTTGGCCGAGATGGTCTTCTCCTCCGCCAGGAGCTGAGGGATGACAGGCCATCAGCCTCGTGGGTCAGAATGGATTCCCAGAGCACCCCTACCCCTCCTCAGGAGCTACATGGCCACCTTCCCCACCTGGTCAAACTTCTTCTGCTTCTTCTCCAGGTTAGAGACAATCTGCCTCTGGTGATCCAAGTCAACCAGAAGGTCGTCCAACTCCTGCTGCAGCCGTGTCTTGGTCTTCTCCAGCTTGTCATAGGCTGCGGCCTTCTCCTCATACCTCTGGCTCACCCCCTCCAGGTCCTTCTGCAGCCTCCTCTTGGCCTCCTCCACCGACTCCAGGCAACCCACCCCATCCTCCATCTTCTTCTTCATGTCAGTCACCTGCAAGCAGGTGTACACACACCCAGGGTCAGTGAGTTCGGCCACCCTTGCTCCCAGGCTCCCCACACAGGCAGCAGGGCCAGGATCACAGCCGTGTCATGGAGCATGACAGGGGCAGACCTAATTACTCCCCCAAACAGCTCCCTTTGTCCTCAGCCAGGGAAGCTGAGCCTTCAGGACAACCTGTTCTGTGGAGCCAGGGTGGAGGTGGGGGTAAGGGCCAAGGGGCCCTTACAATCCACACAGTCTGACTTCATGACTAGCACTGAAGTTTTTGTTATGTAAATGGGGAGCCCTGAGTGGTCAGGGTTAGAAGGAGCCAAGGCGAGGCAGGTATTGCCTGAATAGCATTTCTTACCAACTGGCTTCACATCTCAGTTGGCTGCTAGGGGTTGGTGCATAAATGGAAGCCAGCCTCTTTCTCCAGGGGAAGAGGACAGTTTCTTTTCTACATCTAGAAACCAACCAACCAAACTCCACCTGGTTGAAGACGCTGGCCTTTTTGGTGATGGAGGCTCTCAGACCCTCCAGTTGGGAAGGGGAGGGTGGTTCCTGACCCTTGCCCTCCCTCCTCTGGTCCTAGTCCCCAGTACCTGGGCATGGAGGGTGGCAATCTGCTTTTCCAGGTTCCTCTTGGCCTCTTCCTCCTCTTCTAGCTGCTCCTTCAGGGTGCCTTTCTCATCCTCTGTCTGCTTCAGCTTGGTGCTCAGACTCAGCTTCTGGCGAGTCTCCTCCTGCAGGAGCTCCTGTAGATGAGAAGAAACAGGCCATAGTGGCCCCTGTGCTACCCACTCCATGCTAAGCTTGCACTCAGGGCTTACACTAGGATTCCACTGGCAGAGACAGATCAGCATGTGCTCCTGCCTCATTTGATCTGGGCACTACGTGTTTCGTGGATCTGCCCTCCTTGGTCCCATGGCCTAGAGCTTTCTAGGCAGGCAGTTAAGGTAACCTCTAGATCTGGGGAGGAGCAAGGACAGGCCCTGTCCCAGGCCCGCATTTCCTGAGCCAGTGAGAAGCGAGGCTATTGTAGGCAGCTGTGAAGCTGCCAGGCTTCAAACACTCACCTGTGTGTCTTGAAGCTGAGACTCCAAAGCAGAGAAGTCCTTGGCCAGCTTGCTGGACTTGCTATCGGACTGATTAAGGAGGCCTGTGATGTTGTCCAGCTCAACCTGCCATGCAAGTGAAGGCACCAAAGTGAGTGCCCAGCCCAAGGGCCGGGCACAAAACCTCCCAAAGGCGATTATTACCCCTGAAAGGCCACTCCAAGCCCCTTTAACATCCTGCATGTGTGGACATGGCCAGAGCAGGAAGCTGCTATGCTTCCCTATGCATGTTTGCCACAGGGTCCTTGCTTTGCTTTTCTTTCCTTTACGGGGGTGGGAGGCAGAAGAGGCAGGGTCTGGAGCTCTGGCTCCCTGGGGGTCCCTGTCCCCCTGCCTTGGTACCCTTGGGTGATTTATCAGGGTCAAACAGCCAGTCTGTCTGATGGGGGATTTGAGGCTGGCCTAATGCCAACCACAGCATCACTAGCATTTATTGTATATCTGCTCTGTCCTGTACCAGCTCTGCCCTCCAAGGTATGGTGGTACAGTTTGCTTGTGCCTGAGCACCACCAAATTAAAAGTTAGCGTGGAGGACAGGACAACTGAGGGAATTAAGAAAGCATCTTAAAGAAATTAAGAATTAAAGAATCAATTTAATTAATTAAAGAAATTAAGAAAGTTCTTAAAAGCAAGCATCCCCAGCCTGGGGTCAGCCAGGCCTAGTATGTGAAATCAGGTAAATGGGAGCATCTGATGGAGCTGGGGAGATGGGGGAGGGCCTTCAATGCCAAGCATGCACATTTTTCTTTCCCCCGAGAGGTAACAGGAAGTCACTTGATACGCAGCCATTAGGAACCTTCTTTTGGCAACTGTGGGGAATGGAGTTAAACGGGACAATGAAGCCCTGAAAGAAGGTGGTGCAAACAGGAGCAGAGAAGGGGGAAACAGGACATGTGGGGAAGGGCCAACTTGGCAGCTTTGGGGTGGGCAGAGTGAGGGGTAACTGAGGCAGGTTCAAGGAATGGGAGGCATTTAGGGGAGAGGCGCAGAGCTGGAGGAACCCAGGGGACATCTAGGCGGATAAGCAGCAGGCAGCTGAAGAAATGGAGTCATCAGCACAGAGGTAATGGTAAAAGCTACAGAGGCCCAGAGAAGCCTGGGTGAGCCCCAGCCCTGTGAGCAGGCCAATGCTGAGGGTGTGCTCAGAAGGACCAAAGGCCACAGAGAGGAAGACAAGGAAAGGCCTTGGGATTTAGGAAAGAAGGGATGATGGTGACCTTGGAGCAGTCCCAGAGTGAGGACAAGGAGGAATCAAGAGGTGAGGAGACCTGTAAAGAGAGATACAGGCCCCCCGCTTGAAGGGAGGCAGAGTGAGGACAGGAGTGGAGCTGAGCAGCTGCCAGATGGCCCTGGGGCCACAGACCCACCTGCAGCTTGGTGACCTTGTCAGCGAGCTCCGTCCGCACCCGGTCACCCTCGGTGAGCTTCACCTGCAGCTCCTGGAGCTGCGTCTCCACCTTCTTGCGCTTGTGCTCAGAGTCCCCTTTGCCCTGCAGAAGGGCCTTCACCTCATTGGAGAGCTCCGCACGCTCATTCTCCAGTGCCTGCTTGGCTTTCTCCAGGTTGGCTTTCACCTGGGGGACAGAAGTCAGGATGATGGTGGCTCCCTGGAGGGCAGCAGGCCTGGAGCCAGAGAAGACACCTTCTTGGACCAGACTTGGTGCAAGATAAGCACTAGAAGGGGCTTCTGAGGTCACAGAGGCCGTGCCACACCTTGTGAGGAGCTGACCAGAACCATCAGCCCAGGCGGGCACACCTCCCTGAGCAGGCCCCCAGCATGGCAGGTAGGTGCCCCCTTGGGGGCCAAGGACACATATGGCACCTTCAAATATGGCCAGGAGTGCGAGGCAGTGGGAGGGGAGGGAAGGCGTGGGGCAGTGGGGGGTAGAGGAAAGGGGACAGCGGGAGACCCTGTGGCCCTGGCTCTGCCACCTCCCTGGCACCCCATGCCCAGCTCTGAGGTGCCCCTGACAAGCCTGAGGCTCGTACCCTCTTGGTCTGCTCTAGTTGCTCAGCCAGCTCCTCCACCGCCTGTGAGTGCTTCTGTCTCATCTCCTGGATCTGGGCCTCATGGGTCTTTGCTTCATCATCGAGAGTCTTCTTCAGAATGTTGACTTCCTGTTCCCGCTTTGACCTGGGCAGAGAAAGAAAGGTCAATCCCTTACCCGGGGCTAAGGCCACCACCTGCTGTCTCTTCCTAGGGGAGACCCACGGAGGCCTGCACTGCCTTGGGCCGCTGCCCTGCACCCCAATCCCCCACCCCAAGCCTCACAAGGGCCATGCTGTTCACCTGAGCTCCTGCTGGGCGGCGGTGGAATCCAGGGTGTCCTCCAGCTCTGTTTTCAGGGCCTCCAGTTCCTCACCCAGATCCCGCTTCTGTTTCTCAGCTTTGTTCCGGGAAGCCCGCTCAGACTCCAGGTCCTCCTGAAGTTCAGAGATCTGGGATTCCAGCTCACGGATCTTCTTCAGGGCCAGGTTCTTTTGGGCTGCTTCCTCCTCCACTCTTGGAAGAGACCAGGGCAACAGCAAGTCAGGACGGGGCACCAGGAACCCCCTGGGAGACCTCCATAAGGCAGCCCCAAGAGCAGCACTTGCTTTGTGCTCCAAAGGAAGACCCACTATTTCAGGACTGACGCTCAGCCTTTCCTACATCAAGGCCTAACCTTGATACCTTCCCGCCACCACCAGCTCCACCCAGCTCATGGAGCTGCCCCATGCTGTTCCTTCCCCTGTTCCACTCACTCATGAGTCAACAAGACTCCTGTTAGCCAACCTTGTCTGGTCCAGTCCTCTGGTCCTAGGTCTAGAAGGGACCCCGCCTCTGCCCCCTCAACCCTCAGGGCCAGCTGGTTGTTTCTGGTCCAACTCTGAGGCCCTCCCCCTTAGTCCATTTTCCTCTCTCCCATGCAGTTATAAATTTAGGGCTAGGCTTTCTCCATCCAATTCAAAGTTCCTGGCAAGGAGGGATCCAGCTCTTAAGGGGAGCCCTTGCTGAATGCACTGGTATCTGTGGTGCGAGCCAGGGCATGGGGGTCCCTGGGTAGCCCTCATTGGGGAGCTTCCCATTGGAGCCCTCACCTGGCCAAGGCAGCCTGGAGCTCCTCTTCCTTCTTGGCAAGCTGCATCTTGAGCTCTGCTATTTGCGCCTGCAGCTCTGCAATCTGGTCATTCAAGTCTGTGGAATCTCCCTCCAGCTTTCGCCGAGTCTTCTCCAACTCCTGCCGCTGCTTCTCCTCCCTGCGCAGGCGCTCTGAAGAGCGGGGAGACAGGAGCAAAGGTTCATTGTGGCCAGCCCTCACACTAGACCACAGGCCATGAGACTCATGGACAGTGGGGTGTGTGCCTGACAGGCTCCTGGGGGGTCCAGCGAGGACCCTCTCTTCCTCCTCCTGACCCTCATGAAAACCACAGAGCAGCTTTGCGTGTGGGACAGGATAACATGAATGTGAAGGGCAAGCTAGAGCTTATGCTCAGGGAGTGCTTTAACACAACCTGCCAAGGAGGGTAAATATCATTAGTTTCAATTTACAAATGAGGAAACAAAGACCCCAACAGGTTAAGGGATCATCCCACCAGGGGAGAAGGACGTGAAGTGATGACAAAGACACTCAAGCTCCAATAACCTCAACACTTCTCAGTGACAGTGAAGTTGCAGCAGGCCCCTCCCGTCTCACCTTCCAGGTCGGTGATCATGGCCTCATGCTTGTTCTTCAGCTTGGCCAGGCTCTTGGACTTCTCCTCCTCTTCTGTGAGGTTGGTGGTGAACTCTGAGATCCTATCCTCCAACAGCTTCTTCTCCTGCAAAGGGACAGGTGGAGGCCTGAGCTCACCGCAGAACAACCTCCTCAGCTCAAAGCCCATGAGCCACCATCTTCTCAACCTCAGAGAATGTCTGCAGGAAAGTGGCCCAGGGAGGCCAAAGACACAGGGGACGCTGGACTCCCTCCCAGGATGTGGGGCCCTTATTCTGCTGGGGGATGAGGCTCTGCAAGCAACACCACACCCTGCCCCCTTCCCACCCTGTGCTCCTGGCTCTGCCTGGGAAAGCAGCAGACCTAGGCTAAGCCCTTCTACACAGCTCAAGGCAGCCATCCCACTCAGGACAGTCCACTTAATCATCCTAGCGACCCTTTTCTCCAGCTGTGCCATTGCCACAGCAGGCCCCTGGCCCTGACCATGGTGCTCCAGCTGCAGAACCGCTGCCAGCTCCTGGACAAAGTTAGGACTTAACTGTGCAATGGATGCAGCTCTCGCTGGTCTCTCCTGTGCTTCAGAGACCAGCTCTAAATCTGTCTCACTAGGTCTGTCTGTCGTGCAGTGACAACCACTGGCCTTCCCAGCATGGACCAGGCCTCTAGTGAGAGCCTCCCCAGCCCCTGAGGAAGGTCCACGTACAGCCTCACTGGCTCACCTTGGCAAGTTTGCAGTTCTGGTCTTCTAGGATGATCTGATCTTCTTCGAGTTTTTTTAGCTTGGCTTCTGTGGTCACCTTCTCCAGCTGCAGCTTCTGCCTTGCACTTTCCTCCTCCTCCAACTGCTCCTCTAGTTCCTGGAAAGAGCCCGAGATAAAGTGAAGGAAGTGCCAGGCCAGGGACCTGGTGCCTGGCCTGCAGCGTTCCTCCAAAGGCTGGCTAGCAAATGGTTTGTTGAGCAGACCTGTCAGACCCCTTGCAAAGGAGGACAAACTCTCCACCTTCACTAGAACATTTTGTCTAGTGTGAGATTTTTGGGTATTTGTGTGTTTTAATGATTTTTCTCTTTTTCCTCTTTTTAAAAAATCAGCCCCATGAGTGACAAGGATTTCCCTCTTAGCTCTGGCTCTCTGTGATCTGATGGGACAAATGCACAAGCAGAATATGTTAATATTCATAATGCTAATGTCCCCAGGTCCATCCCATTCATTCCTTCTTTCAAATGGAGCTCTCTGAGGTCAGGAACAGTTGGCATCCTTGGCACAAAGGAGGTGCTGCACCCCTGCCCCGGCCGCCAGGTTGACCTCACCTGGATGTTCTGCTGCATCTTTTTCTTCTCCGTCTGCAGGTGCTGGCAGCGCTCCTCTTCCTCCTCCACACGGGCCTCCAAATCATGGCAGATCTCCTCCAGCTCCTGTTTCTTGGCTGTCAAGCGGGCCCGCAGCTCCTCAGCCTCAGCACACAGCTCCGTCTCGGCCTGAAGCTGCTCCTGAAGCTGTAACTTCTCTGCCATCAACTGCCAAAGACACATGCCCCAGAGTCATGTCCAGAAAATAAGTTACGGTTATCCTACAACATCCCTCCTGGGAGGGAACCCCCCAACACTGGAACAGATTCAGTCTAGAATTCCTGTCTGTGAGAAAAGTCACTCTACTTGCCTGAAGAGCTTCTGTAAAGGTCCCCAAAGGCCTGAATCACAGACCAAGCTGGTCTAGGACATTAGCAAGGGGAAGCTCCAAGGAAGGAGCAAGAAGGGGCTTTAAGTGAAGCCCCAGATGGAGCCATCAACAATGGGGTCCACTGAGGATGAGCGTCAAAGAGTCAAGAAGAACTTGCCAGGAGAATGGTAGCTTCCAGAAAAGTTGAAGAAAAATTTAATTGGCCTAAAGAAAGCCAACAGAGATTAGCAGGAAACGGTTTACTGGGCAAAAAAATCTTTGCTGAAAGATTCTCTTGTTAAGGTCTCACATCTAAGATACAGAAGGAACAGATTTGAATTTATAAGCTTAGGGGCCATTCCCCAGCTGGCAAAAATGGTCAAAGGATATGAATGGATAGTTCTCAAGAAAGAAGAAACCCAAGTTACCAAAAACCACACAAATAAGCACTATAAATCAACTAAGAATTAGAGAAATGCACATGAGAGCAACTCAGCCAGGTTGGCAAAGAGAACAAAAAAGACACACGATCAATGTAGAAGGATATGGGGAAAACAGCTCCATTGATACGGGGTTGGTGGCACTGTGAACTAGTCCAGTCATTCTCAAAAACAGCTCACAACTAAGTCCACATAATAAGCTGCCACAACTAGGCCCACAGGCCAAAGAGCTGAAAAGGATCCACATGTGCAAAAACACTGAGCTGTTAGCACAGTGGCCAAGAACTGCAGGCTAAGGGGGTGCCTACCAAGGCAGAGGCAGCTAAACAAACCATGCTACATAGCTCAGAAAAGCCACCCCCCCCAAGACCAGACTGACACCCCCAGAGCTGTAGCACTGCCCCCCTCCCTAGGGTGGGGTCTGGAGGCCCGCTGGGAGTCAGGACCTGCCTCTCAAGAGGCCAGCACTGCCAATGTGGGCTATTGGGCACTGGGCCAGACCCCTGCTTTCCCCCTTTAATCATTAACCAAGTCTTTAATCAAGGAAACATGGGGAAGCTGCAGGTGCTGCCAGAGGCCTTTGGGCACAGAGGGAGGCTTGCAGGCCATGCCCACCTGAGACTGCAGGGTCTCCATCTCTGTGAGTCTGTTCTCTGCGGCCAGCTGCTTCTCCTTCACTTTGACTAGCTCTTCCTCCTTGGCCATCATCTCCTCCTCCTGCCTGCTGACCTGGAGAAGGGGCTTGACCTAAAGAGACACACATCAGAAGAGACAATGAAAACGGACCGACGCGGTGCACCCTGACACACCTGGAAACAGTGTGTCTTCACTATAGACACGGAACCATGTGGCTGGGCAGGGGAGAGCCCTGGGTACACAGCACAGCAGAAGAAAAGTTGGTCACTGGGGCCCCCCCCAAATACTGGAGGAGCCAACGTGGAAAGGCCAGAGACAGTCTCAGCAAACACCTTGTGTGTCTCCCAGTGCCCACAACCTGCCCACCTTGGTAAAGAGGCGCCACCACTGCCAGTTCCGCAGCTTCAGGTAGGCTGCACAGTTGCGCTGGAGGACCTTCATGGCTGTGAGCTGCTGCTGTCGTTTGGCAAAGGCCCTAGGCAGAGGGGGCCAGGGTAAGGCCTGCTGTCCTGGGGTAGCACCCTCACAGGACCCACTGGCTCCAAGCTTCCACCCTTAAAGGGAGCCCGCCACAAAAACAAGGGGCACAGACAGGGCCCACCCAGCTCTGACTCTGTGGTACAGCATCACTCCTATAGTCACCTGGCCAAGAGCCAAGGGTCCTAATGGCAGCCACGTGGCAGTGGCCCCCCAGCAGGGATTTGCCCCATGCTGGGAGGTCCCCTGAGCCTTTTGTGCCCCTCTCCCACTTTGCTTTGACTAAAAACTCCTCCCCCACTTGTTTTTGAAAATGAATGTGGCCCCAGCAACAGTGGGTCACATGGGCCCCACAAGAGTAGGTCTTGCCAGTCATCATGCAGGCAGCTCCCTTCCCAAAGGCCAAGCATAGGAGGGGCCTAAGGACCCACCTCGGGCAATGGGGAGCAAAGGGGAGGGAGGAAAGGGAGGGGTCAGCACAGGGGCCAAATTACTTCCTGGCCAGGTAGCCCCTGCAGCAGGCCTGGAAGCCTATGATGACATCTGTGATTTTTAGGTCTCTCTCCTCCTCCAGGTGGGCAAGCACCCCAGCTCGGAAGAAGACTTTGCTCTGCCCGATGCGGTACAGGTTGCTGTCCAGTTCCAAGGCTTTGATCTAAACGAGAGAAGAACCCGCTTTGCTCCTCATCATGGCCAGGCTTCCAGGGGGCTGACACCCAATTCAGCAGGCATAACTATCCAAGGGCCGCCTTTTTCTCCCTCGCCTGCCTCAAGCACACTAAGAAAGTAGGTCAAGGAACAGAGAATGCATAGCTGGCCCAGAGCGGAGGGGGGGGGTGGGGGGGGAGGGGCTGGGGGGCGGCGGCGCCACAGAAAGATCCCACTGAACTCTCTACTGTCCCTAGCACCTAAGGCCCGGGGATGCCTCTGCCCAATTAAGAGCTTCACAGTTAGAGGCTAGAAGCCCTGGTTAAGGGCCCAGAGGAGACAGAACAGTGGCAGCGCAAACTATGGGCTTCCCTCTACAGAATGCCTGGCTGGCATTCACTTAGCAAATCCTCTGTCTCCTCCTCCCCCTACCCCTTACCATACCCACGCCCACCCTTTACTGCTACCCCTTAGTTCTCAAGTAACTTGTCAGTCTGGGATGGGAGAATAGGAAGGAGAGGAGGGAGGGATGGGTGAGGATGGAGTAGTCTAGTACCCACCCTGCTTCTTATGCCCAAGGTCATTTCCCTGGTCACTTGACTGACTTCCCTATCTGTAAAATGGGGATAACTCGGTGCCTAGCCTCCCCTGCAGAACACTCTCAGGCCTAGTCCTGGCCCTTCCTTTGAGAGGAAGGACTTTCCCCTGGATGTCCTTGATCCTCCTGGGTCTTAAGGTCCTCTTCTCAGACTAGGGAATCTCCAAGTTCCTACAGAGCTCAAGATCTCATGAGTGGTACTATCAGACCGTTGCAGGCCATGCTCTGGGTGGTGCTCCCAGGAGGTTACAGCATGAGAAATGGGCACACTCTGATTGGCATTCTGAGCATGCTGGCCCCAGAGAGGGTGGAGGAGGAAGGGGAGGAGGTATTAGTAGCCAGGCTTACCATCAACACACATGCCTGTTTCCCATCCATGAAGCCCTTAGGGATTGAATTTGGAGTCAGGATCTCATATCTGAAGGAGCAGAAGACATATTAGTCGTAATGACCAAGAACTTTCACACTCATTTCTAATGCATTCCATAAGAGCCATGAAAAGCACAAAAGAATTTGAGAGACAAGTGTGAAACAGAGATCATTTTCCAAACTGTAGCAAAGGAATTTAAAAAGAAATCTCCCTAGGAAAAAAGAGAAGCAGAAGATGTCAGGTAACACATGGCAGATGTTTCACATGACATTCAAGGGCTCAGAGCAGGACCGAGGAGTGACCTTTCCCATCACAGGCTGGTGACAGCATCTTGAGATGCTGTCATATTCTCTGAGAGCTAAACTGTCAAAGGAGGTGAGCCAACAGTTCTCAAAAGAAGAACTGCCAAGTATTCACAATTATATGAAAGAATGTCCCTGAACACTAGTAATAAGACAAAAGCAGACTGAAACAACCCTGAGGTCTCACCTCACACCCTGCAAAATGACAAAAATGGGACTCCCCTGCCCTCCCCACCATGGCAATAGCCAACGTTGGAGGAATTGTGGGAAGAAAATCACACTAATACACTGTTGGTAGCACTGGGAAGTGGCCAAATCCTTTTGGAAAGCAATCTGGAATTATGTGAACAAAGTGACTCATGTCCATACTCTGAAGCAGAGATGCCACTACTGGACTTTTACACCAAGAGAGCCAATGAGGAAGGAAAAGATCCCCATAGGTTTCCACAATGTTTATGGCCCCACTGCCCATCAACGGGCAAGGTCTGAATGTGGCATGTGAATGTAATGGAGTATGGTGATTCTGAAAAAATGATGTGTGTGATGAATACAGAAAAGCCTGGGAAGAGCTACACGAACTGATACAGAAATCAGGAGGGCCAAGCAAACAACAGTAACCACAGCAATGCAAATGGAAACAACGAACCAAAAAGTAAGACTGAAGACCAGACACTCTCAGTCCATGTGTTTGTGGAGGGGAGAGGGGGGTTCACAGGGGTCACAACTGCACATTTGTGGACTTTTTCATGTGCTGACTGACTGAATCAATCACTTGGGCTGACTTTAAACACCAGAGGGATAATTATGACAGAAACAGTGTCAGAAACAGAACCATCAATAAAACTTTTTTTTAAATTTGTGTTGGAGGAGGGACAATATTTCCACTGCTCCCAAAGATGTGAGGAAGCAAGGCTAGTCAATGGGGACCATGTGAATGGGGCACTGATGTGGTCTCAGGGGCACAGACTCAGGAGGCACCGTCATGTCTGCCTCCAAGTCTCACATCTCTGGGTTGATCCTTCCCAAGATATTTTATAATCCCATAGCTTTAATTTAGCCTCTAGGAGGAGAGGCAACATAGAAGTCCCTAGATTTTATGAGTAGAGCAGAAAAATGTCATGTAAATCACATGACAAAGAAGGATACTTATAGTATACCCAAAGGACCAGACCCTAACTCGACCCAAAAAAAGGGAGATGAAGGATGGTCACCAGAAAGCTAGGGTGGGGATTCCCTGCAGAAGTACAAGTGAGATGATGATCCAAGCTGACCTCTGCCGGAATTCCTGGAAGACGACCCTGTTGGGGAAGCCCTGCCGGCAGATCCGGATGCCCTCTAACACACCGTTACAGCGCAGCTGGTCCAAGACAAGGTGAGGGTCTAGCTTGCCAGCCTGGAAAAAGGAAAGATGTGATCCAGTTTCCATGCCAACTGAGTAAGGAAGAACAACAAGGGTCCCTCTCAGGTTGGAAAACTGGCAATGGGACCCTCAACATGTCAGGCTCAGAAGTGAAGTCACACTTGGCTGGAAGTTGCTAAGAGTCAGACAGAACAGAAGCAATAGGTTACAATCCAGGGTCTCCAACTAGAACCAGGAGGAAACTCCCCAAAAGGTCTGCAGAAGAATCATGGCACAGAGATTCTGCCTCTTCACAGTTCTGCTTTACCTTCTTCTCATGGTTGGGGATGATACAGCGGACAAAGTTGGGGTTGGTGTTCCTCAGGGTGGCCATCAGCTTGGAGAGCTGTTCCTTATAGAGCTGTCCAACCGTGCGGAACATGCCCTTCCTGGTCTTGAAGGCACCTGGCAGAGCCGTTTCAGACATGCCGGCCACCTGGTCAAGTCCAATGATGCGATCAACTGCAGGGACCGTGCACAGGGAGGTTAATGAGCCACCAAGAGAAGCAGCAAAAGAGCAGACACAACAGGACACCCCAGGAAGGATCAACAGCAGGAGGAACAAGACCCTTGTCTCTGCTTTGTCTCCACAGATGCTTTGTCCAGACCACTTGTAAATTCTTGTAACCCTGGTCTTTGGGTAAAAAGCCCCAGAGGTGATTACCAGGCTTCATCCCCTTCCAGACTAATTCATCCCAACGCGTGCAAGGATGCTCCAATATTCTCTTCTAACCTCTAAGTTCCTATACCTAATAGGGACCTAGGCTAGACTTGGGAAAGCTGACTAACCCAGGCCCCAGGTTTTCAGAGTCTGACAGTGATATCTGAACTTTATGCTCAAAAATGGCTCATGGTACATAAATGAAATCCTTCGAACATGTATTACTTACTTCACCTACAGAGAAAAACATAAACCTGTTTGTCAGCGCTCCCAGGTTTAAGAAGTTAAGAAGGACATTGGGCTGGGAGGCTGGCTCCCATTTGCCAATAGCTGTGACCCTCGAGAGGCCCTGACTACTCTCTCTGCTTTGCACACACCCTCCTCACCTGGGGATGCTGAACCTAAATCAGAGTATAGGTGATGGTACTTGGAGCTCTTGGAAGTAAGGTATAGGAGAAACCCACATGGAAGAGGAAGGTTAGGGATTCTCAGGCTTCTCCAAAGTCTACAAGAACCCAAGTAGAGGCTGCACAAGTTGTGCCTCCAGGTGCCCCAGGTCATCACCAGCCCTGCCACTACAAAGCGGCAGCTACAATTCGGTTTGGGGTGTCTAATGACACTCCAGCAACAGCTGGTGACAATATAGGTTCTTACAGTCAGTCAGTGTAGATGACAAGCATTTGCTGAGGCTGGTACTGATGGAGCAGCTAGCTAAAGCAGGTAGGAATGGGAACTGTAGAGACCTAGGGGAACCTGTTCCAAGTGCATCACCAAGGCTTCTTGGGTCTGCCCACAGAAGCTAAGGGAGGGTTCGGAGCCACATCACTCATAATGTTTGAGGTTTATCCCACACGCCCCCCCCCCCACTGCTGGCTGCTGTGTCTGCCGACACCCCAGCAACACAACTGCTGCCCTCCTTGCTAAAGAGAGCTTAGGAACAGTTTCATTGCATGGATTTCACAAATATCTAAACTTGGCATCTATTTGACTGAGAAATAGAGCACAGAAAGGGTTAGCTTTCCCCAGTCTAAGGGGAGGGCAAAGGGAAGGTGGGAATGGCCAAAAGGAGAAGGCTCCAATGGAACGTCCTGCATTCCATTCCTTGCTTGGCTCTAAAATGCATCACACACACACAGAATAGAACACCTGGGTGGCCCAATCACCTGGTTCTAGATGAAGAATAGGAAAGTGTTGATAGAAATAAGCTCTCTGAGTGTTCTGCACCTCTGGAACAGAGATATTAAAGCAAAACCCAAGACAAAGAAAAGGAAAAACCAACAACAAAATTAAGACACTTTAAAAATGTATTTGCTATGAGAAGAGCAAAAGGAAACTTAGTAAAATCCCCAGAGAAGCTTTTTTATTTAAGGAGCAACCCCCTCTTGAAAATCTTCACATTTAAAGAGAGGCAAAACCAAACACAGAGAGAAAAGGATGGGGGGTCGGGGGGAGCAGGGGTGTGAGTATCTGGCCTGAGGATGCTCTAGGAACTGCATGCCTGAGTGCTGAAGATCAACTATCTCAATCTAAGGCGACCTCTCTCCCTTGCACAGAGCCATCAGAAGCTACCTGGAAAAGTCAAGTTAAAATCAGGTGTGTGGAGGGTGGGCTTGGGGGTGTGAGGTGGAGATGCTGAGGAGCAAACTTCATCTGGGGATTCTGCCTAAAAAAAGAAAGTAGACCAGACCTCACAGAAATAACAAATCCAGAGGGTTAAGGGCATACCATCTTTCCAGAGTTCGGAGACAAATTTATCTGAGGACTGATGGAGAAGTGTGGCAATATTATCATTTAGGGGGTCCATGTTCTTCATCAGCCATTCGTCAGCTTTATAGTCAACCTGAAAGAGGAAGGGTCCTTAATTATCACAAGGACTAGGCAGCCTGGGGATGGATGTGACCTGACCACAAAGATCCTGTTTGTGCCCAAGGCAATGCTGGTCTGCAGAAAACTGGGAATAAGCACATGCCCAAGAGAGCTTAACCAGCAGGACTTCAGGATGTGATGAAGTCCATGTGAACAGAATGGATTTATTCCACAGAGATGCCCATACCAAAATACCTTCGGAAAATATTTCCCATGGAGGCAAAATTTCTTAGGACATGGATAGTCCTGATGGATGGATCTTTCTCAAATAAGTTCAGACTGGACAGGAGAGCCCAGGAGGCATCATATGCCAGTCAAGTCAGCTTGGACTCAGTGTCAGGACCTCTTCTAGAAGTTGTCAGAGGCTGGCTGGCCCCCTTGGACCTTAGATGACCCCTCCCCATTGCCTCTCCACAGACCTCCAGAGAGGGAGTCTGGCTGCTCCTTACCTTGCCAGCATAGTGAATGATACAAAAGTCAGCTTTGTCTTTCAGCTGCTTGGGCTTCTGGAACTTCGGGTGCGTGCCCTGTTCCTGCACCACCTTCTCTACAAAGCTTTTGTCTGTGGCTTTGGGGAACCAACACTCTTCATCTAAAAGGGCCAAAATGCCAGGGGGGCCCGCCTGGAGGGAGCACAGAGAACAGGACAAAGGAGTCAGGCTCTGAAGGGGGAGAAGTCAACTGTCCACAACACCCTGACAACATGGTCTTACACCATAAATTTTCAGCCCACTGAAACCTTTAAAACAATGGAATCTGGATTTAACTGAAAGTCAGAAGGTTCCATTAATGAAAAAATAAATTTCTTTTTTTTTTTTTTGCTTTTTTTTTTTTTGGAGGGCAGTTGGGGTTAAGTGACTTGCCCAAGGTCGCACAGCTAGTTTTTTTGTGTGTGTTAAGTGTCTGAGGCCGGATTTGAACTCAGGTCCTCCTGACTCCAGGGCTGGTGCTCTATTCACTGTGCCACCTAGCCGCCCCGAAAAAATAAATTTCTTAAATGACCCAAGTTAACTCATGTTTTACTGAAGGAGGGAAAATGAGGTCTATGTTCCAGATCAGAACAACCCTGCTCAATACTCCAGAAAAGGATGCAAATCCAGACTATGCATGCATACTAGAGGTAATCAAGAATTTAAGGTTCATTTAACTCCAAAGGTGGGGGTGCAATGGATAGAACCTGAGCCTGGAGTCATGGGACAGGGTTCAAATCCCAGAGGGAAGTGACTCAACTCCTAAGAGGCCCAGTTTGCTCATTTGCAAAGGAGTACTACTGATCATCAAAAACCCGTGCAGTACACAGAAACAGGGACAGGAAGCCTGCCAAATCTAAGGCCTCTAATCAGGATCCCCTCAATAAAAGGATTTGTTCTGTAAAACGTGGACACGGTCAAGAGGCTGCACCCAAAGACCTAGAGGCCCACATGTGGCCTGGAGGCCGCATGTTTCCTAGCCCCGCTCTAGGCCCGATCAAAGAAGATCTTTTCATCAGAAATTAGTGGAGAGAGATTTCTTGTTACAAAGAGGGTTAAAATGAGGATGTCCATCACAGGGAGAAATACACTGTGCTCTGCAACGAGGTTTTACTGTATTTAGGCCTGCTATATTTCATGCACAAAGATGGCAGAAGCAGAGCTCTGCTTGCTTCCAGAACATTCAGGGTCTCCCCTTTGCAAACCCATGCCCAGGCCTCCATGTAGGTTGATAAATCCCTAAGACTTTGGCCTGCTGGCTCAGACTTATCAGACAAACAAATGAGCTGCTCAGCCCTAGGCCTGGGGATCAGACAATCAGGACCCTTGTGCTGAAGCATGGTGGGTCTCATCTGGTCACACTTGCCACCACCCTACAGACGGGGAAAGGTTAACTGAGCTGGCCTCATAGCACATGAGCTGCAGCTCTCCTGGGCTCTCCCACAGCCACATGAAGGCTCCTGTGAGATCACCAAGTGATCCTGGCCAGACTTAGAGCCAGAAAACAAATGGAATTGGGACCAGACCCCAGGCCAGCAGCCCATCTGGAACCAAGAGCACAAGCAGAGGGCCAAGGTCAGCACTTACAGGCTTCTCAATGAGGTCGATGCAGGGCTGCAGGTCCAGGCCAAAGTCAATGAAGTTCCACTCGATTCCCTCCCGCTGGTACTCCTCCTGCTCCAGGATGAACATGGTGTGGTTGAAGAGCTGCTGTAGCTTCTCATTGGTGTAGTTAATGCAGAGCTGCTCGAATGAGTTCAGCTGCAAAGAGGCCAGAGGGGCAGGTGAGGCCAGGTCCTTCTTGAAAGGGCCGACCACTCCATTACCCCAGGAACGAGGCTCAGCCTTGCAGGAAGGATTGACCTCTCCCCTGCCTACTGGCCAGGCCCTAATCACTGCTGAGACCGGGAGTGGCAGAATCTCAGATTTTTGTGAGGTGGGGATCCAGCCTACACCCAAACTAGAATTTGGCTGGGGTCCTGTGGTCCATAGCAGCTCCTCTGTCTATGATGACAATGGGGAAAGGCTCACATCAAAGATCTCGAAGCCAGCAATGTCCAGGATGCCAATGAAGGAAGCTCCCTGCCTCTTTGTCTTGTCCAGGGCCTTGTTGATGCGCATCACAAGCCAGCGGAACATCCTCTCATATGTAGCTTTAGCCAAAGCCTCAATGGCAAAGTCGGCCTGTAAGGGAAGGGAGGTGGAAAGTCCATTGAAAAAGCGAATACAGTGCTTCCCTGGCAGCTGTGGCCCCAAACATCATGAATCCAACAGCACATCTTGGAACTGGCAGCGGGTGTGTGTGAGTGTGTGTGTGTTGTCTGATCTCCTTGGTGACCCAATGGAAGACCCTCAAGTTTTGCTCATCTCACAGGTACAGTAATGTCACCAGTAAAACCAAAGGAGAAATCAAACCTGGATAGGAATCTCAGCATCCCAGAGCAGAAAAGAGCAGTTTACAAGGAGGGCAGGGTGGTGCTAGGGTAGAAAGCCAACTCACACACACACACAGTGATAGAAATGGCCGCACAGCAAGTCAGCTTGACAGAATGGGGCTATCCTGACCTCCTCTTACTCCCCACCCCATCAGAAAATAGATCTGCCTTCCTGGCCTCCTCTGTGGAAGGTATATGGATGTGGGTCACTGCATTAATTTTTTGGACTTTTAAGAGGATTCCCCCCCCCTTTTTATTGTTTGTGAAACTCTTTGGGATGGTGAATAAGATTGGTGACAGGTAGAGGTAAAAACAAAAGACATCCATAAAGATTGCATTTCTTTAGAGGCCACACTTGCTAATAAGTGTTTGCTACCAGACAATGTGACTGAAGGACGTACCTGTTCTTTGGTCTGGGCTTTCTGGACATAATCTCGTCCAACCTTGATACGAGGTGTGAGGATCCCTCGAGTGAAATCAGTCACATTGATCCCCAGAAGGTGGGAGACTTTTTGGGCAGCTGTAGGCATTCAGGCACCCAGGATCAATTCAAGGAGAGATAAAGTTAAACCCTCAGGAAGAACAGGAGAGCGCCCTGGCCCTCAGCAGTTCTCTGCATGAGGCCTGGTCAGAGGGCCCCTGGCTCCTGGCCAGCAGTGCCCACCCACCCACTAGGCCACAAGCCTTCCAGTAGGAAAGGTCCCATCACATCCTCTGAAAACCAGAGATGCAGACGTTCTATGAAACAGAAAAAGGAAAAATGCAGACAAACTAGGAAAGGCTAAAGTAAGCTAGTAAGTAGAAACCTCACCCAATGTTAGAGGTCCCCCTGACCTTATCATCACAAGCCCATCCAGGCTAGCCTACAGCTGGGACAGTAAGGCCCACATCCACTAGGGGCAGCTTCTCTCCTTGGCCATACCCTTTCCAAGGCGCTTAAATGCTCACAGGCTTTGGGCTAGATGGAGTCAGCAACTCTATTGCTTGTGGCAAGCTAGAGGCCCTAGCAGGCTCTCCTACCCACTACGCCAATGCCCCTCAGGCTTATTTCCTGCCCTTTGAGCCCTAAATCCCCCCCTTTCCCCATCCTGCCTCCTAGGTACCCTAAGTACCCTACCATTATTGTCTACTGTCCAAGGCCTTTCTAGTCTGCACATTTTCCATGGGTGATCTCTACCAATCACATGGAGCTTCTGGAGGGCAAGGACTATGCCTCTTTTTCTATTTGTAGTCTTTGTTTAGGAAACTTTCTCTTCCAAAGTAAATCCAACAAAGATTCTGCTGCTGAGGCAGCTGGAGACAGGCAGGACAGTCAATGGGCTGCCCTATGGTGGGGTGATTGTTCCAGCATCACCCAAGTGGCCCTGTACCTGTATTGTCTGGCATAGAGGCTTGGTCGGTGTTACGCTCCTTCTTGAAGGCGATATTGCCGAGCTGAAGGACCCCTGAAATCACTTTTAGCAAGCCTGTGGAGAGGGACACAAATGCCAAGTGAAAGCCAATTGAGCCGCCACAGTCATCAGAGCACAGGGTGGTCAAGCCAGCCCTGGATTCCTCTTCACTACCATGGCTGTCAGGGAACACATAGACAGAGGAGTGGGTGCTCCATAACCTGATCTCCCTACCCCCATCCTGCTTCCCTTGCTTGAGTGACCTACCAACTCCAGGAAGCCCACCCTCCAGGCCAAGTGATCTCCCTCTTCTTCAGATTTTACAATCACATGTCTATGTGTCCTGCCCTTAAAACAGGAGCCCTCTTCTGTGAGAAGGTTGTGCATGTCTTCTCACCCCTATCTAACTGCTGAGAGGCCTGGAGTACCTGGAGAGGTTGTTTTTTTAATCTTTCCACTGAAGAGAAGTAGAACCAAATTGGGATAAAAAGCTCCCTTTTCATCCAGTCTTAACTGAAATGAAGAGCACTGGACAATTGAGGTTCCAAAGCCAGATGAAAGGCAGAAGAGTCCTGTTCTGAGCCAGACCGGGACTGCTCAATGCACCCCAAAGTTTACGTTCCTCTACATTTCAATAAGCCAAGTTTCCTCATGATGGAGCAGACCTGGGCCACAAAGTTCTTAAAAGTGAGTATTTTGCATTCTGAAATCGCGGCTCGGGGATCCTCCTTTCTATTCAACTCAACTGAAAGACACCAAATTCTCGAGTTTCCTCAAAAGCCAGTCTCGAGGGAGGTGGGAGAAGGGAAGGAAGAAAACTGTCCTTCCACCTGGACTGCCTGCCTCACCCCTTCGCTGCTGATGCTGGCCTGAGACATGAACAATAAGCCAGGCCCAATTTCTTCCTCTTTTCCACTTCTTCTATTAAAAGATCATCTGGGGTGGCTAGGTGGCACAGTGAATAGAGTACCAGCCCTGGAGTCAAGAGTACCTGAGTTCAAATCTGGCCTCAGACACTTAACACAAAAAACTAGCTGTGTGACCTTGGGCAAGTCACTTAACCCCAACTGCCCTCCAAAAAAAAAAAAAGATCATCCAGTCCCCACCACAGCCATACCCATTTGCTCCTCCTCAGGAATGCTCATGATCCTCATGGCTTCCATGGTCTCCTGGAACATGTCCTTGTCCTGCTGGCCAGGGATGGTGACATGCCCATTGGACAGGAATCGATACTTGTTGTAAGGCTCTAACAGTAGGTCAGCTGCAAAAGCAAAAATCCCTGACTTTCAGGAGGACATGGATCGGGGGCTGCAAGGGGCAATGCTGGAGAGCCCTTTATCTGTGCCCTCACTTCAGCAAGGAGGAAGCAGGACTATAGAATGGGAAGAACACTTTAAACTGTGTGCCAGAATCAGGCCATGGAGCCTCACCTGGGGAGAGGCCCATCTTCAAGGGGTTCAGCGACTCATCTCAGCTCTGCTCAATCCCCTCCCCCACTAGCGGCATGGTGCTTGACATACAGAAAGTACTATGTAAACGCGAGTTATGATGGCATCAGCCTATGAACAAATATAGACCCAGAAACTGAAGACAAGTCGCTGAAATGGCAAAAAGAGATAAAGGAGAGACCGCCTACCTAACTCCAGGGTCAATGAAGAAGAGGCTCAGAGTACAGAGGAAAGCCCGCGTGCCAGCCAAGCTGAGACACACGGAGGCACCCAAGACAGCACTTGACCAGTTCCAGCTTCTATGTGGACAGTCACATACGCTTTTACATACATATTATGAAGATCAGATTGTTTTAGCATTGATAAAACATGCACTTGTGGCCTTAGTGGCCGCCTCTCCTGCCTTCAATGGTTCCTGGTTCTGCTTACAAGGTCTGGACTCTTTGTATCTCCTAACAACTCACTCTTTAAGTGTTCTCCAGCCCCAGACAGCAGGTAGTAGAAGATGTGGAAGGTCCGTTCCTCCTTCGCTTGACGGATGGCGCGTGATTTCTCCAAAAGGTCTTTGAAAACGTCAAGGAGTTATTCTGGGTAAAATTCAATGAAAAGGGAAGAAAAACTTCCCAAAACAAACTACCTGGGATCCAATCTATTGAGAGCTCTAAGAGGTCTGAGTTTTCTTCACAGCAGTATCTCGAGTAATTTAAGGGGTCAGGCCCAAAAAAGAACTATGGAATTATTAGTGAAGAAGGGAAAGTGTTTCAAAATAACCCTCATTTGAGTTCCGAAACCAATATGGTGGCCAAACCAGAGGTTAACTTGTAGCCTGCACATGCAGGAAATGCTTTACTGCAATGAAGAACCCACCTCAGAATGCCATGATCCTTACTCTACCAGATTCTGCAGTCATTCCCAACCACACAGTTGGGGGCATGGCACCCCCACAATCTGGAAAATCCATGTATAATTTTTTGGCCCTCTCTCTGTACCACAGAAGAAATCTGATTTTTTTCTTTTTCTTTTGTGGGATGTTTACCTTACTGTAATATCTGGGTTAAGTATTTGGTCATAGGCTACATGCAGGTCAGTGTTAAGTTATAATACTAGGCACCTGCTGGCTTTCACATTCTTTTCACAACCTTTATCTTTTTATTTAACTTTAAAAAAGAAATTGTGTATATTTATGGTATTAAAAGATGTTGATAGTATACAATACTACACATGTATTTTATGCATTTCTAAGTTTCTAAACTTTTTCTCCGTCATCTTCTGGCCTTCACATTTTGTCTGCGACTTCTACAAAATTCCTCCCAAATCCCCATTTAATTTCTTATGCCAACCTGTAATGTAACAAGATTGCAAAAATCTGAACAACCAAACCACAGAGAGACAAAGCAAAGAAAAAGAATTACAGAACAATGTGCCTCATCGATCTTGGTGAAGAGTCTGATAAAAGCCTCAATTCAGTGACTTGGTATTGGTTAGAGTCCCAACCCAGAGCAGAGTCACCCTCCAGAAATGGAGAACAGTAAAGTCCTCTCCTAAGCCCTGAGCCAGTCCAGGTGGTCTTCCTCTTCTATCTTAGAACCTGTGAATGGGTCAGCAGCAAGGATACAAGTCTCAATATTGGCTCCCACAATGTAACCATTGACATCAAAGTTGATTCGAATGAACTTGCCCTGAGGAGAGAGAAAGAGAGCAATCAGAGAGGGCGACCCATGTCCCTGTGCTCTGGTCACCTCACACAAGCTAGCAGTTTTCACTCATCTATGCACCTAGTTCATGTGCCAGCACTTCTGGAGGGTTAGGCACAGCTCTATCCCTCTGCAGTGGGCACTAAGTTCATACTATGGGCCAGGAAATGGGGCCAGTTCACCTGGCTCCTCAGCAATGGGTCAAAGTTAAGAGATGGCCAAGTTCCTCCACACCCTGCCCTTGCAGGCCTCTTACTGCCATCTCCTCTGGGAAATGAGTATTTTTTGTGGACATAAGAGGCCAGCAGACCTAGTCCAGTCTATCAGGAAAGTGGGACTAAGCATCAGAACTACACTTAGTAGGTGTAATCAGGGCAATCCTCCCCTCACAGAAGGCAATACCCAAATCTGAAACACCCAGAAGCCAGGACCTTTGACTGAACAGGAAAGAACAGACATAGCTGGTTCCAGCAAACCAAGCTATCTCCCCTGGTCCCATACTAAGTGTGGGAGGGGGATACAAAGCAGGGCAAAACCAGCTATTGCCCTGAGAAGAGGGGAAGGCAGCAGATGCAGAAGTAGGGCTGAGTCCTGAAGGAAGCTGTTGAGGCAGGGGAGAAGAGACTCACAAATCGGGAAGAGTTATCATTCTTCACAGTCTTGGCATTCCCAAAGGCCTCCAGGATGGGGTTGGCCTGCAGCAACTGCCGCTCCAGTTCACCCTGTGAAGCAATCCAGAGCAACAATGACACTCAGTGACAAGGCTCAGTCAATGAGGCCATCAGAACCAGGCAAAGCGATGGCAGAGACTTCCTGTTGGTTTGCCTTCTGTGGCCTGTGCACTGCCCCTGGTCTCCCTGGGAGCGCTGGCCCTAGAAGGACAAGTCATACCACCAGTGGCATTGCTGGACGTCCCCTGTAACAAATGACTCACTGGAAAGATGAGGAAACTGAGGCTAGGAAGGGGAAGGTCAGGACATCAGTTCAATGCCTGGCACCAATCCTGGCTGGCCCTCTCTGGGCCCCAATGGAGCAACTGCCTCCTAGTCCGAAGGTCCCTTGGCTACAACTTCCCCGCAGGGGGCGCTGGCTCATCACTAAAGATCAGACCAAGATTCTTCACTTTCAGACTGGGAATGATGCTAACAGCATTTCCTGCCTGTCCTGAGGGCCATGGTCTACAGTACTAGGGAAGTGGGAAGAGCCAGGGGAGGGAATCTGGTTCAATCCCCTCTTTTGGCAGGAGAAAAACTCAGGTCCAGAGGTTTTCATGACTTCCCCAAGGTCATCCAATCCCAAGAGACGATACACAATGGGCACCTCCAAGCCAGCTTGTGCCAGATGTGTCTCCTGGCAACCAAGTTCTGGACCTATGGCACATGGTACTCTAGCCAGCATTGACAACAGGGTAGTAACACTAACTGCCCCACCCACTTTGTAATTGACTTTCCTATCCATGACCAAAAATGCTAGTTAGAGGTGATAGCATACCATCATCCCCACCTGAGAGATAAGGAACCTGGGCTCCAGTGCTGCCTTTGTCCTCACAACAACCCCGTGAGGCAGGCAGACCAGCAGGTCAGGCACTGCCCCCATCTTAAACCTGAGAGGTCATAGGGCTAAGGGGCAGAGTCAGCATGAAGGATGCTGGTCTCTTCACTTCTAGTCCTGGGTTCTGCCACCTTTGACAGCCTGAGGTTTCCCCCTCACTTGGGGGGATCAGGGCCAGCCACTTGCCAACCCACCTAGAAAAAGACTGACAATGGGTGAGCAAGCAGCCTTGGTTCCCCTTCCTGCTACCTTCTACTGGGTTGGGAACCTGTGTGAGCCCCACAGTGGTGTGTGCTCATTTACAAGGGACAGACCAAGCCCAGGCTCAGCTCATCATGGAGAACGGGACAAGCAGAGGTGATTTCCCTGACTATATGCAGTCTTCTAGTACAACAGGAGCCGAATAGCAAGAAATGCAAAGAGCAGACAGAGACTGGACCCTCCTAACAATGGGCCAGGGTTTCTACAAATAGTAGATGATGTGGATGGGCAGTGTAATGCCTTCCCCATGGAGAACCAACTGATCAACAGGCCAGACCACAAAGTAGACAAATGAGAAGAACACGGGTACACGTATGTTTCTGGCACCAGCAGAGACAGCCAGCTTCCAGACTACCCACACACTCTTGCACTGTTGAAGGAGGGTTGGCCTGGGAAGGCAGGGTGCAGCAGCCTTTGGGAGCAGTCTGGGAAGAGGCCTGCTTTCCACTCATTAGATCTTCCTTTCCAGCCACAGGTCCAGCCTTCCTTCCCCACCCCCCTCCCCCCCCCCCCCACCTCCAGATAATCCACCTCACTCTCCTTTTCCTGCTGAGGAGAAGTGGGTTCTGAGAGCCTCTGCCTCTCCTGGCCAGCTGGGCCTTCTGCCTGCTCCAAGGAGGTTCCAAGGTCCATGTCTAGGACCCTAAGGAGTGACCATGGAAGGAAGGAAAGGCAGCTGAACACACCCTAGAGCTCCCACTCAAGAAAAACAAGACAACTAATTGGTGGGTTTTTTTTTATAAATCTAATTAACCGTGCTGGAGATATTAAAATGCAATTAACTATGCATAACATACAATTATGAGCTCTTTTTAGTATATGTTCACAGCTTCTAGAAAGACCCAGCATGTGCCTGGGTGATGGACTATGGTGGGAGGGCACTAGCACAGCCAGCAGGCCATTAGAGGAAAGCCCTGCTTGGCTAAGGTGAGTAGGTCTGCCGGATGAGGCCTTCTGCATGGCCAAGTTCAAGCTTTCTGCCACATCTTCCTCTCCAGAGAAAGGGGAAAGACAAAGTCCTGCGTGGGCTCCTAGGGCCTGGGTAGCTCTTTGCAGAAAGAAGGGATTTGGGCCTTGGGTTCACAGAAAGTAGCTAACAAAGATTAGAGAGACAGACAATTGATCAGCATAGAGACAGATAGATCTTTGCTTTTAAAGACTAAATGAGCCACTGGCTCAAATAGTGGGTCTGTCTAACCAAAGAACTCAATAAGGGACAGTGGGGCTCAAAGGCTCAGAGAGTGTCTAGAGTCTAGACTATGGCCAAGCCCACTGAAAGAATGCCCAGAAACTTCTACTTTTTCCTACAGGAAGTTTTCCCTGACTACTTCAAACCACACAAATTGCTCCTAACTGGGGCCTCCTCTGCATTCCCATCTGGCAGCAGTCTACATGGGGTCAAACCCAACAGCAAGGAGAGTGTCCACCCCACTAGATAGGGGACAACACAAAGATTCAAGAATGCTTTATTTCACTGGAACAAGAAACATTTAAAAAAAAAAAAAAGGCAGTTAGGAGTTCCAAGCCCCAACTTGACGGCTGTTTTAAAAATAAACCTCCTAAAAAGTGAGGAATGGAAAATAAAAGAGGGGTGGAGAAGGAGGGAAAAAGGAAACTTTAAGAGCTTCTAAATATAACCACTAACACCCCATGGAAAAAACATCAGAGTCGTGCAGGGTTTGGCACCTAGAAGGTTCCATTTGGCTCAATTCCAGAAGTCTGTTCTCATTAAGACTTTAGAATGTCCACACCCCAGGTCTGCATGCAAAGACACTGCCCCCCTCCACACCACTTCTGGATATGCTGCACACAGCCCGCCAAGGTACCAAGAGTAGCTAAGTCCACCATGAAAGCTACCAAGGATACCACTGGCACAGTGGTTTATAACAAAGCTCAGAAATGTGAGTGCACGTGGAAGAGAGAGAAAGACACACACAGTCATGCTTAAGACTGATTGCCAGCCCTCAGCCAGAGGGACACTTCCCTTCAGGCTTGCCTGGCAGCCATGGTGACCTCTAGGCAGTGGGCAGGTCCTGTCCACATCTGGCTGCCAACAGAATGGGCAAGAATGCTACCGGTGACTCCCACATGATCTCACTAAAGTCAAGTCCCAGAACAGGGACATTTCAGGCACACTGTGCTAGACCAAGTCTCAGGTTAGAGGGCCTGGAGTGTGGCTCACTGAGTAATGAGTGATTTGAGGACCAATAAACAGTAATCGCTCCGGAGAACAAAAGCAGGTCACTATGAATCACAAATCTCTAACCTTTGACCTCCCCTCCAAACAGTGAGCAAGGTCTATGAAAATCATTCTAGCTGCAGGTGACATGGTGTGGAGTGAAAAGCTGATCGGGGACAAAAAAAAAATCAGGACACACGATGGGAAGAACACGCATTCCTGGTGCAAAACGTGCAGTAAACGTGCGGCTCACCTAGCAAGGACACGACTGGAGAGTTCGACCATAATCCACCAAGGGAGGGGGAAAAATGCACGTAAGACAACGGTCGAAGTGGCCTCTTTCCTGGGGGGACAGCCCCCACCAGCATTAGCACAGGACTTGGAAGCACACAGCTGGAACTGATGCCTGCCCAGCACCCCAGCCTGACATAGGTGATGGCCAGCTCTTCAGTGGGGCCCTCCCACCACATCATACCAGATTATCTCTGAGAGCTGCCAGGGCTACAAACTAAAACAAATCTCTTACTACTCCCCATCCAACCCACCTCCACCCTCCATCCTGCAGCCACCCTGGGGATAAACACCCCCAGCTCAGGTCACCAGGTATACACTGCCAAGGCCTGGACTACTGGCAAAGCCTTCAAAATGCATCCTAAATGCAAAAAGACTTTGATAACAGTTTTACTAAATTGTTTTTGCTTTTTATTTAACTGTTATAAGGGTTGACTCTCCAGAAGAGGGAGGCAGGGAAAAACACAGTGGGACATGTAACATAAAACCAAAATACATCAATAAAATTGGTTTCCTTTTTAAGTCATGAGCCAGGCCCAGGCTGTGAGGAAGCCCTCCCTGGGGCAGGCCTTCAGTGGGAATAGCTTTCTCCAAAGTGCTCCCCACTGGCATGGCCAGCTCAGGCTTTTTTAAGGGCATCTCAGTGGAGGTGTCGGGAAGACGCCAATGGTAGTTTGCCACCCACCTTCTCCATTTCCTGAGATGGGTAACCCATGATACACCTAAAGCGCTTGGGTCCCTCCCTAGTCAACCACCCAACATGAACTGAAGAACAGCAAGAGAGGAGACTCACCTGGTCCTTTTTGCTCTTATGTGAAGAAGCTACATAAGCCAGGTACTGAATGACCTTCTTGGTGTTTTCAGTCTTTCCAGCTCCTGACTCCCCCCTAACAAAGAGATCCAAGGAAGAGCTGAAGTGTGTGCAGGACACTCCTGAAGCCTCTTCCCCCAACCCTTCCACATCTCTTTATGGCTATAGCAATAGTTGGGTTTGGTCTTCTGGTCCACCCTGGGGCTCCCTCCAGTCACACTAATGGTCTGAGTGATAGATTTGGGCTTCCCTCCATTGACTTCCTTCCTATTGGGTCAGCTACCATGACATTGAGGCCAATCCCCACTGACCAAGATTCTTGGACTTACTTCATCTCTCCCCCTCTTTGACCCTTCTCTCTTTCTCTGCTCATCCCTAGTCATGGATCAGGGTACCTGTTCCTCCTCTCCCCTCTAAACTCTTCTCTGGAGCAAGCTGCTTTTGCAGGGCTGTTTGTCCCTTCCCCTCTGGTCCATTATGAATTCTACTCTGAGCCTATAGTTCCTGCTTTATTCTGGTCTTTCAGGAGAGCAGAGTTTCCCTTGGAGAGAGCTCTTGAAATACCCCACATGAATTGGATGTCTGTTTTGTTGCGTTTGTTCAGCCTCTGCCTTAAACACCTCCGAACAGGAAGGGAACAGCACCCAACTGGATGCAGAGTCATGGTGGCAGGCACTCGGTATCCCATGTCCTAAGGCCCAGACTTTACTATGACCACACTCCACACTTCCAGTCATGGGATCCCATAGACTGGGTGTGTTGTGTCCCCTCCAGTCCCCACGGTTATTCTCTAGTCCAGCTGCTGTTAGAGACTCATAAATCATCTCTCCTGGCCTTTTTACCCTCTTCAACAGCCATGAGAGTCCAATCCCTCTAATGACCAGATTGCTGGCTAAAGCCAAAGGCTGCTTTGTGGAATCCCTGCTTAGAAAGTTTCCCATGGTCCTCAGGAGGCCTGGCAGAAGTAAATTTGTGTCCACAGCTTGGCCGGGTCACTTGGCAGCTTTCATATCCAAATGGCTTAGGAATGAATTGCAGGCAGCTGTTGGGGGGTGGGGGTGAGGGGGGGGGGGCAAAGGACTTAAACTTGTTTAAGTTCCTTCAAAATCGTACTTGGACTAAAAACAAAATGTTTTAGGCCATTCATTCTTAACTCTTTCAGTAAGAGAAAGGTTCCTTTCCTCTTTGGAGGGAGCGGTGCTGTGACTTGGGGAGTCAGGCAGAGCAGACTTTTGTCTAGAGCCAAGGAGCCTCCTCTGCGGCTCTCTGGGGAAGGTAAATTAAATCTCTCACTTTGAGATAAAGGCCATCTCCATAGTGGAGTCAGATGGCACTGAATGGAAATAGAAGCCAGGCCCTGTCAGTGGGGAACAGGAACCTGGGGATCAAAAACATTCTGAAAGGGAGATAAATTCTTCATGACACATAAATCCATCCCTCCTCGAAGGAAGGCCAGGGAAGGGCTAGGGAAGAAAACATGGAACACCATCAAGAAG
>CM053597.1:234292756-234308504 GCA_028646575.1 Pseudocheirus occidentalis | reverse complement strand
CTCAGCAACACACAGTTAAAAGACAACTCTACAAGTCTCAGGATGGAAGGAGATGTCTACATTCAGAGAAAGATCCAGAAAGACCAGAGTTTAAATGGAGACTGAAGCAACACATGCTATTGTTCTTTTCCATGTTTGGTTTTGTTTTTCTTTTTTTTTCCTCCCATGGTTCTCTCCATTGGTTACAACTTCTATACAACCAGACTATTGTACAGTGTGAAAGTGTCTGCAGATCCCATACATGATTGTATGCCACCATAGGGGGAGGGGGGAGAATGGAGGGGAGAAAATCTGAAACTCAAGTGATTCTATAACTGAACCTTGTAAACTAAAAGTAAATAAACAAGTCAATAATTAAAAAAAAAAGGACTGAACATCTCAAGGATAACTTATGTGGGATGAGGCTCCCCTAAAAGCAGGCCTGCCCTAGCGTGCTCTCATTCTCTGGGCCTCAGTGTCCTCAAACATCTGTAAAGGATGGATTAAATGAAGCCCAAGCAAGGTCCCTTCCAACACTTAGACCGAAGATCTTGGGGAAAACAGCCGGCCCCTTTTAGAGTCCAGATTGGTGGGTAGGGGGCTTGGGGGGGACAACACTAGAAGAAGTTTGTTTTCTCTCTTATTCAGCCTTACAGTTATTCTGATGAAAAGTATCTAATGAGCTTGTTATGATGAAGGGACTGGACTAGCTTTCCAGCTCCAAATCTATGATCTGTTTACTCTGGCAAGACCTCAGTTTTTGGATGACCGGACACAAGCCATTTCTAAAAGTTATTGAATTTATTCTCTGAACAGCCATAGGGGAAGAGAGCAGAGGATTTAAACAGGAAAGGACCTCAGAGGTCAACTAGTCCAACCCCTCATTTGCTAGAGAAGGAAACAGGCCCAGAGATGGGGATGGACTGCTCCAAGGTCATATAAGGTGCTGAGCCTACTTTGGTACATCAGATTCCAAACCTTGGTCAGAAGGTGGGCAGTTCTGCCAAGTAGGAGGGTGGGGGTGTATTTGACTGGAAGGGATGTGCACATACAGGGACTGAGTGCTCTGGGAATATCCTCTGGCTCTGGTGCCCAGGGAGGCTACTGGGAATATCACCAGCCTAGGACAGAGTAAGACATTGGAGTCAGGGAAGGCTTTGCTCAGAAGGTGGCCCTTGAGCTGAGTATCAAAGGCAGCAAGGGACCATGCATGGTGAGGGACACTGAGGAAGAGTCCCATCCTCAAAGGGTCCTAAATGATTCCTGAATTGAAGATTTTTGCTTCGGATTCCCTTGTCTTTGGCCAAATGTAGGCCCACTTACAGGAAGGGGTGGTATGGTAATGGAGGAAGAGATCAGGCTTGGAAATATGGAAAGACCTAAGTGTGAAACTTGACTCTGCTCTGCTGTTTATTCACTGTTTAAGAAGGTAGCCTCTCTAACCCTCAGTGTCTTCCTCTGTAAAATGGAGACAATCCTTGTACCAACTCCTTCTCAGGGGTGTTCTGAGGGAAGTACTTTGTAAATCTTAAAACACCATGGAAATTTGAATCCTAGTTATTAAGGGACTGTGTGCCCATCTCTGAAGGTGCCAGAGACTAGGTCAGGATCTGCTGTTAGTAATTTAAGCACATTCATCCTGCCAATCTCTCTGTCTCTATCTCTCTAACTCTCTCCTCGTTTCTTTCTCTGTGTGTGTTGGGGGAGGGGGGGGAGGAGTTGGGGTATGGCTTCCCAGCATTCCCTTCTGCTAAATCCCATAACCCAGTGCCCACCCCATGGTTTCCCAATGATCCTCACGCCTCAGGAAGCTTCTGATGTGACTAGGTGGGGGCCTTGGGCTGGATCTGACCCAAATAATATTGCTTTGGTCCATCTGCTGCTGCAGTGGCCGGATGCTGTTGGACAAACAGATTCCAGGCAGTGTTTTGACTGGTTCCTTTCTGTTTCCTGGAACCCCAGCTCTGGACATGGCTGTGAACTCTGCAGCCATACAGGAAACCTCTCAGTGTCCTTCTGGTCCCCCTGACCCATCCTGCCCCAGCTGCCAACTTCTGTAGCATCCTAAGCCTCCACGGATAGTAATGGTGGCATGAGCTACAGGGAAGAGGACGAGGTCCCCACACCAGACTCTGGAGCAGGGCATTGAGCTCTCTAGCCAGATTGGTGCTGGGCCTGAACCTGACCCTGCCTGATAAAAGAAGAGAGGGAAAGAAAAGGTAGGGGAAAGGTGAGGAGCACCTAAGGGGGCCCAAGCCTCTCCCCAAGGTTTGAGGTTTTGGAACTGTTTCCTCCCTTGATTTTGGTGGGTACTTTAATGTGTTCATCTCCTTCCAGTCTTCTAGGCCTTCCATTAACTAATCAATCAATCAGCAAACATTTTATTAAGCACCTACTACGTGCCATCTCCTTGACACAAGAAGTATGATGATGGTTAAGCAGTCTCACTTATATATTCAAGGCTTTCCCATATTCCGTACCTCTCCCTAATAGGAAATACCAAGCTCCCTGAAAAGAACCATCCTGGTTGTACCAAGGGAGGAGCACTGTCCCTTATGGTTCTGTCTGAATGGAACTCTGGTCCCAGTGCCCAGAAGACATAGCCTCTCCCAACCTTCACTCCCTGGTTCTGGAGTCCAGCATACTTCTAGGGAGCCATTAACCTATGTGCTGCTTGGGAGCAGTTGGGAATGATCTCACCCTAGAGGAATTCCTGTTGGAATTTACCGTCTGTCCTGGTCTTCTGTTTCTGGCCTTGCCTGGCCAGGCCCCTTCTGCTTATCTTCACTATCAAATCCTCAGGCTAGGAATCGCCCAAGCAATCATTCTCTCATTCTACCTCGTCTTTACTGATGGTCTGCCCTGTAGAGTTTCAAACTCATTCAGTCCAGAACTGATACCCTTATAAAAGCCTTCATCTTTTTAATTAAAAACATCTTCCTTCTCCTCAGTACCTAGGCTGACATGTCAGTTTGGAATCCTTGCTGTATCACAAATCCAGAAATACACAGGTCCTTACAGACCTTCTCCTGAGGGCGAGTTCCCTTCATGCTCCTTCTCTGTGCATGCTTTCTCTTATCCAGCAGCAAATCTGTGGCCAGGTGGACTGTCTTTCAGGCCTTCCACACCTCCTCTTAACTCTGGTCTGCCTCCTTTGTCTCTCTCCCTAAAGAATCTTCCCAGTCTCCCTATGGTCAGGCCACTCCTCTGTGGAAGACCCTCCTGTGGCCCCTTGTTCTGCAAATTAGAGCATAAGCTCCTCCTCCTAGAATCCAAGGCCTTCCATGCTCCACACTGGAACCACTACCCTCTCCCATTTTCTTCTTGGCATCACTGCCTTACACAAATTGTCAACAGCCCTTCTTCCTTCCTCCCCCTCTGCCTCCTCTTCCTTCAGGTCCCGCTTGATGGGTCACCTCCTCCAGAGGCTTTCCGGATTAGCCCCCACACTCCAGCCTCTGGCCTTCCTGGGCCTGCCTGTTCTCCCTTGCATCACCAGACACAGTCTTCACATCTCCTCCCGCAGGGTGTAAGCTCCTCAAGCACAAAGCCGTGGCTATTTTTTCTTTGTATTGCCACCTCCTAGTTCAGCATTTTGTATATAGTAGGTCTTTAATAAATGCATGCTGAATACTAACAACAACAGGGTGGCTCTACATTCTGTGTTTTTCTGTGGTATGGAGCTGGGTTCTCCCGACAAAGACCATCCCTACCATCCCTACCAAGTTGGAAAGGCTTGTAATGGACTGTTTGTCATATGAGACTCAACCAAACTAAATTGGAAAAGGTGTAGCATCGAAAGTTTGACCACTGGGGGGCAGTTTCTTTTTTCCGTGATGGTGAGGAAGAAGTGTGGTGTTTGGAAAGGCTGAGGGATCTGGGTTGTGCCTCTTTACCTCTGTGACTTTGGGAAAGTCCCTGGGCCTCAGTTTTCTCATCTTTAAAGTGAGGGGTTCCGATTAGGAGCCTCTGAGTGCTTCTAGCTTTAAATCTAGGCAGCTAGGCACAGTCACAAAGATTATTCTATCAGAGTGAAACTCTAATCATCAGAGAAATCCAAGTGTGCTTATTTGTCCCTGAGATACCAGTTAGTGCCCATCAGATTGGCAAAGTGTTTAAAATTCAGATCTTCAAGGCTGCCAGGGCTGGGTAGAGACTGGCTACAATATGAGGTTGGCGAAATTGTGAGTTGTGATATTTTTAATAGAGGGAAATAATAAAGGATTAAAAAAACAATGAAAAATTCAGAGCTAGAAGGGACTTTAAGGGCTACCTAGTCCAATTATCCTATTTTATGGATAACAATAAGAGCTGGCATTTGTATATTATTGCAATTATAATGATATTTATATGGCACTTTAAGGTTTACATCATTTATCTCATTGGGTCTTCACAACAACCCTAGGAGGGAGGTGCTATTATCCCCATTTTACAGATGAGAAAATTGAGACTGAAAGAGGTTAAGGTCCCTGCCCAGGATGACAAAGGCAATAAGTGTGTAAGGCAACTTCTGAACTCAAAAACCCATCTCTGCCCCTTCCTCCACCTGTCTGCCTCTGAGATGCCCCCGAGGCCCAGAATAGTAAATGACCAAGGCCAGATTCTGGGATTCCCAAGGCTTCTCTGACTCTGTCTGGCCCTGAAGGCCACTGCATCTCTAGCAAGTCCCAGAGAGTTCATTGTGTTTGATCATCTGTCCTCCAGAACCAGTATGGGTCCCTTCGATGAATCTGAGGTCAGCAGTCTTTCAAGATTGTTTTCATTGACATTTTCAGAGACCTTGTATATCTTGTTCTCCTGTCTCTGTAGTCTTTGACTATACGCATTGAAAAACAAAACTGTAAACAAGTTAGGGAAGTTTATGTTTTCTATATACAATAACTTGTTTTATTCTCATTTGTGTGCTTGAATATTTGTATTTGATGGTTACTAAGTTTATAATAAATACGAAAATAAAATTGAAGACTGTCTCCCCAGGAATAGAAGGCCTGTGACCTGCACTGGAGCAGGGGGGGAAGGGAGGAGACGCAGCTGCCCCCCACACTCAGGAAATCGTGGCTCCTTAAAGTTCCAGGTATCAGTGAGGCATTGATTCGAGAGTAAGGGAGGAAGTACAGGCTGACAGCATGTCAGTAACTCCTCAAGATGGGGATCCCCTCAGGAGCAAAGGTTGCTGCAGCCTAGACAGGAGGTCAGGCTCCAGAGTGGTCTATCCTTCCCCCATCCATGACACCCGCCCCAGGGACATAGCATGGCAAGGTCATACAGATGCTGAAGGGCTCCTACCTGCCTCTGCTTATTGACTATAACTTGGACCTGGGTTGGGGTGCACATTCTTTGCTCCAGGAGGATGGAGTTGACCTGTTTCTGGTCCAGACCTGTGATTTCATGGGTGTGTGGAACTCTCAGTGTAGAAACTCCCTTCACAAAGACAGATCAGCAACTATGGTCCTTGAGAGTTGCCTAGGCGGAACTGAGAGGTTCAGGTGACCTGCCCAGGGTCACACAGCCAGGATGTGTCAAAAATAGGGTTTGAAGCCAGGTCCTAGACTCCAAGACTACCTCTCTATCACACTCTACTGCTTGTCAACATGCTGCTGCTGCTCCTTTGTAATCTGCTAAGGACAGCTCTGGAAGTAGGACATGGATTTAGTCAGAGGCAAAATGAGTCAGGTGGCCAGTGCTTTTAGCTAGGGCACCCATTCATCCCATCCCAACCACAAAGCTTCTATGGAGAAGTGATTGAAAAGCCATTTGTCACATGCCAGGCGCTGGGTGGGGACAGAAATGCAGATGAGAAAGACAGCCCCTGCTCTTAAGAAGCTTACATTCTAATGGGAAGAAAACACATAGAGGGGAGTATCAGCCAAGGAGGACCGGTTTGGTCTATCCTCTGTCAGATGTCAGAAGGAGCCCCAGGACAATGGATTGACATGTCCTTTCCGGGAATAGTGGTTGTGATTGGACTGCTCTTCTCGCAGTTGAGTCAGAAAGGGAGTAGTTGGAGGGGTGAAGGTTATTCATGCCATGGAAACAGCTAGTGTCATAGTGGATTATATATGGGCAAAATAGGGTGCATGTTCACTGATCAAAGCCCCATCTTGTGGTTCGGGGCCCAAATGGGGACAGAAAGACTTGCTTTGCTCAATATTTAATTAGGAAAGAATGTAATCCTTAACCTTCAATGGTCATCTTCTTCTAAAACCTCACAGTGATATGGGATTCCTCTTGGAGATAGGGAACACAAACTTAGGCTGACCCTACCACCAGGATGGAAGAACTTTGAGGAGGGGCCTGGTCTAACTTTCATTTTGACCCAGGGGAAAGAAGCTTCTCCCCAGAAGCTGGCCACTAGGTGGAGCATTTTGGGGGTTTGGGGAGCTCACTGAAACCTCCTCTACCACATGGAGAGTACCCACACAGATCCTGGAAGAATTAGGAAGTCAAGATCTCCAGACCAGATGTAGCACTGAACCTCTCCCAACCCTGAGATATCGCTTACCGTGGAGAAGCAAAAGGGGGAAAGACTGCAGAATCCCGACCAATTCAGCGAGTTATCACAGCTTCAGGTGACAAAATGGGCTTCCTGCCTCTTGGCAGAGAGGTGGTGGGCTGGGGATGCAGGATGAGGCATATTCTCAGACACAGCCAAAATGTTTATTTCTTTTCTTCATTATAAGGGAGGTCTTTTGGAGTTAGGGAAGGAAGTGATAGAGATACCCTTAAAAAGAATGAAAAATACATGAATGAAACAGTTTTTAAAAGTGCACAAAGGTGCCAAAGGAAGTTTAGATGGGACAGACAAGGAGGGCTGTGTTGGTGCCATCAGTCAGATAGCTGGCATATATTAAGCATTTCCCTGCTGCCAGGCATTGTACAAAGTGCTAAGGATGCAAAGAAAGGCAAAAGACAGTGCCTGCCCTCAAGGAGCTGGCATTCTAAGGAGACAACAGGCAAACAACCATAGACAAATAGAATACAATAAACTGGACATATCTTGGAGGAAGGGCTCTAAAATTAAAGGAGAAGAGGAAAGGCTTCTTAGAGGATGTGAGAAATTTATCTGGGACTCAGAGGAAGCCAGAGAAGCCAGGAAACAAGGACTAGGAGTCAGAGTATTCCAGGCCTGGGGGAGTGTTGAGAGTGAGGACATGCAACATCCTACGGGAGGACCAAGTTCACAGGACATATCTGGGAATGGGAGGGAGGGAGGAAAAATAAAACAGGTGATTCTGCATACAGTCCTTTACCACACCCTCCCTCTCCCCATCTCTATATATGGAAATATTCATATGTGTTGATGTTCTCCAAGTCTATAATAAAATAAAAAAAAGAAAAGAAAACCAAAGAACAAAGGGGTCATCTCAGTTGCGTTGACATACAAAAAGTGTTGCTGCCTCCCTGGGGAGAAAGGAAAGGAGATCTGAGGCCACTGGCCCCAGATGGAGCAGCAGGAATGAGGGGAACTCATCATAGTCATGGTATTCATAACCAAGCTTCTACATTAAGGAATCGAAAGATTGGAATATGATATTCTGGAAATCAAGGGAGCTAGGATTAAAACCAAGAATCACCTACCCAGCAAAATTGAGTATAATGTTTCAGGGGAAAATATGGTCATTCAGTGAGGACTTTCAAGCATTCTTGATGAAAAAACCAGAAATTAATAGAAAATTTGACATTCAAATGCAAGAAGCATAGAAGGTAAACATGGAAAAGAATTCATAAGGAACTTATCAAAGTTGAACTATTTATATGCCAACATGGAAAAACAGTAGTTGTAAATTATGAAACTTTTCTCAGTATGAGGATAGGTGATGGGAATATAAATGTATTTATATATGTATACATTCACATATGTCTGTATAGGAGGGTATATATGCATATGAATATGTATGTGAGTATGTGTATATATGTGTACATAGACAGAGGGCACAGGATCAACTGAATAGGAAGGGATGATATTTTAAAAGGTAAAATTGAGAGGTGGGAGAGAAATAGAAGGAGAGGAGACAGGGAGAGTCAGAATGGGGTTTATCATCACATATAGAAGAGGCAAGGGATAACTGTTACAATGGAGGGGAAGAATGGGAAGGCAAAAGGGAAAGGGTCAACCTTACTCTCATTGAATTTGGCTTAGGGAAGGAATGACATACACTCTAATTGGGTATCTTGCTCTACAGGAGAGTAGGGGGAAGGGGGTGAGAGGAAGGATGATAGAGGGGAGGGCAGGTTGGGGGGAGGGTTGTTAGAAGCACACACTTCTGTAAAGGGACAGGGACAAAGTAGAGAACAGAACAAGTGGAGAGTGGGATAGGAAGGAGGGAAATATAGTCAGTCTTTCACAATATGTCCATTGTGGAGATGTTCTGCGTGACTATACATGTACTGCCTGTATTGAATCGCTTATCTTTCCAGTGGGGGTGGGTGACGAGGGAGGTGGGGAAAGAACCTAGAATTTAAAGTTCTAAAATCAAATGTTAAAAATATACATATATTTGTTATTATTATTATTATTATTATTATTATTATTATTATTATTATTATTATTATTATTATTTACATGTAACTGGGAATTAAGATATACAGGCACTGCCCTACTGGAAAGTCAGAGTCGTGATGGGTGAGCATATAGGAGAGAGCAGATTGGGGGAAGGGGTAAACATGGGATCACTGTGGGGTGGTGGGTAGGGGAAAGATAGGGAGAAAAATCTGTAACTCTAAATCTCGTGGAAACAAATGATGTAAACTAAAAATAAACAAAAGCTAATTTTTAAATGATATTCATAACCATAATGGTTCCCATTTTACAGATGAGGAAAGAACCCTACCCCACCCAGGCCAAGTGACCCTGTTAGCAGGTTTGCAAAATAAAAGATCTCTTTTGATCCTTACTAAAGTTTGGTAAAGTCAGTGCTATTATTATTTCTGTTTTAGAGCTGGTGAAACTGAGGCAGAGAGATTCAATGACTTACTTGGGGTCATGCAACTCTTAAGTGTCTGAGATGGATTTCTAATCCGGATCTTCTTTATTTAAAAGTCCTTTAAAAAAGAATACTGCTTGGGGCAGCTAGGTGGCCAGTGAATAGAGCACCGGCTCTGGAATCAGGAGGACCTGAGTTCAAATCCAGCTTCAGACACTGAACACAAAAACTAGCCTTGTGACCTTGGGCAAGCCACTTAACCCCAGTTGCCCTCCAAAAGAAAAAAAGCAAAAAAAAAAAAAGTACTGCTACATTTTGTTTTTACATCACCTTCATTTTCAAATATATCCTTTCTACTACCCCACCTGTCCCTTATAAAACAGACTAAAAGCAATTCAAAAACCCTGACCAATATTAACCCAGTTTTATGTCTACACTATTCCACACCCATAGTCCTCCACCTCTGAAAAGGAAGGGGGTGCCCTTTTCCTTCCAATGCTGTTGGCATTATACCATTGCCATGCTCCCCACCCTTTGGGTTTAACTGATCATGAGGCTATGACCTTGTGTTGGTTACTTTTCTGACTCATTTATATTCTGACTCATTACACTTTTCTCCTCATTTATAAAACTGTTATTATAGCAGTTGCTCTGCCTAACTCATGGGGTTGCTAAGATCCAGTGATACACACAGAGCTAGAAGTCACTTTGTTCTTTCTAATCAAGTAGTCTTGACTTCCCCACACCTCTGGAAATGGCCCAAGATCAAATTTCCCAATGTCAAAGGGAAAAAACAAACAAACAACATTCCATTCTGTGTTATAAGTAGGGATTCCAGAGAGAAAGTGTCACAAGGTGCTTCTATGACATGATTTCAGTATCCCACTGTGGAGTTTTATCCTGCTCTTGGAACAAACCTGAAACTTAACACCATAGCCACAGTCACTCAATGAGAAAGGCTTTTTAGAAAAATGATTGAGATAGCTAATTGAGAAATTGTTAGCAAAAAGGACAATTACAAATGTAAACAACTTTAAAAACCAAGATGGAGCCACCAGTTTTTAGGCATATGAATTTGGAGGGGGAAAAAGGTGCATTCTGGGCAACAGGGTACTAAATAATTGCACAGAAACATTTAGACAAATCATCCAAATTCTGCTTTTCTTCCTGAAGGAAACACTCTGAAACAGTACTCTGCTAAGATTGCTTGAAATAAATGGCCTGGAAAAGGATCATGGATCCTTCCAAAGAGAGATCATAGATCTTCCAAAAGGAGCTGATGGCTCTCTTTGTGGTAGCAAAAAACTGGAAATTAAGGGGATGCCCATCAATTGGGGAATGGCTAAACAAGTTGTAGTATATGAATGTAATGGAATACTATTGTGCTATAAGAAATGAGAAGGAGATGGACTCTATAATTACCTGGAGAGGCTTATACAAACTGATGCTAAGTGAGAAGAGCAGAACCAGGAAAAATTTGTACACAATCACAGATACCTCATATGTGTGACGACCAACTTTGATAAACTGGACTCTTCTCAGCAACGCACAGTTATAAGACCACTCTACAAGTCTCATGGAAGGAGATATATCTACATTCAGAGAAAGATCTAGAAAGAACAGAGTTTAACTGGAGACTGAAGCAATGCATGCTATCATTCTTTACCACTTTTGGATTTGTTTCTTTTTTCTCATTGTTCACTCCATCAGTTACAACCCTTCTACACAACCAGACTAATATCCAATGTGAAAGTATTTGCAGATCCTATACTTGATTGCATGCTGCCATGGTGGGGGGGGGGGGCAGAGAGGGAGGAGAGAAAATTTGAAACTCAAGAGATTCTGAAACTAAATCTTTTAAACTAAAAGTAAATAAACAAATAAATTTTAAAAATAAAAAAAATTTTTAAAATAAGCTAATGAAATTTTTAGGATATTATAAATAAGCATGCCCAAATGAAATATGAGATTAATATTATGACATACTCCAAGCCTTTTTCTATTTCAACACAACTGAGATGCCCCCTTTGTTCTTTGGTTTTCTTTTAAATTCCCTTATTTTATTATAGACTTGTCATGAGCTGATGATAATCACACTAAGCCCTCCATACTACAGGCATGGAGATTATTCTACATGTATGGACATGCCTGTAGGAATATTCACTTCATGTCTTTTATGGCCTTCTTCACAATACAATTAAGAACATAAGTTTACTCTAGCATAATAGTGATCATTACAGTCTAGATTTTCTTTCACCATCAATTGATTTGTTCATAAGTTTCTCCAATTAAACTAGCATGTTTTTATTTGAAATGACACAGATGGGCATAAGAATAGGCAGTTTTTAAAACCTGTGTTATGTAAGGCTAGATTCATCTCCAGAAATGAGGAGCATTCGTCACTGCATGGCAGGTAGAGTACAAGTTCATTAACACTTGTCATTTAATGAGAGGTTTGATCAGTTTCCACTTTTCTTAAGTAAACAGATGCACTAATTTCAAGTCCAATATTTGCCTTAAAAAAATCTTTCATTAAATAAATGCCATCATACTTTTCTTGCAATCTTTGACCCTAAAAAAAGACCCACAATTTAGTCAAATATCAAGGAAGCAAGAGAGTAGAGACTGTTGCCCATTCTATAATACCTGATTGGAGAGGTTGTATAAACCTCAGACACTTACTGAGACTTGATCCCTTGTGCCAGAGGAAGGTCTTTACTGCAGTTGATGGTACAAGTAGATGATCTCATATATTGCTTCTATGAATCACCGCCTGATTCTCTGCCATCACCAGAATGCTTCTCACTTCCAAATGCACCTGCAAGCTCAGCACTACTTGCTGGAATGTTGACATTTACAATGCCACAGCTGGATCCTTTCAGCCCAAGCCATCAAAAGATTCTGCCCAAATCCTTTGTGAAAGTACTGCTTGAAAGACTCTGTTTTACTTCATTATTCCATGGATAGACCACTTCATTCATTCTTGAATTTTAAGACATGAAGGATGGGAGCAAACATTTCTTTGTGAACAATGGGTGTATCATCTCCAAGACCAGTCACAATTGTTGGCTCTATATAATTTCCCAGGCAATCTATAGTTTTCTTACAATAGGCCACTTGACCACTCACTTCTTAGCCTCTTCTACTGTGCCAAGGAACACATTTATTGCCTCTTTAGTGTGGAGGGGCCCATAGAGAATATTTGGATCCCATGGATTTCCAATGCAAATTTGTACATACGCCTTTATAAACTTACCCATAACTTCATCATGGATGCTTTCATGCAAAAACAGTCACCTGGCAGTTGTATATCTCTGACCTGCTGTCCCCACAGCTGCAGATAGTAACTCAATTCAAGTCTGCATTCCCAAAAGCAAGAATGGCATTGTTTCCACCAAGCTCTGACAAAGTTCTCCCAAATCTCTCCTGTACTACGACTGCTACCTGTTCTCCCACTTGGGTACTTTCTGTGAAGAACAGCAGGTTTACCCGCTCATTTTTGGCCATTGCCATGCCAATATCTGCCCCGCCCCATGTCATGGAACAGATCAGACCAACTGACAGCTATGCTAATGAAAGTTGTTGGTGCCCTTTTCCAAAGGCAAACATTCCCAAAGATCAGAACACATTGGTCCAGCCAAACACAGCCACTGGGAAACTGAATTCAGTGATGATGCCAACTAGGTCCAAAGGATTTCATTGTTCAATGAGGGCATGGCCTTGTCTTTCAGAGGGCAAAGTGGGTCCTCTGATCATTCAACACAAGCCAACAGCATAATCACAGATATCCATGTATTCCTGAATTTTTTTAATGCCTCCTACTAAGATTTTTCCCTTCTCCAACGATGTCAAGTTTCCTAAGATCTGGATCTTCTGTCACAAGTCTTCATCAATCTGTTTTACTATTTCTCCTCATTCAGGAGCTGGCATATCTACCCATATTTTCCAGTCTTCTTAGTGCTCCTTCATAGCCTCCCAGGCTGACCTGATGAACTCTTGCTATAAGTTCATTGTTAGCTGGACACCAGGTTGTAATAACTTTTCCTCTCCCTGCCCAGGTGCCATTATACACACCTTCATTTTCTTCTTTGAGTCCCAGCTCTTTCAACCGGGCACAGTGGGGCGAGCAGCAAAGTAGACAGAATTGTAGCATAATGAAAGATCTTTAGATCTTCTTCATTCCTATAATGATTTGCAGAGTAAGAATAAAGGTCAGGAACAGTATAATGGCTATCAAAAACTTTGTAAACTATTGGGCACTATCCAGATATGTTACTGCTGCTGCTGCTGCTACTACTACAACTACTATTACAACTACTACTACTGTTGTTATGACAGGACAGGAGGACAAGTGCCATCCTATTTCCTACCAGGGTTGGCTTTCTCTTAGAGGAGAGAGAAGATAGATTGTTGAATTATTCCCATGTTCAACCACCATCCATATCTCTGGATGACCTTCTGCCATATATATTTCCCAACCATTATACCAAGCCATGGCACCTATTTTCTGGGCTTCTCCTCCCAGGAGAACTCGAATTCCCCTCCTATGGGCTGTGGCCTCTGTCGGGTGACCTTTCACCTCATTTTGCCCAATTCCAGCTCACTAGGTACTGCTGTTACTTCCAGGCCATCCCTAAGTCATACCTGTTAGTCCTCCTAATTTACTCCCTTTCCCCTCCCCCACTTTCATCTCCCCTATATATGTTGTCTTCCTTTATTCAGACTGAAACTACTTGAGGGTGGGGGCTGTCTTGCTTGCTTACTTTTGCATACCCAGCACTTAGCAGAGTCTGGCACAAAGTAAGTCCATTTTTCATTCATGTGATTAAATCAGTTCAGTTCAACAAGTAAGTCAGTAAGCAAGCTAAAAATCAAGGCAGGTGATGTAGACATTGCAATATAGGGGGGCAAAATTTTGAGTAGTGGTAAATATTCAAGATTCAAATATGATTCTGGATACCACTTTAGAGAATGCAGTGGCAAAACCAGAAGAATCTAACATTGGCAGGGCTTGGGAAAACAGGTGCTCATATATTTGTAGTGGGATTGCAATCTGGTGCAAGCATTGGGTTATAAATTTAGAGTGTACAGGGACCTTAGAGGTCATTTAGTCCAAGTTTACAGATGGTGATGCCTTGTCCCAGGCCCCATGGATAATAAGTGTAAGGGCAGTTTGAACCCAGGTTCTCTCAAAATCCCATCATTTTTGTACCACTCTACTGGAAAACAATATGCAATATGCAACATTACAAAGAATGAACTGTTTCTTTTGACTTAGTGATTGCATTAGTAACCTCATGGGTAAAAGGGACATGGGAGATGGACCAGATGACCTTTAAGGCCATCATAGCTCCAGAGCTATGATCTAGAAAATGATCTTAACTACCCCAACAGCTAAAAGGGAAAAAAAAGTGAGGGAGAGGGGAACTTAGCTGTACAAACAAAAATCACTTGTTCTATTTGTACTAGCAAAAAACTTGGAAATAACCTGCATGTCCAATAATTGGAGGGCAGCTAGCTAGATCATGGTCCATTCATGAGATGGAATGTTATGGTGCTATAAAAAATGGTCATGGCGACACACACAAGGAAACGTGAAGGATCTGTGAGAGGGGATGCCCAGGGAAGGCAGGACTTTGTACCCTTCGCCAGCTAGAACCATGAGAAAAAGGAAAAGGAAGGTGAGCAGGGCCAAGGGTGGTGGAGACAGGTCTGATAGGAGACTGAAAACAAAAGCATTTTCTTTGCCCTTCTGTTAGCCATGAATTAATTCCTTTAGTTCCGCCTCAACTCTGTGAAAACTGAGGGTTTTGGGTAAGACTTTACCCCTAACTGTGCATTTCTATGCTGCTGTTTCTATTGGTGGTTGTTAAGTTTACAATTTGTTTTTTTTTATTTTTGATTTTTCAAAGAATGGCCCCAAGTACTTTGCAGGGATAGAGGAGGGGGCAACAGGATGCCCCCTGTTTCCGGGAGGCTGCTGAGATGCACCAAAAGCTGGCTTCCTGCAAAGCCATTTGGCAAAAGGGGCATATTGGAATGGGGATCTGGAAGCAGCCCCTGGAGGCCTGGCTCCTGGCCAAGGGCCCCTACTCATTGACAAGTCAAGGCAACAAGCCCTCACTGTGTGCTTACTATGTGCTAGGCAAGACTTGGAAAAACTACCAATCTACTAGAGAAAGAACATTGTACCCATATAGGTGGTTGCAAAATACAGAAAGAGTAAATACAAAGTAATCTGGGGGTGGAGGAGACCAGGAGAGGCCTCAGAGAGGAGCAGGCAGTTCTGGGAGGTGCAAGACAACCCAGTTATCCTGGACTCCTGCCCCTTCAGTTCCACCAAATATTCAGCTCTGATGATCGTGGGGGGTTGTGATTGTGACCCTCAATGATTCCTACTGTAGGCCAACTGTCCCATCTGCAACTTAACCCCTGGGGGAGTTCAGGCCCCAAGGCAGGGGCCCTCCTGAGTCCTGGTATCTGGTACCTGGTACCCACCTCCTGAGATGCTCTGACACCTGAATACCTTCCAGCAGCCAGGAAGAGCCAAAGCCTCTGCCCTTAGGGACCTTCCCAGGCCCATGTCCACACCCCAGAATGGAAATATTGGCAGCCTTAAGTGATCTCTGCTCTTTACCCCATCTGGCCAGAACTAGAAAAGCTGCAGCTGTCTCCCATACCTGTAACATCACAATTTGGTGTTTAAAAAAAAAATGTTTTGGTTTGTTTTGTTTTTATATGCAACTGGGAAATAAAATATACAGGCACTAGGGTATAGAAATCCATCTTGCCCTACCAGAAAGTCAGAGGGGTGGGGGGGGAGGATATAAGAGAGAGCAGATTAG
>CM053597.1:234280081-234292656 GCA_028646575.1 Pseudocheirus occidentalis | reverse complement strand
GCCCTGGAGTCAGGAGGACCTGAGATCAAATCCAGCCTCAGGCACTTAACACAAAAAAACTAGCCGTGGGACTTTGGGCAAGTCACTTAACCCCCAACTGCCCTCCAAAAAGCAAAAAAAAAAAAAAAAAAGAAAAACAACACAATTTGGTTTTGTAGGACAATGGGAGGAAGAAAAAGCACTTCCAGGAGTCTCTTCTGCCTTCCCGTCTGAGGCAGTCCTTCATCCCTTTGCCCCTTAACCCTTTCTAGCCACCCGAAAGCCATAGGTACCACTTCAAAGAGGAGATGGCCCAGGATAGTGTAAATATTTCTAGACAGGGGCTTGAGGAACTGGACTATGGTTCTAACTCTGTTAATGACCTCAAACAAGTCACTTTTCCCTTTCTTGCCCTCAGTTTCCTCATATGTAAATTGAGGAGGCTGAGGTATGGATCATCTTTAAGGTGCTTCCCAACTCTACATTTCATGTTCTGAGGCCCTTCTCAACTCTGACATTCTCTGGTCCAAGGCCCCTCCCAGTCCTGATATTATGGGTTCTAGGGCTCCTCCCAGCTCTAGCATTCTCTGTTCTAAGCTCTCTCCCAGCTCTGACATCCCCTATCCTAAGGCTCCTCCCAGCTCTGACATTCTGTGTTTTAAAGGGTTCCAAGTTCTTCACTCCTCCTAAGTCCATCCTAACTACCTTCTCACCTCTCACCCTCAGGGCGCTAGGCAGGCCCCTTCTCTTCCCACTGCTCACAACTCCCTGTTCCTGGCATAGGGAGATAGACAATTCATGAGTGTATTTTAGGTGCCCTTTGCCTGAGGTCCTACCACAAAGCAGCAGCAGAGAGGAGACCAGAATGCAGCCTCCCTGTTCCCAGCTTGGTGCTGCCTTTGCCAAGCAGGGAGTTGCCTTTCCTCCAGATGCTCTAGGGAAATACTTTCCAGATGTTTGCTTAACCTTTTTGCCTTTGGAATAGAGTGGGGGTGGTTGAGGCCTGACCAAGCCCCTCCCAGGAGGGGTGACCCTTGTTCCTCAGTCAAATGACTCCCTGGGCCCCAACACATACTGCTGGTTCTCTCTCTGCACAATTGGTTTTGATTGGCTCTCTGGCTGCAGGCTCTGGGAAAGGGAGGCAGGGTCACTTAGAGCTGGCTAGGCCTGACGGCTCCCTTAAAGTGACAGCAATTTGCCTCCCAAGTGTCATGTTTGACCTGGCAAGCAAAAGTCCCTGTGTTTGCCCAACATTTCACCACCCACCACACTGAGGCCTCCCCAAGCCTAGTCATCAAGAGAAAGAGTTAGCTTGGCCTCCCTGGCTTTTCTGAAAGGGGAAACCAGAGGGACAAGGCCTGGGAAATTTATCAGGGTGAACAGAGAGCTAGGAGTTAGGAAACCTTGATTATAGTCTTGTTTTTGTCCCTGTGTGTGACCTTAAGTAAGTCATTCCCTTCTGGGTTTTCCTTCCCTCTGAGGTAAGAGGGCAGACTCAATGATTTCTCTCTCTTTCAGACCCTTCCCACCTCTGACATTCCCTGTTCCAAGGTCCCTCTGAGCTATGAGGTTCTGACAGTCTAAGATGCTTCCAGCTCCAAGACCATCTCCACCCCAGCCTAGCTCTCATATTCTTTGTCCTGAGTTCCCTCTCAGCTTTCACATTCAGTAGTCTATGATTCTCTGATGGCCCTCCCACTCCCTAGGTTTTCTCTTTCTTCTTCTTCCTAGGATTACAATGTCAATCTTTCTCTCAGACCTTGGGGAGCCTGGGGACAACTTTGAAAACCCTACAGTGGCTGGACAGGGGCAGGTACTAACCCCAGCACTGAATGCTCTTCCACCCTCCCCTCCTGGGTTGGGGAGGGATCTGTGTTTGCTCAGCCCAAGGGGCAGCCTGAGATTAAGACTGTTTATTTTCACAAGCTGCACACTCCTAGACACACACATTCTCTCTCACAATCAGACACACCCCATGCAAGCCCCATTAATCTGCTGGTTCCTCTCTTGGGGTTGCCTTTCCCAGAATAATTAAGAGATCAGCTCTTCTCCCCCACTGCCCCCACACCTCCCACTCCCTTTCTCTCCCCAGTCTGTAGAGTGACTCTGGATTAAGGCCAGGAGGAAGAAGGGCTTCATTGTCTGATTTTCCTCCCAGGTGGGGTGGCATTTTCTCCCACAGAGAAACTTACAGGAAAAAGAACTACTTGGTGGCTTCCTTGAGAGATTTGTCCCTCATTTCTCTCCTTTTCTTTAAGGAGCCTGAAATTCTTCCTTTAAAGCAGGGGTTCATCATGAACTCCTTGGGCAGTCAGTCTGGTGAAAGCCAAGGGACTCCTTCTTAAAACATGTTTTCAAATGCACAAAATGGAATATATAAGATTATAAGCAATGTCATCTTGAAATATATTTATCAAGACATTTAATAAAAACAAGTTATGGACCCTGGGGTAAGAATTCCTGTTGTATGGAATTCCTTTGGGTAGATCATTGGACGCAGTAGATTTGATAAGCAGACTTTGAGTTAGGAATACTTTGGGGTTCAAACACTGTCTCCAACATTTAACTAGCTGTGTGATCCTGGGCAAAGGACTTTAACTGCTTGGGTCTCAGCTTCTGCATCTGTAAAATGAGAGGGTTGACCAAATGGCCTCTATGGCCCTTTCTAGGTCTAAATCTGTGATCCTATTGACACACCCTGTTGCAATAATTGACTCATTTTAAGTCTACAAAACAATATAATGGTTCCTAAAGTTCAATTCATTGGGTTCCTTCCTCCTGCACTTTCAGAAATCAGGTTCTGAGTTCAGTTATGATTACTCTAAGCTTCGAGTTGGGAAAATTGGTAAGACCTGGGCAGAAGTTAGGTTCTCTTCTTAATGTTAGCTTTAGATCTAGCTCTACATATGTTCTTGGTGATTGAGGCATAATTCAGTTTACTGGAAACATTTGGGTGAAGGAATGGCAGATTATATTACTTTGTGAATAGATGTTGGGAAGGGAAGTTGGGAAAAGAGAATCTGATGTTTTCTTGTTACCTCTCCCAACCTGTGTTCTTCATTCCAAGATGCCTATAGAGTTAAGAACTCTCCTCCATATCTCCCTTCTCTACCAGCTGAGTTCTTTTGTTTTGTGCTTTTTTCTAACATTTTGATTCAAGCACTCAAAATCTTTCCCCACCAAATCTAAGACAGTTTCTTCCTTTTATATGATTATATGTTATATTATATATTCCTTTTATGCTTAGGGCATTACACAGTCTCTAACAGATGGTTTTGACTGATTTGGGGAGGTATACAGGTCCTGTTCACATTTAATTTTGATTTGTTTGGTTCAACCTACTTTTCACCTAGTCAAAGCATGAGAGTTAAAAGAGTGGTTTTGAATCCTTCCTCACACAATGATTGCTTTCCCCTTATGTCCTCTGTCCAGCCTAACTGGACTACTTAAGGTATGCTTCCCAATCTTCTATCTTTGCTGACATCAGCAACACTCTCTGTACCTCTGCTTGTTGAAACCCCATTCATTCTTCAAAGCCCTATTCTGATGCCCCTTTTTCCATCAAGTCTGCTTCCTGCTCCTTTCACCTAGAGAGGATGCTTCCACATCCTCTGTGGATGTGGAATTCCACTCTGCGGAATCTCTATAATTATAACTACAGGAGTAGAGATAATAAATGATGGGAAGTATGTTTTGATTAAAGTCTTTTGAGTGGAATAGATGAAGATATGGTTCTGTGAAGGTTTGCTCGACCTTTAGGTCCAGTTTTTTCTTTTTCTTTTTTTAAATATTTATTTATTTATTTACTTTTAGTTTACAGCATTCAGTTCCACAATTCCTTGAGTTTCAAATTTTCTCCCCTTTCCTCTCCTTCCCCCCAATCCCCATGGCAGTGTGCAGTCAAATATAGGATCTACAAATACCTTCACATTAAACTTTAGTCAGGTTATAAAGGATTATAAACCAGTGGAATGAACAATGGGTAAGGGGAAACAAAACAAAACAAGAAAAAGAGAAAGAGCTGGTAGTTTGCTTCAAACTGCATTCAGACTCTGTAGCTCTTTCTCTGGATGTAGATCTTTCCATCATGAGTCTTTTGGAGTTCTCTTATAACCTTGTATTGCTGAAAGGAGTCCAGTCTATCAAAGTTAGTCATCACACATACCTTGTGTCTGTAATTGTGTACAAATTTCTCCTGGTTCTGTTCTTCTCACTCAACATCAGTTTATATAAGTCTCTCCAGGTTATTACAAAGTCTGTCTGCTCCTCATTTCTTATAGCACAATAGTATTGCATTACATTCATATACCACAACTTGTACAGCCATTCCCCAATTGATGGGCATCCCTTTGATTTCCAATTCTTTGCCACCATAAAAAGAGCTGCTGTAAATATTTTTGTACATACAAATCCACTTTCTATTTCTATGATCTCTTTGGGATACAACCCTAGAAGTGGTATTACTGGGTCAAAGGGTATGCACTTATTTATAGCCCTTTGGGCATAGTTCCAGATTGCTCTCCAGAATGGTTGGATCAGTTCACAACTCTACCAACAATGCGTTAGTGTTCGAATTTTTCCACATCCTCTCCAGCATTTATCACTTTTCAGTTTTGTCATCTTAGCCAGTCTGACTGGTGAGATGTGGTACCTCAGAGATGTTTTGATTTCCATTTCTCTAATCGATAGTGATTTAGAGCATTTTTTGTATGCTTATAGATATCTTTAATTTCATCCTCTGAAAACTGCCTGTTCATATCCTTTGACCATTTATCAATTGGGAAATGGCTTATATTCTTATAGATTTGACTCAGTTCTCTGTATATTTTAGAAATGAGGCCTTAATCAGAGACATTGGTTGTAAAAATTCTTTCCAAAGTTTCCGCTTCCCTTTTAATCTTGGTTACATCGGCTTTATTTGTACAGACACCTTTCAATCTAATGTAATCAAAATTATCCATTTTGCATTTTATAATACTCTCCAAATCCTGTTTGATCATAAAACCTTTCCTTCTCCATAAATCTGACAAGTAAACTATTCCTTGCTCTTCCAGATTGCTTACAGTATCAGCCATTATACCTGGATTATGCACCCATTTTGACTGGATTTTGGTATACAGTGTTAGATATTGGTCTATGCCCAGTTTCTGCCATACTATATTCCAGTTTTCCCAGCAGTTTTTGTCAGATAACGAGTTCTTATCCCCAAAACTGGGGTCTTTGGGTTTATCAAAAAGTAGATTACTATAATCATTGACTTCTGAGTCTCATGTACCCAATCTATTCCATTGATCCACCACTCTATTCCTCAGCCACTACCAAATAGTTTTGATGAGTGCTGCTTTATAATACAGATTAGAATCTGGCTAGGCCACTTTCCTTAACATTTCTTTTCATTAATTCCCTTGATATTCTGAGGTCCAGTTTTTTCTTATCAATTTAGATTATCTAGTAATGTGTTGGTCTATTTGTAGATTTGCTAGGGGATATGATTGATGAAATCAGTGAGTAAAATATCCCAGTATAGTTGAGAAGTCATGAGTATGGATAAAAGATAGTATTGTTGATTTATTAGTTAAGGAATTTACTTCCATAGCAATCTATGCACTTTCTTAGGGTCCTAGATCAAAAATCTGGAGCCAGAAAGTATCTCAGAGGCCATTCTGAAGAATGCTTTGGAGTACACAAACCAAGACAAAAAGGATTGCTCACTGGGCAGTGAGAGCACTAAGGCCCTGGGAGCTTCCCTGACTTGTCTGCCCAAGGTCTCCAGGTGGTGATCGACAGAGGCCTCCTTTGTTCTGATTTGTACTTGGGATGAAGCATGAAACATTCCTGGGGAAAGTCGAATATAATGTCACCTCAGCCTTGGGAAACCAGAAGCAGTAGGTAGGGGCCTGCTGCCCACCAGAGCTCCACCTGGCAATGTCCAATTTTATCATTATATTAATAAAACATTAACTATTTTTATTATTATACAGATAATATAGCGATTATTAATATACCATATTAGCTTAATAATACACATCACATAAAGTTATTGATATAAATTAATTAGTGTCATTGCTATATTTGCATGTTAATCATTATATTAATTTAATTAAGATAATTACATTGACATATTAACCATTATAGTAATTATTCTTGTTAACTAGATGCTAAGATCAGTTCTTGTGCTGCAACTGAATTGCCCAGTGCCAATGTCACACCTTCTAAATTGTTGCTCTCTGAGATGAAACCTCCTTGGCCCCATGAGACTTAAACTTTGCAAAGTACATTACAAATATCTCATTTTGGTACTTTATAACACCTTTGGGGAGTCGGTGCTGTTATTATCCCCATTTAGGTTAAGTGACTTGCCCATGGTCACACAACTAGATCTCTGCAGAATTTAAACTCAAGGCTTCTTGAGTGCATGTCCAACACTCTAGCCACTGAATGGGTCACCTAGCTGAGCAGTGGATAGCAATAAGAGCTAGCATTAATACTGCTAAGTGCCTTACACGTGTGGTCTGTGTTTTATTCTCACTACAACCCTGGTTGTAGGGGCCATTATTATCCCCATTTTACAGATGAGTCACAGAGAAGATAAGTAATGCCCAGGGTAAGAGTCTGAGTGTCTAAGGCAAGATTTGAACTTAGATTCTACTAACTAATTCTCCTGCACTCTAGACCTTGGGCCACTCAACTCTCTCATTATAGTGAGCACTTATTGAATGAGTTTGTTGAATTGGATTCTTTCAGTGAAAATCTCCTTAAAGGAACAACTGATTCACTCCCCAGCATTTTGGGTGTGAGTAAAAGTAGTGGGGAGAGGCTGCTTGGTAGAGAGAGCTGAGGGCTTGGGTTCCAGCCTCCAAGAAAGAAAGAAAAAGAAAAGGCTCAGGGTAAGTGCCCATAGAAGGGGATTCTAAGACGGGAAGCCAGTCCCTGCCCTCAAGGGGCTTACGTCATCCTGGGGAAAGCTCCAGAGAAGTTGCTGGAGAAAGTGAGGTGGAAAGGGTGGGTGTGGGAAGGATCAGGAGGCAAGATTGGCTAATCATTCAAGCTGTCAGTGCCCCAGGCAGCCAGAGAGTACAAAGAGGCTCACAACTGGCTGGCCTCTGCTCGGATTGGGAAGACCCAGATTAAGTCACCAGATCTGGGCCAAAAAATGAGGATCGTGGGAGCAATGCATGTTTCCATGGGGCTCTAGCTTCCTTTCAAGCATTATTATCCCCATTTTACAGATGAGGCAGAAGGGAAATGAATTGCTAGCATGTAGAAGAGCTGGGAGTCAAACCCAGGGCCCCTAACTTCAGGTCTGAAACTTTCTTCAGTTTTCAAAAAGGTTGTTATTCTGAACTTGACAAACACCAATCACTGTGAGCATTTCCATTTACAGAGAAGAACAGGAAAAGACGACAGAATTCTTCCCCCATAGCAAACCTAAAGAAGAAGCCAGGAAACACCTGGGCTGGGGCGGAACCAGGGTGAGGGGGAAGAAAGAGGACTTGAAGGGGCAGGACCGGAACAAACGAGCTGGTTTTGATGGAGTCTGGCTGTTCTTTCTACCCTCCTCCCCACCATGCTGCTGCCACCCTGGGTTCCAAATTTACCCTGCCTTGTCCAAGACACTTCTGCCCTGGCCACACTGATCCTAGGAGGCCATTCTTGCCCTGCTCTCTCACTGGGGCCCCTAGGGGAATAGAGCGCTGGGCCTGGAGTCCTCGAGAACCGAGTTCAAATGTGGCCTCAGACCGTGTGACGCTGTTTGCCTCGGTTTCCTCTCTGTACAATGAGAGAAAGAAGATTTGAATATGACTAAAGAGCAACAACCCCTGGAACTCTGCCCAGGCTTTGGTTGCCTGCAAGTAAGCTCTGCCCGGCTCCCCCCTCACCCTCCCACACACCACTAGACTGGTCTTAGAGATGAAAGGACTACATGGGCACCTTGGAGAGTCCATGGAGGGAGCCACTGGTCACTCCATCTCCATGACCCTCAGCTCTGGCTCTCCCTCAGGTGGCCCAATGGAGCAAGAAAAGGAGGGATCAGAGCTAATATGACCAAAGGAGTGTGAGAGAGAGGGCTGCTTGCCCTGGGTAGGGGCAACAGAGGCCCAGCTCACAGTTACTGGAGCCCTGCATTTGTACCCTGCTTCGGACATTCACTAGTATGCAGGGTTGACCTTCCAGAGTCTCCATTTCTTCCTATGTTATGTAGATAGCTCTGTGTATGTATGTGTATGTGTGTGTGTGTATACACACACACATATATAGACATAGCTCTGTGTAGATAGATGGATGGATGGATAGATAGATAGAGAGAGAGATAGAGAGATAGCTCTTTGCAGACCTAGACCTTAACATGCAATTTAAATGTTATTTATTATCATGGTTATCATATATTAAATGGTGCCCTTATACTCACAAGAGTTCCCTCCCAGGATTGTTGTGAGCCTGTATGAGCCATCCTTAAAAACCCTTCCACCAGGGAAAGCACGCTAGGATCACTTACTCTTCTCTACTCCCTCTCTGGCTCTCCCTGGGTGTTCTCTGCCACAAATGCCATTAGTGTGTGAGGCAAATGGGTGGCAGCTCTCTACATCCAGCCCTGGTTACCAGAGACTTCTCTGCCTAGCTAGCTATCCTCTGGGCAGTTCAAACTTGACATGGCCACAACCAAGCTCATTCTCTTTCCTCCCAAGTCCTTCCTTCTGCTGATCTGAGAACATCAGCATCTTCCCTCAGTGTCATTCCTAACTCCTCATTCTCAATCACCCCAGAAATCCAACAACCCATTGCCAAATCATGGCCTCTCTCCTGGATCGCACTGCTGACTCACTTCCACAGGCCTTTCCAGCACTCAGCACAGGTCCAGCATCCAAGTGCCTCAAAAAGGCTTCCTCACAAAATCTTCCTGTCAGTTAAGGTTCTTTCTACCTTCCTACATGTTCAGTCTCTAACTCATTCCTTCTCTCCACTCACTCTACAATACAGCCACGTTGGGCTCAAACATAAAACTCCACGTCCCAGATCCATCCCTCCACACTGGAATACTCTCCCTTCTCACACTCATTGTCCTGTGGATAGATGAAATTCAAACTGATGTGGTTTGGGGTGCTGGGAACCCCTATATGTAAGTATTTGGGGAGGTCCACCTGGAAATTCAAGCACTGAAAGCCTCCTTTCAGTCAAAGTAGCAAGGTTTTTTTGAAACACCAGTAGAATCTCAAGATTCTTAGAGAAGCTGCAACTTAAGGGGAGTGAGATTGGTACTATGGTACAAAAAAAGGGGAAAGGGTCAGTGAAAATTTTGATGGAGTTGAGGAGTGGTCAATAGCCTGGGTGGCTTAGGTGTCACAGTGAAAAGATCTAGATGAAATTAAGGAGTATCAAGTTAAGTAAGTAATCAAGGTGGCCTGGGATGGGCCAGATGCCTTGGGCAGTGGCACCAGTGATCTGGACTACTGAAATGTATGGGAAAATTCAGGGTTCAGGCCCCATCACCCCATCAAAACCACTTCATCTGAACTCTGGTGACTCGACTAGGCAGGAAGACTTTTAGAAGCAATCAGTGCTGAATGAGTTATTGTGAAAGAGAGTAGTTTCTGCCCTATGCAAAGAAGCTATCTTCGTTCCAGGGCAAGAGATTCTGAGGACCTGGACCTGGCTGGTTGGGAAAAGCATGGCATTTTTGTCATATCTGAGGAGCTAAAGAAAAATTGAGCTGTGGAAAAGAGGGAAAATATTGAGACTAGTCACTGGCTCCACAGACAGCTGGGAGTGGGGTGACCTCAGCCAAATGGAGACCCTAGAGAAGGCTGCCTCTTTCCCCAACTTCCTCTTCTGCTACGTAATAATGGATACTATCATGTGAATCTGCTGTTTCATTGCCCAAGCATTTCTAACAAACTGAATTCTGCCTCAACCACACAGAAGCCAGAGGTTAGTTAGCTAGTTGCAGCTATTTAGTCTCTCAGTCACGTCTGACTCTTCATGACCCCATTTGGGGTTTCTTGGCAGAGATGCTGGAATGGTTTGCTATTTCCTTCTCCAGCTCATTTTACTAATAAGGAAACTGAGGCAAAAAGGGTTAGGTGACTTGCTCAGGGTCACACAGCTAAGAATCTGAGGAGGAATTTGAGCTCAGGTCTTCCTGACTCCTCTATCCAGTATATCTGCCCTGAGGTTAATTAGAGGCAGGACAAAGAAGGTAAAAGCCCAACTGCTACCTTTTCTATCAGGAAATTTATTAACTGGAGATCAGAGCAATTGGGACGAAATTCAGAACTTTTCATAACAATCATAACTCTCATTTCTAGAGTGCTTCATGGTTTGCAAAGCCTCCATGATCTCACTGGATCTAAATTTTCATCTAAAGTCAAAGAAAAGGAAACTAAGTTGACCTTGGAAACCACTATACTGCCTTAGAAAGGGTGGATTATTATAGTAAGTTGTACCACAGGGGGCATCTGTGCTGGGTACCTTTTTTCTTATTTTCTCTTTTGTCTCTGGGGATTTACATACTGTACCAAATTTTAAAATCTGTTTCCTTGTTCAGTTTGATTGCCTTTTAAGTAAGAATCCTTACTTTAATGTTCAAAATGTTATATTTTCAGAATTATTTTATTTTAAAGCATTTTTAATTATAACTATTTTAGTTCTGCCATATGTCTGGGAGAACACCAGCTGTTTTATAATTGCCCTAATTTGCTGATAACTGTGATTGGCACTGCTATTACTGTTTCAAATTTGCATTGTTGGAATCAAGTCGTTTTGTGACTAGGAAAATCTTTACGTTATGGAGCAACATTGTGAGAACATGAGAATGGAACGGGAAAAATACTGTCAATTGATGGAGGTTGATATATATAAGAAACTACTGATATGTGGAATAGAACATGTGTTTGATGAGGAAGGTGCTATAGGTTTCATGAAGATCAGAGTAAGAGAATTAACTGGCATCTAGGTAGCTCAGTGAATAGAGCACCGGCCCTGGAGTCAGGAGGACCTGAGTTCAAATCTGACCTCAGACACTTAACACATATTAGCCATGAGACCTTGGGCAAGTCACTTAATCCCAATTGCCCTGCCTTCCCCCCTGCAAAAAATAAAAATAAAAAAGTGTGTAAGAGAGTGAGGTCAGAAGCATCTACATTAAGGGTTGTGCTCTATGAATTACTAGAGTCATTTTAACACTCAAAAATTACTGAAAATTCAAATAATGATAAAACAGAGGTGTCAAATACCAGTTGCTGAGTTCTGCTTGAACCAAATTAAAATGTAAATGATCAATATTTAACAAAATAAATAAAAATACAATAATGTTAATATGTAAAGGACATAATTCAATAAGTTTTGGGGGATCCTTATGTACCTTGTGGCCCCGTTTCTATTAAGTTTGACACTTCCAGAGTGCAATACTTGGAAATATGGGTTCACAGTCCTCCACTTAAGATAGAGAAGGCGTTAATATAATAATTTGCAGCATTACTGAATAGAAAAGATGACTTCTTAGCACAACTTGAGGTCTAGGTTTGAAAATAACTTTGAGATTTCACCTGCAAAGAAAGTTAGAGTAGAGCAGAAATGTTGCTTGCATGGTACTGATCCTGCATTCTGTATGCCAAGGATGCTTCTCCTACCCCAGCCTGGATGTCCACAGAAAGCAAGCTTTCTTAACTCAAATAGTCAGATAGCCTTGGAGAAAAGACCCAAAGATAATTCCATCATGGTGGACAAAGCACTGAGTCACCAAAGGTGGCTCCTCTGCCAAAGGCACAGGGAAGCTTCCCAGGTTTCTCTGATAGTTCCTTTCTTTCCTACAGATTGATTAGTGCATGAACAAGTGTCTTTCACAACAGCTTTGATGATTAAAGAGAGTGTACGGGTCTGTTAGACAGCTCAAATCCTACCTTCTGCAGGTGGTTAGATTTTTTTTCCTTTTATAGTTCCCTTCTTCCTTCCCCACACCCTAGCTGCTAAAACCTTCAGAGATGATTTAATGTTTGTCTCCTCCAATAGAATGTAAGCTCCTAGGGAGCAGGGATCATTTTTTTTGGCGTTCTTTGTATACTCTGAGCTTAGTACATTGTCCAAAACCAGTAGGTACCTAATAACTGACTGAAACTCCAAGAGTTAAAGGATTCGTTGATAGTCATATCCATAGGTCATATCCATAGTGGGGGGTGGGGGGGGAAATGGCTCGCACACAGATCTCTAGCATGGGGTAGTGGAAAGAGTGCTGATTTGAATTTCAGCTCTGCCTCCTACTTTTCTGTATGACCTGGGGCAATCCACTTAACACCTCAGGGCCTCAGTTTTTGACTCTGTAAAATAAAGGAGTTGTACTAAACATCCTATGAGGTCTCTTCCAGGTGTAGAAGTGTCATCTTTACTCCAAAACTGCTAAATACTCTTCCATATTCTGCTGCCTCTTAGCAAAGAAAACACTCCCAGGCAGGAAAGAAGGAAAGAAGGCCTTAGTCACAACAAACTCCCGAACCTAGCTAGCTACCTCTCTCTCTCTCTCTCTCTCTCTCTCTCTCTCTCTCTCTCTCTCTCTCTCTCTCTCTCTCTCTCTCTCTCTCTCTCTCTCTCTCTCTCTCTCTCTC
>CM053597.1:234199896-234279581 GCA_028646575.1 Pseudocheirus occidentalis | reverse complement strand
ATAGTTCAACTGGACAACAAGAGCCACACACACAGGAAAAGGTAACTGTCAACCTGGTGCTGGGAAGTCTTGTTAACTAGTGCCATGGGCCATGGAAAGAAGGCAGGAGATCTTCCCAGCAGTTTCCCCTGTTCAGGGACATATCCAGTATCTCCAAGGAGGAGGAAAAGACAGAAAGCTGAGCTGCCTCTACTAATCCTTCCATGTCCTAGGGAAGAAAACAGTTCCTGGTAGAAAACACGTTCCCACAGGGCTTATCCTGGAGCCAGGGGTGGGGAACCTGGAGCCTCCAGGCCACATATAGCCCTCTAGATCCTCTAGGGTGGCCTTTTGACTGAATCCAAACTTCACAAAACAAATCCCCTTCATGAGAGGATTTGTTCTGTAAAACACAGACTTAAAGGGCCACCCCCAATGACCTAGAAGGCTACATGAGGCCTGGAGGCCACAGGTTACCCACTCTTGTCCCCTGGTTTCTTCTGGAGTTTGGTGGAAGGAAAGAGAGAAAGAGAAAGACAGAGACAGAGACAGAGACAGAGAGAGCCGAATTGGGCTCTCATTCACATTGGAGGGGCCCTCAGGGAGATGGAATTGCATTAGGGGAAAAGGGTTCCAGTAGAAAAAGAACTCTGGCAAGTGAAAAGAACTCTGTGAACTTGCAAATTTGTGAAGAGTTCCATATTTTAATTTGACTTACTTTATATATTTATCATAATTAGTTTATGTATTATATCATATTCTTTAATTTATTTTTCTAACATACATAGTAAACATTTGATCGATGCTTTTTGACTGAAGGACTAACTCTGACATTCTCCGTTCCAAGGTGCCTCTAATCCCTGATATTCTATGTTCTAACATTCTGTGTCTTGAGGGACCTCCCAGCTCTGGCATTCCATGTTCTACTCAGTGGGTCAAAAAGCTTTTATTAAGTGCTTGCTATGTGTCCGACTTTGTGCTAAGTGCTAGAGATACAAAGGAAGATGACCAAAGTCCCTGCCCTCAGGGAGCTCACATTCTAATGGGAGAAACAAACATGAAACAGACTCTGCCACAGCTGAGTAGCAGGAAGGCTGGCTCAGAGGGGAAGACTCTAGCAGAAGGGAAGTCTGAAACACAGAAGGTAAGATTTGAAGAGTATCTCAAAGGAGGCCAAGAAAGTGAGGAAGCAGAGAGAGAGAAAGAGAGAGAGAGAGAGAGAGAGAGAGAAGTGAGTGGGGAGAATACCAGGGACAGTGAGTAGAAAGGGACAGAGTAAGGAGATGGGGTGGTGTGAGGAGCAGCAAATAAGCCAGAGGGGCTGGATTGTAGGGTCTTTTGAGGGGCATAAAGTATAGCTCTGGAAAAGCAGAAGGGCACCAGGTTGGGAAGAGCTTTGAGTGCCAAGCAGAATATAGAGTATACAGGAGGAACCCCAAATCTTAATGTAATTTAAAATTTTAATAGCTTACAACTCATAGGAAGCCACTGGAGTCTATTGAGAGGTGACTTTATCAAAGTCAGGTTGGCAGCTGAGTGGACTGGAACTGGGAGAGAGGGTAGGTGGATGGGAGGGACCTGAAACAAGGTGATCAACCAGAAGGCTATTGGCAAAGTCTAGACCTGAGGGCCTGAAATAGGGCAGTGGCTGTGTTAGTAGAGAAAAGAGGACATACCAAGAGATGCTGGCAGTGGGCTGACTATGTGGGGTGAATGAAGAGATAAGGAAGACACTAAGGTAGGAAGATAGTGGTGCCCTTGGCTGTAATAGGGAAGTTGAAAAGATGGGTGGATTTGGGAAGGAGAGATAATGAATTCTGTCTAGGACTTATCCTGTTTGAGATGCCTCCTGGACCCCCAGTTTGGATGCCCAAAGGTCATTCAAAGTATACCTCAGGAGAGAGACTAGGGCTGGGTATATAGGTATTTAGTAATTTACATAGATATAATTATTGAGTGAGAAAGGTTTTAGAGAGGTCAAGAAGCAAGAGAACACTTGAGAATTGGACTAACAGAGTCCAAACAACCGAATTCAGTCAAAGGGCCACTCTTGAGGACCTAGAGGGTCGCATATGGCCTCAAGGCTGCAGGTTCCCCAGTAGATCTGGCAATGAAGAGATCATTGGTTGTGTTAGAAAGAGCTTTTTCAGTTGAATGATGAGGCTTTGGAGAACAAACTATGGCAAGTTCAGAGGAGAATGAGAAGAAAGGAAATGGAGGTACCAGTTGGAGATGGCCTATTCAAGTAGTTTAGCCAAGGTACTGGAGAGATATAGATCATGGCTAGCAGGCATGGCAAGGTCAACCTGGGTTTTCCAAGGATGGAGGAGACATAGGTGTGTCTGTAGGCTGCAGGAAAGGAATGACCCAGTAGATAGGGAGCTCTAGAAGGTAAGTGAGTAAGGATGACAGAAGGGACAATCTGCTGGAGAAGGAAGAATGGAATGGAATCACTGGGAAACAGAGAGAGCCCATCTCCTGATGGGCCCAGAGATGGGCCACCTCTTCACATGAGGCAGAGGTAAAAGAGATAGTGAGGAAAGATGATATGGTCTGTTGGAGATGGGACTGGAGGAGAGATAGGGAGGATTCAAGGAGTCTCTCTGGAAGTGATGAGGTACACGCTCTGGGAAACCCCCTGAAGTCTGATTGAATCTTCCCACTTGATGAGGCATTTGCTGAGGCCATAAGTATTTCATTGTGGCTGGGCCCAAACCTCTGTTACTAGCCTGGCCCTCCATTGTTCATCTACTTCCCACCCTTGAGCCTATCAAAATATCAATTCACCCTTACATTGACCTCATTGACTCCTCCTGAAGACCCTCCCCAAACTCCTTCTCTAGACCACCCCTAGATTCCTCTCTACATAAGACCCCATCTTCCCTCCATGTGGTGTGAGAGGGCTATAGAATGACCTAGCACAGACTTACTCTGTGTCATACTTACTCAGGCCTGCTTGCCCAATGCAGCATCACAGATACCTAGGCTCCCTAAGAGTCTACCCCATATGGTGATCTTTTAATGAACTATTAATAAACTTTACTTTCCTTTGGCTGAGAAGACTTGAGTTGAATTCATTCGGTGGGACCCGGCATATTGGTATTTTGGGGTCTCCAGAGCAACCCTAACTCTCTTTATGGGTAACCTCTCCAGGAGTGGGATAACGAATCCACTAGGGAGGAACCAAGTTATTGCCTTGCTGTTGTGAGGGCCCAGGTGAGATTAGATAACAAGTACTTAGAGTGGAGCCAGTCAGCACAGTTTCACGATCTGGTCAGCCCAATTCAACCTCTTGTAAACAGGAACAAAGGTGAGGAATCATGGGAGTAATCCAAGATTCAAGTGTGACAAGGTGTAATCTGAAAGAGGACAAAGTTCAAGGGACTGAGGGATGTAAGAGGAGAGAGGAGAATGAAGGGAAAGAGCATAGGCAATGAGGGATGAGGGCCTGGAAAAGAATCTGATAGATGGACAGAAGATGGTCACAGTGAGGATGAAGCATTGGGCTCATAATGCTTGGGCAAAGAAGGAATCATAAAAGATCCTGATTAGATGAAGGAATTAACTTCAGAGGTAATGAACGTGTAGGTCATAGAAAAATTAAGCATATAGACATCTCTGGCTTACATGGATAGGTGTAGGTAAAGTGGAGGAGGGGATCATGGGCAGCTGGAGTATTTAAGGAGCATCAATCAATATATGCTGAAGTTCCCCCAAATGAAGGCAGGACAGACTATGAGTCAGACACTGAGCTTGTTGGAGAAGGAAGGAGAGTATGCTTGAGGTCAGTAGATGACCCCAGACCCTAGAAGGAGGACAGGCTGCTGAGTGATGGTGGTAAAGGAAGTCCCTCCTAGCTCCAACATTTCGTGTTCTAAGGACCCTCCCAGCTCTGCCATTCCATGTTCTCAGGGCCCTCCCAGCTCTGACATTGTGTGATTCTGGAGGAAATGCAGCACAGTGAATGAAAGCTATATAAGGATCCTTCTGGAGACCAGAGGTGGCCCAGGTTGAACCCCTGGAATCTGTCTTGGAGCAGAAGGGAGTAGGGTTCAGACAGAAGTTTAGAGCCTCCCTCCTCCACCCATGTCAGTTCCCTAAAGGCAGACTGACGGGAAGGGCAGGCCCACCTGGGGCCCGCTTGGCAAGGTGGTGCAGTGCCAAGTAATGATATCATGGGGATGAGGAGTGCACAGTGAGTTCAGCCTGTGGCTGGGGGGTGGGTGCCTCCCTTCCTGGCCCAAATCCAGCTGCCTGTGGGGCTTCCAGACCATCTGAGGCCCAGGCAAATCCACAGTCCCAGAGCCAGGCCAGGCAGGCTCAGGAGGCAGACTCTGGTTGGATATTGAGAGGCTGGTCTGCTAGCCATATCCTGCTTTCTGAGTCAAATGAGCAGTAATAAAAGGCCTACTGGTTTCTTTTTCTCTGTCTTCTCTTTTCCTTCCAGGCCACACCGGAAGTGAGTTATTTGTTGGATGGGGGCATTGAGGCAATATAGTTTTATCAAACCTCTCACCACCCAGGCCACACTGGAAGGGCAAACCAGGCAAACCAGGCCCAGAGGGCTGGGCCAAGGGGCAAGCTGCAGGCAGCTCTGTCCATACCTCTCAGGAAACAATGCAAAAAATGAAGGTTATTTCCAGGGCACCCAGATACCCAATTACTTTCTTAAATTGCTTCCCAGACTCCCTTTGCCCACCCCAGCAGACTGCTCATCAAAGTCTGCTTCAAGATTACTGCTCAGGGGATCAAGGCAGTGTGGCCCAGTGGGGAGATCTCTGACTGGGGAGCCAGGGGATCTGGGCTCAAGCCCCAACTCTGATGCTTACTCTCTGTGCCACCTAGAGCAAGTCAATACATCCAAGGTATCTGAAAGTTCTTGTAGAAGATTTCAGCTGCAAGTCAGATGGAGAGTTCCCAGTGTCCTTAGGGTATTGCAGATGGTCAGGCCTCTTCTTTCATGACATTTTCATGGATAAAATCCTATCCATTTCTGATGCTGACCCATCCAGCAATGCCTGGGATTTAGGTGGCAGGAGTTTTCTTCTCTGGGTCTTCAGGAGCTGTGACTTTAGCCACTGCTAGGCTGTGCATCCACAGGGGCTGTTTCCCAGAATGATGGTTGAGGGCACTAGGCTGGCAGCAATGATATTCACAAAGCTCTTGGGCTTAGGATCAGGGGCTGGCAGCTGCCTCTGGGGAGGATGACCTTAAAGACTTGGGCAAGCCAGACTAGGGGTCTGGGAGCTAGGAAGATTAGAAAGGCTTCAAAAGTCCAACAAGTTCTAAAGGGCCCCTCCCAGGTCTGGCAATCCATGCTCAAAGGTCGCTTCCAGCATTCTATGATTCCCAAGAATCTATCATCTCTGTTCATTGATTCATCCACTCATTCAGTTAACTAGTACACCCCAAACACAGGTGTGTTCAGATAAGGGAAACTAGCCAGACAGTTTCCTTCCCTGTAAATGAGAGGGGTGGGGTGGATGATCTCTGAGGTACCAACCTCCACCCCTCTCAAAGTCTGATAAAGAATACCATGGCCAATGCACCCCAGCTATTTCCAGATAGGTAACCCCAGAAGCCACCCCCAGCTCTGGTCCAGATGTGAAAAAAAAAGGCAACATTGTCTCAGTTTTCCCATCTGTGAAATGAAGTGATGTCTGTCTTCTGAAATGTGAAACTGGGCAAAAAGCTTAGGAGAGACAACCAGAGAGGTCCGGTTTAAAACTGGGCTCCACATTCCCTCTACATCTGCCACTGTTCCTGCGATTCAATTTGATTCAACAATTCTGATGCATAATGAAATCAATCAACTCACATGCATTTATTAAGCACCTACTATTTACCAGATTTATTGATTGCCCAGATTATTTGATGTAGCTGGACAGTATAGTCCTTCAGCATATACTGGAAAAATGCTATAGGCAAAAGGATGAGGAACTGAATAAAATCCCACATGCATTTTTTAAGCACCTCTTGTATGCCAGGTGCTGGGTTTGGCATTGGTGATAGAAAGATTAATTTAAACATTCCCTTCAAGGAGTTTATATTCTATCTGCACACAAATCAAAGTACATACCGAAGGCATAGGAAATCTTTTTAAAGAGCACAAGTCCTAGAGTCAGGAAGACCTGAGTTAAAATTCCATCTCAAACCCTTCTTAGCTGAGTGAGCCTGGCCAAGTCACTTTAATGAGTTGCAGGCTCTGGGAACCCCCTTGAGCTCTCCTTGAATCTTTGAGGTACAGGCTCTGGGAAACCCCTTGACCTCTGACTGAATCTTCCCACTTTTAAAGCTTTTCCTCGTGGCTCTGCCCAGACTTCTGTTACTAGCCTAGCCCTCTATTGTCCATCTACTTCCTACCCTAGAGCCTATCAAAATATCAATCCACCCTTGAACCGACCTAGCCCACCATTGTCTGTAGGCTCCAGGTAGCCTCCAACAACTTCCCATCGTTAATCACTCATTGAGCTCATTAACTCCTCCTGAAGACCTGCCCCAAACTCCTCCTCCAGACTACTCCTAGATTCCTCGAAGAATCTTCCTTTATATAAGATCCCTTATTGCCCAGATATGTGTGAGAGCGCCATAGAATGACCTAGCACATATTTGCTCTGTTCCCAATACAGGCTAATTTTTAATAAACTTTACTTTTCTTTGGCTGAGAAGATGAGTTGAATTCATTTCGCAGGACCCGGCGTGTTGGTATTTTGGGGTCTGCAGAGCAACCATAACCCTCTACATTTTATGGGTAACCTCTTCAACTTCACCCTGTTTGCCTCAGTTTCTCCTTCTGTGAAATGCGACAAAACACTTCCAGTATCCTCTGTGACTTGCTCCTTCAGTGACTTGCCCAGGGTCACACACTAGGAAGTGTCTGAGGCCAGATTTGAACTCAGGATGATGAGTCCTCCTGACTCTTAAGGCCAGTACTCTATCCATTGAGCCACCAAAAGGGACATTCAACCTTTTTGAAAATACAGAGTATCGTATATCACCTATGTCATACACAGGAGAGGACCAACCCTCCCCCTACTACCAGGCTAATGTCCCCAGTCAGAATGTATCTCCAGAAGGACGTTCCATTTACCTGACTGGGATTCAGGGATCACTTTTCCTAAAGAGACTCATTCTGGCCCTACGCTTGGCCCATCTAGTACTGAGTGGGGACTATTCGCCAATTCCACTTTGTACCCCTAGGGCCTACGGCTGTACCTAGAAAGTGATTTGGCTTCAACAAATACCCGTTGACTATCATTATTTGGTTTGCTTAGCAATTACTTGGTTTAGAAAACAAAGGGAAAAGGACTTGGACCCCCAGTGGAACAATAGATTCTAATTGTTACCTGGATAGGAAAGTATAGATATCCCAGTGAGGTGGAGTGGACTCCCCGCCCCCCACCTAGGGTCACTCTGGGAATCTGGAGCAACTAAGTTTCTGGTTTCTATGGCTGGGAAAAAAAACATGCATGGGAAATTCTCTGGTTTACTGCCTTGCTTCTGGCCATCCCAGAGGCAGCGCCAGAGTCCTGGAGAGGGAATTTGCTCCTTTGACTAGAACATTCTGGGGGAGGAATTGAGGAGGGAGGGTGTAGGGACCTTCCCCTGCTAGCACCAGATGTAAATGGTATTTTGATTCATAGCGGTCGTATCCTCCTGAGACTTCAGACGGCTGATTTCAGAGACCATCGTGAGGGTGAAAATGAGGGCAACCATGGACGTTTTTAAATACCTCTAAAATGACGGGGTTGGATGAGATAAGATTTCTCCAGCTCTGATATTCCTGCTGAGATTACAGGTGCTTAAAATACGCGTTGGATGACTTGTTTTGATATCATCTGCCACATTAGAAAGGCAAACTTCTTTAAGGCTGGCACTGGAAGGGTTTCCCACCCCTCACCTTTTTGTATTTCTGGTGCTTAACATAGTACCAGCATATACATAATAAATGCTAAATAAATGATTACTGAATAAGGCCCCTCTCAGCCCCGACATTCCCTGTTCTAAGGCTCCTCCCAGCCCTGACATCCCCTGTTCTAAGGCCCCTCCCAGCTTTGACACCCCCTGTTCTAAGGCCCCTCCCAGCTTTGACATCCCTGTTCTAAGGCGGTTCTCAGACCTGACATTCCCTGTTCAAGATTCTCCATAGACCCACCTCCATCTCCACCTTTGAGCCTTTGTACCCAGAATACTCCTCACCTTTGGCTCATGGAATCTTGAGTTTCCTTCCAGGCCCAGCTCAGGATCCACCCTCTAAAGGCACCTTTTCCGGGTGACAGCCCCAGCTGTCACCACCCTCCCCAGCTATTACTGTGCATTTATCCTGTGCATGTTTTCTATTTGCTTCTCCCTGTATGTATTTCTCTTCCTCCCCCCCTCCCCAGACTAGGAACTCCTCATTGCCAGGGGCTGCTTTTCATTTTTGTCCTCTCAGCCCCTCAGTACCTGGCAGACAGTAGGCACTCAATAAATGCTTGTTGAACTGGATAATCTTATCCCCTTCTCCCTCCTTTCCTTCCCACTTGACATTCTGTCATGGCTATGAATTGACTGCTTCCTTTTCCCTCCACTCACTCTCTCATTCACTCAGAGTCGGAGCTGGCCAGGATCTTACTGCGTGAGGAGGGCGAGTGCAGAGAGAAGAATGAAGCCCAGTCTCTGATCTCAAAGGACTTACAATTGTCTATTGTCTTCATTTTTTTGCCCACAAAGGTGATAATATTTCTCCCATCAGCTGTGAAGATTGTAGAGGAGAAGGGGAGTGTGAGGTATAGTGAAGCCTTGCAGGTGGGACCTTGGGGCCAACCTTCCCAGCCCTCCTGAGTCACTTTGCACCTGCTTCATGATGTCTCCCTTCAGAAGGTAAGTGTCTTGAGGGCGGTGACTGTCCTCATTCTGTTTTCCAATGCCCAGTTCGGCTCAATGAGTCCTTGGTCAATGTTTACTGATTGACTGGGTGACCTTGAGTAAGTCATAGACCCTAGCTTTCTCATCTACAAATGTGAGAGCTAGGTTACATGATCTGTAGCATCTCTGCTTGTTGTAAAACCTTTGATACACCAACTTTCCATTTCTGGGTTTCAGTTTTTTCATCTGTAAAATGAAAGGATTAGACAATATGTCATAAGATCATGGACCTGACCCTAATTCGGAGTAGAAAAGGCTGTCTGAGCTCATCTGATTTTACAAATAAGGAACGAGGAGGTCAGGGACTTGACCAGGGTGAGCCAGCCCTGCCCCCCAGCTGTGATCACAGTCTGCTGCCAGCTGCCCATACCCTCCCCAGCCAAGCCTGTCCTCCCTCAGGTCTCCCTCCCTCCACCCTGCTCCCTCTTCCAAATTTGCCTGTTGGGAAGCTCACTCCCAGTTTCCTCTCAGTCAGCTGTTCAGGACAGGATCTGATAACTTGGATCAAAATAAAAGGCTAACCTGAACAGTAAGATAATGGTCCAATGTAGTTGTTACCCATTTTATTTTTGAAATCACAGACCCATGATTTCAACTGTCAAAGGAGCTTCCAGTACAGATGGGCATCACTTCTGTAATTTGAGCCTTTTTTAAAAAAGCTGTTGGGGTTAAATGACTTGCCCAGGATCACACAGCTAGTAAGTGCCTAAGGCTGAAAATTGGGGAGTCTTAAAACTTACCTAGAGGCAATGAGCAGCCTGAGTAGTGAAGACCTGAACTGGAGTCTTCCTGACTCTCTTTCCATTAAGTTATAGTCCCTGTCACCTCTTGGCTTATCCTGCTGATAATAATCACAGTGAGGTAGCTTGGTGTAGAGGGTAAGTGGGCCCCCGAATGTGTGTATATGTATATATATATAGATATTTTTATACATGCATATATGCATACACATTTATACACATGTATATATATATATTCAATACAAAGACATTTTGGAGGGTAAGAAAGAGAATAGAGAGAAGAGCAGAGAACTGTGAGGTATAGGAGATTATGTTTGAACTGAGCCTTGAAGGAAGCCAGGGAATCTAAAAAGTAGAGGTAACAGCATTCCAGGTGTAGGGACCCACCTGGTGCAAAGTCTTGGAGATGGGAAGGGAATATCATTTATTGGGAACAATAATCAGACCAGTTTGACTGGAATGTAGGGACTGTTAGACTGAGTAATGAACCTTGAAAGGTGGGCTGGAATAATGGAATAAGCAGGCTGAAAATAGTAGGTTGGTAAAGGTCTCTTAATGTCAAACAGAGGAGTTTTTATTTTATCCAGATCAAGAGGGAACCTCTGATACTTCTGGAACAGGGGAGTAACACGGTTAGAGCTCAGCTTTAGGAATGGCACTGGCAGATTGGAGAGGTGAGGAGATGGGTGTAAGGGGACTGATTAGGAAGCTGTCATCCCAGTCCAGGAGAGAGGTAAAAAATTAGGGAGTTTGTAGTAGGAAAGGAGAGGAGGAGAAGAATGCAAGAGAAATGTTGGGGAGATACTGGACAACTGATTAGGAGTATGGGAGAGGGCTTGGTGAGGGAGGTCTCAGTTGCAGGTGACTGGTAGAAATGTGCTGGAAACAAAGCTGGAAAGGGCTGGGGGTATGTCCTGTTTGGGACATATTTACTGTGACATGCCTAAGAGATGACAGCCTCCTTTAGGGCTGATCCCAGACATCCCTCACTTCCCATTAATAACCTGTTGAGCAATCCCTGAATACAAGAGAGGAAACTTGAATCACTCGCACTGGTCTCTACATGCCTGGGATGCTGCAGCTGCCACAAAACTGTGATCTCTAAGGGATGTGGTTATAAATGAATCCATGGTCTTAGAGCAGAGGACTCTGGGAAATCATAGCAACTTAGAGATGGCAAAACTTTCTTTCATCTAGACCCTGTTCACACACCACCAACACTGGGGGTGCTCACTTCTACATGGGGCAGCTCACTTCATTTGGGTGGGGAAGGCATTCGACTGGGCCACAGTCACACAGGAAGAAGCAGGATTCAAACCCAAGTCCTTGGACTCCAGAGGAATGACAGGTCTCCAGATAATGACTGTAGCTCTTCCCCATGCAAGAATCAAAGGCCTATTTGACATGCCAGCAGAGAAATCAGTCTTCAACACCTCTATGGAACTTGGCGTTAACTCTGAGCAGTATAGATGAGGGATGAAGTTCTTGTAGTGGATCTGAGTGAAAGGAGGCAGGAAGGGCAGAAGCCTGAGGCCACAGAGGGAAGCAGTGAGGGAAGGGGGGAGGGGAAGGGGCAAGCCTAGCTGAGGAGAAGGATACTGGACACAGAAAGAGCCTGGGGGAGAAGAGGAAAAGGAGAAAACCATGGCTGGAGACACAAAAAGAGACTATTGGGAGGGCAAGATGGAGCCTTGAGAGTTGTAATGGCAAGCACAGAAATAGTTCACACCTTGTTTTACTTCAAGTTTCTTTTGAGCCTTGTATCCTCTGTTAAGAAACAGAACATGTGAACCCCACAACTTGTGAATCCTAGAACTCATGAACTCCTGCAATAGGAAGGGGAGGAGCTAATGACCATATATTAGGAGAAGCCCAGGCTAGGGACAGCGGAACTGAAAAGAGGACTCTTGTGGTGACAGAGTCAAGAAGGAGAAAACTTGAGGTATCCTGGCACTGTGTCTGCTGTCTGTGGTGATGTTTGTTTGTGATGCTTTGTACAGAAGCCCTGGGACCTTATTGGAAGCCCTGAAAGAGGATTTTCTGGTTGTATGTTTACAGAAGTTCTGGAGGAAGGTTTTGGATGTCCTGGGACTTTACTGACAATTTGTGCTGACCTCTTGGACCTTGTTGGTGGGTCTGAGTTGATTTCACAGGCAAATAGTGAATTGATGATGGTGCCAGCAATGTATGTGAATATTACTGTGGCTCTGTCAAGCTTTGTCTTCCCAGAAACAGGAACTGTGAAGGATTTGAGGTGAACTGGACACTGTGAGCTTCAAAATGGAATGGAAACTGGATGAAGAACTGGGCAAGGAGCTGGACAAGGAACTGGGAGCTGCCTCCCTTTGAACCCAGGTGACAGTTGGAACTGGGACCATGGAAGAGGAACTATGGAAGCTGAGAGCCAGCCTTGAGTCAAGCTGAAAGAAGACTTTACTTGGATACTGTGCACTGACTGAGAAGATTATGATTTACTGTGACCTAGGGGTAGAGAACTTTGACTTTTGTACTTTGTGATTGAATTAAGGATTTTGTGATTGACTAAATGGATGTACTTTGTTTAAAACTATTTGACCACTTTGGTGAAAACTATGTGGCCATTTTAGTGATACATTGTTGAGATGTGACATGGTGAATGCTATATTTTTATTTTCTGTGATAAGTTGTAACATTGTGAATGCTGTACCTTGATTTTCTGTGAATGTTCTCTCTGATATGTTATTGAATAGAGAGTTCACTATACTATGTAATCAGGATCTTGAAAGCTGTTCACAGCAGCAGTCCTTTGGAAAGCTGTGCGTGTGTGTGGCTTTACAAGGATACAGACTTTCACTTTTTCCTGTGTATCCTTAGTGCCTGACAGAAAGTCTGGTGTCGTGGATAGAAAGCAGGCCACAGAGACCAGGAGACTGAGGTTTACGTCTTACACAAACTGACTGTATGATGCCAGTTGTTGGTGCTGCTGAGTCATTTTCAGCCGTGTCTGACTCTGTGTGACTCCATTTGGGGTTTTCTTGGCAAAGCCACTGGAGCGATTTGCCATTTCCTTCTCCAGCTCATTTTGCAGATAGGAAACTGAGATGAGGTGATGTGACTTGCCCAGGGTCACACAGCTTGTAAGTGTCTGAAGCCAGATTTGAACTTAGGAAGATAAATCTTCTTGACTCCAGGCCTGGTGCTTATCCAGTGGGCTGCCTTGCTGCCCCTATCATGTCATCTAATCTCTTAGGACCCTAGGTAATTCTCAAAAAATTATTAATAGTTAGGTAGATGCTGTTTGCATGGGGGTGCAAAGATTTGGGAGGATTTCACTATAGAAATGTAATCCTAAACTCAGCCCAAAAGGCATAGTTCAGTACCTGGCACTTAGAGATGTTTAATAAATGTTTGGCAATTAATGGGGTATAAAGGGAAAGGAGAGAAATAGGGAGAGAAGTTAAGAGAAAGAAGAGAGCTGGGGCAGAGAAGGGGATGATGATATTGTGGGGAGGAGAGAAAGAAACAAGAAATGGGAAATGGGAGAGAGAAGAGGACTGGGAGACTGGGAAAGAGGGAGATGGAGAGATGGAGAAGAGAAGTGCTTTGGGGAAAAGGAAAGAAGGGAGGTGGGAAAAGAAAAGAGGATGGATTGAGTGGCAGAGGAATGTGGCGGCCATGGTCCATGGAGCAGAATGGAGCGCCAGCCTCTAAGGAAGGACATCTGGATTCAGATCCTGTCTTCCTCCTGGCTCTGTGTCCCTGACACACAACTTTACTTTCCAGCATCCCCAGGTAGATGGTCCATTGCTGAGAAGGTGCTGATCCCCGTGGATGATTCCACCGAGAGTTTACTACATTTATGAAATTGCAGGATTGAGCAAAGAAAATGAAAAATTTGCCTCCATAGACTAGGAGTGAGAGACCAGGGACCATTGGGGACTAGCCTTTCAGTTACAGAAACTTCCCTTTGGCTCCTGTTCTTCACTTTGGGAGCTCCAGGGCTGGGCAAGATTGCTTTGTTTTTCTGGCCTCATTTTCCATTCTTGATCAATTGATGAACCATCTATTATTTTTTTAAATTTGGAATTCTTTATTTTATTTTATTTTATTGGGGGGGTTGGAGGGAGCTAAGTGACTCCCCCAAAGTCACATGGCTAGTAAGTGTGTCAAGTGTCTGAGGTTGGATTTGAACTTAGCCCCTCCTGACTTCAGGGCCAGTGCTCTATTCACTATGCCACCTAGCTGCCCCTCTATTATTTTTTGGTGCCTATCATGTGCCAGAAGTCAGCTAGGTGGCTTGGTGGTTAGAGCACTGGGCCTGGAGTTAGGAAGACCTGAGTTCAAATTCAGCCTCAGACACTAGCTGTGTGACCCTGGGTAAGTCACTTGACCTTTGGAGAAGGAAATGGTAAGACACTCTAGTATGTGCCAAGAAAACCCCAGGGTCAATAGGTCACAAAGAATCGGGTATTACTGAAGGACGGAACAACAACAATTATGTACCAGCCACCAGACTGGGTTCTGGAGAAGCAGGCAGAGAAGTGTCATCCATGCCTGCCCTCCACGAGTTTACATTCTCTGGCAGCTCAGTCCCTGCCAAGCCAGACTATGGTTTCCCACATCCGAAGTCTCTTCCTCCAAGGTGACCTTCCTCCAACCCCTCCCCCAGCCTCTTTCCTGGCCTGTTTTCTTAGAATATTTTTTCCCTTGTTCTGAACTTTTTTGACATCCCATTTGACCTTCTGTTCTGACCTTTCTTAGTCCTGCGCTCGTCTTTCCTACCAACTTCCTACACAGCCCTCCCTTCCCCTTCCCCCAGCTCCTTCTTTACGTAGAGCAGGAAGAAACTTTAGAAGCCACTTAGAACCCCATTGTTTTTACAGACAGGGAAACTGAGGCCCAGAGAATTGAAGTGATTTGCCCAAAGACACACAGGTTGTTAATGACAGATCCAGGACTGAATCAGGGTCTTCCAATTCCAAGTCTAGGGCTCTTTCCAGAGCTAATTCATTGGAATCCAGGACACCAGAGGCACTTACTTAGTGTCTTTGTTGAATGGAGCAAAGTAGAAGGGGCTTGGCTAGATGGGTAGACAGCCCTAAGGCAGTTGGTGCTGGGACCCTGGGAATGAGGGAGGAGGGAAGCAGCCTAGGAATGGGGGAGGGTTCACTTTTCCTCTTTGCCTTGTCCTTCTGCTGAGCAAAAAGAATGGCCCTGAGTCCCTCTTAACTCAGGAATCCCAAACATTTCTTGCCACCGCTAAGAAGGGGAGGAGGCCTCTTTTCCAACGCTGAGAAATATTTGCTAAACCACAGAGCTGGGAGAGGTCTGAGGGGAGACTTGGGGTCTGGAGTGTGGGGGCCAGAGATCCCAGCTCTGATTACCACTTCTCTAGGAGGCTGGTTTGCCCTTTAAAAAGAAAGTTATTAATGGGAAGGGGAAGGGAGAGGGGGAAAAAGATCCCTGATAGCCTAATGAAGAATTATGGAATGTCAGAACAGAAAGGGGACCATTTATTCCAACACTTTTATGTTATAGGAGAGGAAACTGAGTCCCAGAGAGGGGAAGGGGCTTACTCAAGGTCACCCAGAGACTTCTTGGTGGGAGCTGGATCTAGAATGGAGTTTTCCTTACTCTTGTCAGCTGCTCCCTCCTTGCTCTGGAAAGGAGGAAAGAGGAGATGGAAACACCTTATGCACAGCCTTGGCTGGTCCTAGAGGGGGGGCACTTCCTTAGCTGGCTCTCCCTTGAGGCTTGGCACTCCAGCCTTAAGTGGTGTTGAGGGCATGGCACCAGAAGCAACTGTGTTCTGATGAAGTGAGCACTGAGTCCAGAAATGAGGAAGATATGGGGTCTGTGCCTAGTACTGGGTCAATCTGGCTTCCCTTGACTAAGGGGAGCTTGTATTGGTTAAGAGCAAGAGGGACTGCCTCAGCCACAAGGCTGGGACCTTGGTGCTCTTTCCTTAAGGGGTTGTAAGGGGATGAACCAACCAAGAGAGGTAGAAGAAGCAATAGTGGGTGGTGAAGGGACCACCTGCCTCTGGTCTAGAAAGAACTGTGTGTCTCAAGCTGGGATCTGTAATTGACAGTCAGTGGGATTGTGGGCAAGACCCAATGCTCTTTAAGCTTCCTGTCAGAGAGAGAATAGAGAAGGGTATGAAAAAAATGTGTGTCGCTGAGGAGGAAGGGGGTAAAAGGAAAGGAATGAAACCATGTTTGAAGGTGTCTGTAATGGGCTCCCTTAAAGACAAGGAGGTGGCATCATGATAAGCTAGAGAAATAGGAGAGGAAGAAAGGCGTGGGAGAGAAGTCAGATTCCCTTGTGTCTGGATGCCTGGGTGGGAAGGGAAACCACACTTCCCTTTGGAGTCTCTGGGGAGCTAGCTGTCAGAGACCAGATGCTCCCCTCTTTTCTCCTGGGTGTATGTTGGAGAGGAAAAAGAGAGGAGACAGAGAAGAGGGGAGAAGAGAGGAGAGGACAAGAGGGAAGGAGAGGAAGACAAGGGAAGGGGAGAAGAAAAAGCATGAGGAAAGGAAAAAGGGAGAGGGAGAAACAGAGACAGAGAGACAGATGGAGAGAGAGAAGAGGACAAAAGAAGGGGAGATGAGAAAGAGGAGAAAGGAAAAAAGGGAGAGAGAGGAGAAAGGAAGAAAGAAAAAGAAAGAAAGAGAGAAAGGAAGAAAGGAAGGAAGAAAGGAAGGAAGGAAGGAAGAAAAAGAAAGAAAGAAAGAAAAGAAAGGAAGGAGAGGGATAAGGGGAAAGGAGAAAGAAAGGAGGGAGGAAAGACAAAGAGGAGGTAGGAGAGAGAGAGAGAGAGAGAGAGAGAGAGAGAGAGAGAGAGAGAGAGAGAGAGAGAAAATGTGATGAGAATAAATCCACCATTGTTCTCCAATACCAAATATCCTAAATTGTCCTTCTGGATTGGGGTCATGGAGAAGTACCAATGAGATGATGGACCATAGTTTCTTTGCTGATTCTCTTCCTCTCCCATCCTGCTGCTGTAACCAGTAGTGAAAGGGACGAGCCATGGGAGGAACTGAGAATGTTCCTTTGGTGGAAGTGAAGACTTGAGAGGGGATGGGATCGTTATCTTCAAATGTTCTAAGGCTGTTACTGGGAGAGGGAATAGATTGGATGTGCTTGGTCTTGGACAGCAGAAGTAGAAGTGAGGAATGGAAGTGACAAAGGGGAAATTTTAGAGTTGATGTCAGGAAAAAAAATCCAGCCTTAACTCAAATTGTTCAAAAGTGGCATAGGTTTCCTTGGGTGGTAATAATGACAATGAAATAATAGCATTTGTAGAATGCATAGCATGTGCCCTGTCCTGTGTTAAGCACTTCACAATTATTATCTCATAATATCATCGATGGAATAATAAAAGCTATTATTTTATAGTTCCTACTGTGTGCCAGACTCTGCTTTACAACCCTGGAAGGTAGGTGCTATTATTATCCCCATTTTACAGATGAAGAAACTGAGGCAAATGGGTTAAATAACTTGCCTAGAGTCACACAAGCTAACAAGTGTTCCTGAGTCCAGAGGCATCTAGGTGGCTCAGTAAATACTGAGCCATGGAGTCAGGAAGACCTGAGTTCAAATTCAGCCTGAGATACTTTCTAGCTGTGTGATCCTGAGCAAGTCACTTTAGCCTGTTTGCCTTAATCCACCGGAGGAGGAAATGACAAACCCCTTCAGTGTGTTTGCCAGTGTCTTTGTGGCCAACATGGTCCACAGAGTCACAAAGAGTCTGTCATAACTGAATGACTGAACCAAAACAACTTCCTGGGTCCAGGATTTTCCCTCCCTGGGGGTCTTCATGCAAAAGCTGGTTTCTTGTACAAGATTCTTATTCCAGTACTGGTGGGCTCAGATGGCCTCTGAGGTCCCTTCTAACACTGATCATCCATGGTTCTGACATCTTTGATCTTGCTGGTGCATGTACTCTCCCTCCCAGTCACAGATCCCAACCCTTTTATAGCTTAGCAGGTGGTCTTGAGAGTAACCATGGCTGAAAAGTTACCATCTTCCTGATGAAGAGCTCCTCTCCCCTTAACTGGCAGGCTCTCCACTGATGAAAAGAATCCATTATTGGGTCTGTGTCCTCACTGGCAGGGTGAGCAAAAGCCTGACCCTACCTACATCCCACAATAAGGAAGACTGCAGCATAGCCTTTTAAAATCTGCCCTTCTAACTGAACCCAAAGCCCAACCCACTCCTACCATCATCCAAGGTATTTTAGAAATCATGCATGTTCTATTCCTTTTGCAAGAAGGCGGTTCAGAGGACCTTGTTATAACTCATAATCATGAATCAAGAAGCTTTAGGTCTATAGACACATCCATTAGATCCAGTAAATCCAGTGCTGAGCACATTGGGTGGGGGACCCACATGAAGGGGTGTGCAGAGTTCATATTCCTACAATATTTGGGGCTGAGAAAGCCTCATTCATCGGAGGGAATTCTCTTTGAACTATACTGCTCAGAAGTCAGGTCATGGTGTCTGCAGTTTGGTGACCCCATCTCGTGTAGATTGTGTAGATGTGTTCCAGTGTAAGCAATTTTTAAAAAAAGAATGAGAGTGTTACAGGTTGAGGCAAAACTCCAGTGGTTACTATGGCTCAGGGGTGTGGGAGGAGCTGGGGAGGAGGGAGAGCTGCCAAGAAATGGCAGCCATGCCCAGACAATGCTAAGAGTGCAGTTAGTTACAGAGCCAAGTCAGGGCACTTGGCAAAGAAGATCAAAATGGGGAGGAACTTTGCAAGAGGCAACCTTATGGTTCCTTAGAGAAATCAGCAGTGCCCTGGAGGCCTCTGCTGCACCAAGATGGGAAGGGAAGTAACTAAGGGAGTAAATGATATGTTTGTTAGGTTGTATGTAATAGGAGTACATAATACAACCTGTTGTGCGTATTTTAATCCCTAACACCTTTTGGTGAGGGCAGAGATCTGTCCCTTTCCCCACTGGGTTGGGGAGATAGTGAGACTTATTGGTAGTTGACTAGCACTCCCAGGAGACATTTGGGTGTGGCAGCCATTTAGGAACGGGTCCTGAGAACATTTAGTGCTTAATCAAATTCCTTACAATTACCTCGAAATACTGTTTTAATTAAATGTGTTTGCTTTGAATCTGGCTATCATCCATTATGGTCTAGGGAAGAGAAATATATGGGAGAAGGGGGTCTCAGAACTGTGACTCTGAGTAGGCAACACCCCAAAAGTGCCAGGAACTTTGTTATAAGTGAGAAAGGAGCCATATCAAGGGGCCTAGGCTCTCCCCAAGATGAAACACAGTCTCTGGTCTCCATCTGAGGAGCCTGTTGGAGAAACAGAGCAGTAACAAGATTAGTGAACTGAGAGGAAGTCTGGGGGCTCAGGCTAGGCTCAGCCACTAACTCACTGTCTGAAGCTGGCTAAGTCATCTTTGTCTTTGGGGGTCAATCTCTTCATCTGCAAACTGAGGGACTAGAGTACTCATCTTAGTGTCTTATTGACGACTTTTGATGAAGACCTGTGAAATGATTAGAGATAAAAATAAACCCCAGTGGGAACAAGGGCAAGGACATTTGTATTCAAACTAAAGAGTGCCCGGGGTGGGAGTGGGGTGCCTCAGAAAATGGAGACATCCATAGGGGCTAAAGGATCCTGGCAAGCCTTTGGGCAGAGCAGGTATTTCTGTAATTGGAGAGCAGAGGAGCTCTTCATCAGGATGACGGTAGGGTAGGCAGAAAGGAGGATAGGATGGGCATTAACTGGGAGAATGGATTGTGATGTGGGCAGAGAAGACACTGATGGGCAAGGGGCATACAGTCCTTGTGGGGAACTATCTCTCCCAAAGAGAACTGGATTTGGAGTCAGAGAATCTAGGTTCAAATCCCAGCTAGTTCAAATCCCTAGCTACTTGTGTGACCTTGAGTAAGTCACTGCCCCTCTCTAAACCTCTAAGATAATAGTGATCTCTAAGGTACTTTCCAACTTTATCTAGGATCAAAAACAGCCCAGGCCCTATCCCAGTATTTTATATATGCCTATCTGGGTAAGTATGCTGTTTCACTGGAATGAAAATAACTCCCTGAAGGGAGACAAGGATGCTTTCCTTTTTGTCTTTGTCCCCATTCTCTCTCTCTCTCTCTCTCTCTCTCTCTCTCTCTCTCTCTCTCTCTCTCTCTCTCTCTCTCATTTTCTCTTTCTCTGTCTCTCTCTGTCTCTGTCTCTGTCTCTCTCTGTCTCTCTGTCTCTCTCCCGTTTTCTCTCTCTCTCATAATGGGAAGATTTATATGAACTGATATGGCATGAATTAATCAGATCCAGACTAATAAAGGAATATATATGCATATATCCACATGTATATATTATATATTATGTGAAATACATAGATAGATGACAATGTACATAGATTGGTAGATGTCCTCCTCCAGCAGTCTCATTCTGCTGAATTCACTCTGTTTTAGTTCCTATGGCTTCCTGTCCTTTGTATTCTTAATTCCACCTGAGGTTTAGGCACCACAAGTTGCTTAGTCAGCAAGTTAACTTCTCTGGTATTCTGTGAGTCAGAAAGTACTTGGTGGCTGGCTCTGGGAAGCAACACATACAAGCATCTGTATTTGGGGGTCAGACTTGGTGGCCTCTGAGGTCCCTTCTAGCACTATATCTACAACCCTATGCCCTTGTGATCTTATCTAAGATGAGGTGATTTGGCAGAGTGGGTCTTGACCTCAAGTCTCTAGTGCCCTTTCCTACCCCCAACAAGGCCTAGGTTGACCACTGCAGGCTGGGTGTTTCCCAGAAGCCCCACCCCTACCCCCATCCAGCCAATGAGAAATGAGGAACCCTACTCAATCAAGCTTTGATTCTGGTTCTACTTCTGCGTCTTAGGTCCAGACTAAGAGAGTGACCACAGTTTCTTTTCAGTTCACTTTCTTAGTCAAAAAACAGAAAGAAGTTTCGGGGTGAAAAGGGAAAAAATGGGGAGCACTATCACAGAGTGTCCATGGTAGCATGGAGCAGCTTGGTTGGTGACTCAGTGGATCTAGGTTCATATTCTGGCTGTGTCATTATTTGTGTGACCTTGAGTAAGTCACTGCCCCTCTCTAAGCCTCTAAGACAGCTATTCTCAACCTGTGGGTTGTGACCCCTTTGGGGGTTGAACGACGCTTTCACAGGGGTCACAGGGGTTGCCTAAGACCATTGGAAAACACATATTTCCAATGGTCTTAGGAACTGAGACACTGCTCCTCTATCCATGCAGATACTCCCACATAGGAGTATTAAAGGGTCACAGCATTAGGAAGGTTGAGAACCACTGCTCTAAGATCACAGCGATCTCTATGATACTTCCTGACTATACCTAGGATCAAAACCATTGCCCAGGCCCTATCTCTGTATTTTATATATCATGAAGACTCCTCTTTCTGGGTTCAAAGCCAACCTCGGACACTTCCTAGCGGTGTGACTGTAGACAAGTCATTCCACCCTGTTTGCCTTGATTTTCTCCTCTGTAAAAATGAGCTGGAGAAGGAAATAACAAAACACTCTGATATCTTTGTCAAGAAAACCCAGATGAGGTCACAGAGACTTGGACAGGACTGAAAACAACTCAACAACAACAACAACAACAACAACAACAACGCTTTATTAGGGTCTGGGGACACAAAGACAACTATGGGACAGTCTCTGCCCTCAAGGAGTTTCCATGCTATGTCTAAGATCCTGTGCTTTGTGTTGAAGCAGGAACAGAGATAGATAAAAGAGCCTTTGTCACCAAGGAGCTTCTGAGCTAGTACCAAAGTCAAGTCAATCCAAGAAGCATTTATTAAGTGCCTACCATACACTAGATGCTATGCTAAGCACTGAAAATTCAAAGAAAGGCAAACAACAGTCCCTGTCCTCAAGGAGCTGGCACTCTAGTGATAAAGCCCGTACAGAAATAGTAGAAATGGGTATGATCAGAGTAGCAGGTGAGATCTGAGGAGACAGGAGGATGGAGATCATCAAGGAAGCTTCCTGGAAGAGTCAGCCCTTGACAGGACAGGTGGGATTTGGGTCACACAGTGAGTGAAGAGAGAGACACAGGTACCAGCCAGTCAATCCCACAAACACCGAGAACCTATTCACAGGGCTGACTTAAGAGTCATCTAATCCAATGGCCTCATTGGATAGATGAGGAAGCCGAGTCCCCAGAGGCTGTGATGTGTCCCAGGTCACACTTTGGCAGAACCAAGACTCCAACATAGGCTTTCTGAATCCAAAGCCACTGACCTATGCACTATCCCGTGCTGTGTCATGCTCACAACAGTGGAATAAAGTGAATCTCTGGGAAGTGAACTAACTTGCCCAAAGTCACACAGTTAAACTCTGGGCCTAGTGGGGAGTTAAAAACAGGTCTTTGTCTTATAAATCCAGGACTCTGGCCCTTGATATCTACTTTCCTTGATAATGACAATAAGTCAGTCATACTTTGATTCTTGGAATTGTAAGAGCCTTCAGAGACTATCAAGTCCAGTCCTTGGAACTGAATCACAAATTATATCTAAGGATAAGGAAAAGTGAAAAAGAATAAGCATTTATACAGCACCTACTGTGTGCCAAGTACTGAGCTGAGTTCTCTTTACAACTATCAGATGCCAACCAGAGTAAGTTTAATCCACCTTCTACATGACAATACTTCAAATACTTTAAAATGGAAATTTTGTCCCATACCCTGCCTGATTTCTGCTCTTTTCCATTCTAAATTCCCTACTTTCTTCCTCTGATTTTCATGGGTAATGGTTCCCACTCCTTACAGCTTTCTGGTCACTGTCACATGGACATAGCTGTCTCTTAATGGCACTACTAAAATGTGGTGTCCAGAACTGACTGCTAATCTCAATGTGGTCTGGCCATTGTGGTCTGCCCAGGACAGAGCACAGGGGCTATCAGTTCCCTCATTCTGGATGTTGGGCCTTTTTAGCTGTCATATCACACTGCTGATTCATATAGAGCTTGTAGGGAACTAAATTCCCAGCTCTTTTACATATAAACTACTGTGTGGCTCTGTCTCTCCCAACTGTAAGTATGCTGTTGACTTTTTGAACCTAAATAAATTTATTTTTATTTCATTTCAGCATATTAGATGTGGCACAGATACAAAAGAATTAGATATGTTTGGATCTTAATTCTATCATCCATCCCTCTCTGATTTTTGACATTCACATATTTGATAAGCACACTATCTATGATATCTTCCAAGTCACTGATGAAAATGATGAATCAAGCAAGGTCAAGACAGAGTCTTTTGGCACTCTGCTAGAGACACACTGCTAGCTTGACATTATTCTCCTAAGTGACATTTCAATGTCCAGTTGGTTAGCCAGTTAAGAATCCATCTAAGTTCAGTATCATCCAGTCCTTATCTCTCCATCCTGTCCACAAGGACATCATGAAAGAATTTTGTCAAATGTCAGGTTGACATCCTGATACATTATGTCTTTAGTTTTCTCCTTTCCTACTTCCACAAAGGCTGATTAATCCCTGGAACAGACTCATGTTTACCTGTTTGAAAAGTTGTTGAAGGGAGCTTCAGTACCAATATATTTCCTCTTCCCCAGTTCTCCCAGCAAGAAGTAATTCCTCCCAAACGAGATATTTGTAAAAAGTACTTAGTACAATGGCTGGGACCATGTAGTAAGTACTCTGTAAATGCTTATTCCCTTCCTCATCCCTTCCCTTTCTTCCCTTATCTCTCATTCTTGTTTGAACCCCACCATTCATTCCTCAAATTCTAATTTGTATTATAGGAATTTGTACATGTATCTATCTCCTAAATTTTAAGCTTCTTGAAGGCAGAGAATGTGCCATTTTTCATCTTGGTATATCCTGATAAGTGTCTAGGATAGGGCGCTATACATAGTCTATGCTTAGAATATTGAATTGTCCAATCTAACAATCCAGTAGTCCTATCAAAAAAGTAATCCTATCATTAAAAACCCATTAGAATGGCAAAAAAATAGCAAAAACAAATATAGTCCAATGTTGGCGAGGCTGTGGGGAAATAGGCAGTAAGAGTCGCAAAGTTGGTCATCCCTTTCAACCAGATGATTCCATTTGAAGGAAAAATCACAAAAAAAAGAAAGAAAAGTACCCATCTACATGAAAATATCCCTAGCTGTACCATTTATTTTGGCAAAACATTGGAAACAAGCCATGTGTCCAAAGCTTGGAGAGGATTTCCATGAATAATTAATGGTAGCACATGTTGACATGAAGATGACAAATGTGAATCATACAAGAAGATATGGAAAGACCTGTACAAAACTATGCAAAGTGAGATCTGCAGAACCAGGACTTTTAAATTCAACAAGACAACCAGATTACAGACCCAGAGGGGGACCCAAAACAAAAACCTCTTCTTTGCTTGTTTGTTTGTTAACTGATTTACCTCTGACTTCTTCAAGGGGTTTTTTACTTAAGATTTTATGCTCATTCACCTTTAGTGTCTGCCTGCCACACAACTCTTACCTGTGGCTCCAAGGTGCTGTAGCATGTACAGTACTACACATATGTGTGTGTATGTATATATATATATATATATGTATGCAGCATACAAACTTGAGTGAAAACTGTCTCCATGGACTGGTTAAACCAGGTTGAGGGTAACTGAGATGAGGAAGAGTGATGTGTACCCCAAGCACATGAAGATTCCTACTATGGAATAGACAGGGAAGAATAATTTGTTCCAATAGTTATGAAGGTGGCACTGTGGAGAATTTAGAGCCTGGTCAGATATGGAAGACACCAAGGTCCCCCACTGCATCCTGGGCTATCACCAGTTAATCTTGATTTCAGTGGCTCTAGAAGAGAAAATGAGACTGATGACTTCTTGCAACTCTGCGTCACTTAACTCCAGTTCACACATGTCACTGATCCTCTTTGAAAATGAAGGGTAGACAACAACAAAACATTCCATCTTTGGATACTTATTGGATGATGTGCTTTTGTTAACAGCGATTAAGTTTATAACAAAACAAGCTTTTTTTTAAAATCAGGAAATGACTTTAGTCTGAAATGACTTTAGTCTTAATGAATGGTTCAGAGCGAGCACCCCTTCTGCTTGATTGATCAATCAGTCAACCTTATTGTTTGGGGTCTCTAATGTCTCACAGCCCTGCCTAATTTTTTGAGCTATTAGTGCTTCTTTCCTTTAGTTTATTTCTTTGATTTCTGTTGACATTCAGGCATCCAATATGAGGAATAGCACTTGTACAGATTTGTTATCATTTTGTGTTTGGACCTGAATTTAACAAAGGGCAAGAAATAGGGATGGAATTATAATTTCTTTAGTATGGAAAACTTCTACACAAGGAAACTCCTTCCACCATCGCAAGTCACTACTTTATTTCCAATTTATGATCCCAGAGATCTGCTTGAGGGGCAATATGACTTACCCAGGGTCACACAGCCAGGATGGATCACAGGCAGGACTTGATCCCAGGGCTTTCTAACTTTAAGGTCAGCTCTTTATCTATACTGCCATGCTGTTTCTTATAATGGAAGAAGAAGAAATTGAATGGGGGAAAATGCAAACTCCTTTACTTGGGTTAAAAAAAATCAATTGCACAAGTGACAGGCTAGAGGAGATCCTATGAAAAAGAATTAGAGGTATTTGTGATTTTTCAAGCAAATCAGCAGTGTGAAGTGCCAGCCCCCAAAGTTCATGTGATCTCAGACTGCACCACTCTGGATACACAGTATCCAGAATGAAGGCTGTGATAGTTCCACTGTATTCTGTTTTGGTCAGATCACATCTGTAGTACTAGGCTATATATATATATATATGTATGTATATGACCATGGCTTTGACAGATTAGAACAGTCCATAGGGCAGCCAGGTTGGCAAGAAGGCTGTAGACTTACAATATATTAATAATAGTGGACATTTAGATGGTGCTTTAAAGTTTATAGAATGTTTCACATACGCTAGATTGCACGCGATCTTCTCAGCACTCTGTAATAGGCAATGGGGAAGCTATGGCTCACTGAGGCTAAGTGACTTGCCTGTGTCATATTGATTGGCTGTTGTCCTTCATTCTCCAAGATAACATCACTATACCAGAGCCAAGTTACAGCCATATGGTTAGTATCAGAAATAGGATTCAATCCAGTATCTCTTTTTACTCTAGGTTAGGATTCTTTGTACCATATCATACCGCCATCATTTAAGAATTGGCTGAAGGGTTGGAAATGTTTAGGCTGAAGCCTTGTGTCATGGACCCATTGACATACACTGTGAAGCTCCTGATCTGAGCTCAGTGGCAGTCTCTTTTCCCCGAAATGATTTTTTTTTCCTTGCATAGAGACTGCCTAGAGAGGTGGTAGAATCTTCCTCCTGGATGGGCTTCAAGCAGAGGCTGAGTGACTGCTTGTCAAGTATGTAGAACTAGAGAATCCATTTGGGGACAGGCTGGTTAGGTTCTATCCAACTATTATTCTGTGATTCTATGAGACTACTTTGTGCTCAGAACTGAACATTCAGATATCCCATATCTGACTGGGCTCTGTCCTTACTGTCTTCAGAATTGGAATCCATAGGGAGGGCAGCAGGAGCAGGGGGCATTAAATCTCACAGGCTGGGCATACTCACCTTCCAATGCCACTTCAATTCTTAACTCTTCCACACTCCCTTAATCAAGTTTTGTCTTAGAGGGCAACTTCTTCTCTCTAGGAATCTGTACCCCTCCACCTGTCGTTAGTCCTTCTAGACATTCACAGCTGAACATCGCCCCACTTACATATTACACTCACACCTGATTTGCCATACTCTCTCCATATCATCTCTCAAACCACATTATATGTGATTTTCTGCACATTCACACTCTCCTCTCAACTACACACTCTATCTAAATACCTAAGACTTAGCCTCCTAATATGCCTACTCCATCAAATGCTGGGGGCAGGAAAGTGTCCTTTGTGGCAAAAGGAATCACTAGTAACTGAGCAGCTGCAAAATCAAAGGAGAATCAATGTACGTTGAAAGTCATCTGGCCCCAGCCCAATGCCCTCATTTTACAGATTTAAAAACTGTGGTAAGATTTGAATCTAGTTCTTCCCGACTCCAAGCCCACTGCCCTCTTCATCAAACCAAGCCTAACTGCTACCTCTGAAATCTTCAGAATCAAGGTATAGGGGATATGCTAATGCAGTCTCTGCCTGCCAAATAAATGAAGGGTGGAAGACTATAGAGGCTCCTGTTGTTTAGCTCCAGGGACAGACTTCTATAGGAACAAAGACTGAAGTTGTAGAAAAACAAAGTTCAGTTCAAACTTCCCAACAGTCCAAAGTGGAATGGACTGTTCTGAGAGGAAGTGAACTCACAAGCACTAGGGTAATTTCTTTTTTTCCTTTCTTATTCATGTGTATTTTGTATAGTTATATGTTTTTGTGTTGCCTGTGCCTAGCAAAGTGGCTAGCACACAGCAGATATTTAGTACATGCTTGTTAGTAAGTTGACACTAGGGGATTTCCAGTGGAGCCTCAGTGGATAGTTGTTGGCAATGCTCTATAGAAGGATTCCTGTCCTAGAACAAGCTGGACCAAATGACCTTTGAACTCCTTTTCATTTTTTGAGCTTCTGAGATTCTTTTAGGGGAGAAGGAAGGAAAGTGGGGACATGACACTGAGGGCTTGAGGAAAGATGCCAATAGAGGAGAAAAAAGCTGCCTCAGTGGATCAGCTTTACCTTCCCCAGTTTTACATTTGGGCCATGGGCCACCCACCTGCCTAGCCAGCCCTGGAACTCCAGAGAAAGACTTTCTCGATGAGTTTAAACCTCAGGGATACTGGGCTTTGGGCAATTTGGTCTTTGCAAACCCCACTTCCCACTTCTAGGGGAAAAAGCTCCAAGGGCTTTGTGTACATTAAACAACTTTATGCAAAAACACCCTGGGATGCTGAGTAAGAACACCCCAGGCAAAATATGGCTTGAGCTTCGTAAAACTTAAGTTGCCTTGGAAACCATTTGGGGGAACCTAAAACAAAGGTCGAGTTTCCTTCTCATCTCAATTTACATTCTTCTTTTCCAAGGCACCCCCACCCTTTCAGGCCCAGCCTATGACCAGGCTCCTCCAGGACCCTTCCATGGCCACCCAAGTCTACCATGATCCCTCTTCTTTGAAGTCCTAGGGCATCTGTCACTTCACCCTGTTAGCTATGTCTGAACTCTCCAACCACACTGTGAACTTCTCAGCAGGCAGGGACCTGCCCTTCTGACTGTGCACAGTGGACTGTTGGTATTTGGTAGATAACAAGATAAGATCAGAATTCTGACTTGGAGGGGCCTCAGAGGCCATCTACTCAAACCCCTTCATTTTTACAAATAAGGAAACTGAGATCCAGGGAAGTTTATAGAGCTGGAGGGCTCCTCAAAGGTCATCTAGTCTATCTTTTTCATTAGGAAACTGAGGTCCAGAGAGAGTATAGAAGATTAGAAGATTGTAGTAGCTATAGACTAGGAAGAGATCTCAGGAACAACCTAGTCCAACCCCCTCATTTGAAATATTAGGAGACTGAAGCCCAGAGAGGGTAAGAACTTTGTCTAGAGTCACACAGATGACAGATTTAAACACAGGTCCTCTGACTTTGGGACCAGTATGCTTTCCATTGACTCATTTTTCAGTGTCTCTGTGCTTTCACTTAATAAAGGTGTTCCAGTAGATGCATTCTGACATCCCTTCAACCTTCAAAACATTCTGTGATTCATGAATCTCCCCATAGAAGCCCCTCTTTGAGTCCCGGCATCTAGTTTCTAGTGCTTTTGGTCTCTGGTTGGAGGAATGCTTCTTGGATTTTTTCATTGTTGTTTCATTATTGTAGTTCAGTGGTGTCCAACTCTCTGTGACCCCATTTAGGACTTTTTTTTTAAATCACAGGCATTTTGATTCAGACCATTAGAAAAACAATTATGCTAGAGACCTTTACTTCATTCTTCTAATAAACTTGTTGATCTGATCTTCCCTCTTACCAGCATCTCCACCTTCCACAAAATGTGCAGTCCTTTTCTTCCTTCATTCCACTCCTTGTAGAAGATAATTTGAAGGACCACAGGAAGCTATTGGCAGCTTTGAAGTGTTTGCCAGCAGTGTAGATCTCCTGGAACAAGTCTTCCATGCAGATAATTCCATATTTACCAAGAATTTTGCAATAAGAGCATTAGCAGTCAGGGCAGTTCTCTGTTTCTTGATCTTACAATAACCATGTTATTGGTGTGTTGTGTATGTGTGTATGTGTGCGTGTGTGTGTGTGTGTGAGAGAGAGAGAGAGAGAGACAGAGACAGAGAGAGAGAGAGAGAGAGAGAGAGACCTTAGTCAAGTCATTTCCCTGATCTGGGTCTCAGTTCTTAGTCTATACATACTGTTTTCTCTTATAGAAATACGCTCCTTGAGGACAGAAAATGTTTCCTTTTCAACTTAATATACCTACCACCCAGCACAGAACCTGGCACATAGTGAACTCTTAATAAATCCTTGTCAATTGACCATTGGTTTGTACAATGAAAGGTCAAGATCACATGATCCCTAAAGTTCCTCAAGTTGTCAATGATAAATGTTTGTCATAGGAATAGACCTGTAACTATCAATGGGCAAAGTGGGGTTTGTCCCAAGGCAAGAAAATCCAGGTGGTATGATGGGATGGCTCTGCTTCCTTCCCAAGCTCTTTTGACCTTTGTGGATGTGTGATACAAATGCTCCCAACCTCACCTTACTGTGGCTCTCCTTTCCCAGCCTGCCTTTCTCCCCATTCTCTCCCTTCCTTAGGGTGAGTTCAGGACTCTCTTCTCCTAGCTTGACTGTATCCATTGTAGGACTATCTTTTGCCACCTGCTGACATCCCATTAGATAATGCTTTCCAGCACCTCATCCCCCTTATTAATACAAATGAAATCATTCCTAGTTGCAACTCTTGGTAGAAAAGCCAAAACCTCTCTCCCGGATTCCTGCTTCTCTTTCAGCACCTGGAGCAGCTCTCTTTAATTTCATGTAACCCCTTTCACTTTAATTCAATAAATAATCTATCTATCTATCACCATGCTTTTATGAAGCATTGGCTGGGTGTCGGGCACACAGGGTTGAGCACTGGGAATGCAAAGGCAGAAGTAAGACAGCCCTCTACCCTCAAGAAGCATATATTCTATCAAAGAGACAGCTTGTACACACCAATCAATACTCCCTCATTCAATGTGTCTAAGCCTTAGACTTTAAGGCAATGTGCCAGGCATCAGTGATACAAACACAGAGAATGAAATAGTCTCTACTCTCAAGGAGCTTAGGAAGGAATATACAAAATATGTGCAAAGTAATTTGGTGGGTTGAGGTTGGGGAAAACACCAGGAAACCCAAAGGACTAAGAAAGGCTTTATGTAGGAGCTGACATATCTGAGCTGAGCTTTGGAAGAGAGTTAAGGTGGGAGAGAAAGAGGGAGCACATTCCAGACCTGGGCAGAGAACTTGTGCAAAGGAGATAGTAATGAATAATAATAAAACTTAGAATTTATAAAAATACTTCAAGGTTTGCAAAGTCCTATGCAAATATTATCTCATTTGATCCTCTCAACAAGTCTGCAAGGTAGGTTCTATTATTATCCCCATTTTACAGGTGAGGGAACTGAGGCTCAGAGAGATGAAGTGACTTGCCCAGAATCACACAGCTAGGAAGTATCTGAGGCCACTCTAGCCACTATGCCACCTAGCTAAGAGATGGTGTATTGGGGAGAGAAAGGATCTATACATCAGTAAATGCTGATGATCAATAAAAGTTCATCTCAAAAAGGGGCCATTTTGGGTGGACTGTTCAGTGCATGAAGCGAATTGGGGAGGGTGGGGAGTGTTTACTATATTCCCAGCTCTGTACCAGAGGCAGGGGCCTGGAGGTTAAAATTCCTCTATTCTTGAGGGTAGAGTCTATTTTTGCCTCTTTTTTGGGGTCTTTTTAGAGGGAGGAAGGCAAGGCATTTGGGGTTAAGTGACTTGCCCAAGGTCACACAGCTAGTAAGTGTTAAGTGTCTGAAGCCATATTTGAACTCAGGTCCTCCTGACTCCAGGGCTGATGCTCTATTCACTGCACCACCTACCTGCCCCATTTTTGCCTTTTTTTGTAGCCTTAAAATTTAGCACAGTGCCTGACACATAGTGGACATTTCCTAAGTGCTTGTTGATGATTCCAATCTAGCAGCACCTGAGAGTATGGGAGGTGATGGGTGCTAAGGGAGTGCCCTGCCCCACCCATGCTGGGTCATGCCCTGTCAGGGACAGCTCCCTGATGGAGGTGGAGGCCTGGGCCTGGAGCTCAGTGGCAGAAGTAAAGCCCTTTTGCTTGTGATACTCCCCAGCATTGCTGAGACATGTGGTTTCTGTACACAAGTCTCTGTGGTTAGCATTTAGCAATGTATTTTCATCTCTGAAGTAAACATTTTTTCTCCATTTTCCTGTATATCTGATCGACTGCAATCCAAAGGCCCCAGAAGGGCAAAAGTTCTCCTTCAAACATGAGTGAGCAGATGCTCTTTTCTAACATAATTTTCATCCTGGTCAAACTGACCAGCCCTGGGCCTCCAGGGACTATATTCCTCTGGTCTTTTCAAAAGCAAAAACAGCTGCAGAAGCATTGTACAGTTTGTTCCAGCCACTCTTCAGGGCCTACATAGAGCAGTATCTTGAAGCATCAAAGATATGGGGACTTTGAGTGATCACCCCCGGGCAAAAGGGGTGGAAGAAAAAGGAAGCTGAAGAAATCCAACAGCTGGCTGAAAAAAAAAACAAACCACAACACAACAAAAAAAATTCCTTAAGCTAAGGTCACTAAATAGCTGTGTGATTCTGGGCAAGCCACTGAAACCCTCTGAGCTTCCATTTTCTTGTCTGTAAAACCAAGGCTCTTTCATTCATCACATTCAGTGTGATTTGTTGATGGTAGAGCTCACTGCTTGGCAGTCTTAGTCCCAGACTGGGAGCAACATAATGGAAAATAGATTGGTTAGAGAGCTTATAGTCCCTCGTGGAATGTCTGCAAGGCCAAGGAAGGGCAGGAAGCAACCCATCTCCCTCCACTGATTTATCTCTTCCCAGCCACTGTGGAGCCTACCTTCATTAATGGAAAGTGAAGTTGGAGCAAGGAGCAAGGGAGTCACTGTGTAGGAAAGGGATAATTGATATTACTGAGGAGAGAAATCAAACAGGGAGAATATAGATAGATGGATGGATGGATGGGTAGGTGGGTGGGTGGGTAGGTGGGTGGATGGATGGGACATGCCCAGTAAGAGCTAGTTTGTACAGGGACACAGACTTAGAACCAAAAGGAACCTCAGAGGTTACCTGGTCTAACTCTTCATTTTGAGAGGTGAGGAGACTAAGGTCCATAGAAATGAAATTATTTGCCTGAGGTCTCATACCTAGTGTCAGAGGTAGGATTTGAATTCAGGTCCTTTGGATCAGAGCTGGTGTTTTCATCTTCATACTTTATTGTTTCCAGAGGAGATTGGTTTTAAGGCCAGATCTTGGAATAGGAATGATGTCAGAGGAATGAATGAAGGCAGACTTCTGTAGTAGGGATCAGTGAGGAAGGCTCCTAAAAGCCTAAGAGTGTAATCTCCTTCTTTTCTTGGTAGTTGGGCATCATGGGAGAAAGGCTGGGCTTGGAGGCAAGAAGGCTTGGGTACAAATCCTGGTTGTTCCACTTAGCAACTGTGTGACCCTGGACACATCAATCAGATTCTCTTAGCTGCAGCTTCCTTGTGTAGAGAAAACAATCCCTATAGCACCTATGTTGGGGGTTGTTCTGAGGCACAAGGGAGGAAATATAAGCAAAGGGCTTTGCCAATATGTACACACACTCACACGCACACATAAACATACACATTCTTGATTGTGTGAACCTGGACAACCCTTAACTTCTCAGTGCTTCAGGAAACTCCCAAAGACTATAAGAGGGTGCCAATCTATATTGGTAGAAAGACTTTCCTCCCTTGGGAGCTTCCTACACCATTGAGATCAAAGGTTCAATCTCCATCCCTCTTTCTGTGCTTATTCCTTAGCTGGTTGAGGACTGGCTTACCCCTTGAATAGTACTGATATGTGCCCGGGCTTTGGGCCAATGGGGGTGGGGAAAAATGAAGACATTGATGGGAGGCGTTGCAGGACTATTGGTGAAGTCAGGAAGCTGATTGGTCACTGAGTGAAAGAGTCTGGCCATGCACAGAAAGGCAGCTGCTGAGTCTTCCCCCTTACTGGGACTGTGTAGCCAGAGCAGTGTGATGGAGTGAGTCACCCAGACCTATGTAGAGCTCTCTGAATGGCATGCACAAGGCTAAAGAGGCCAGATCATCTCCTCAACTAAGCAAGGTACTCTAGGCTTCAAGGGATGCCTGAGATGCACTCATCTCCGTAGAAAGCACTGATGTAACCCTCTATGGCTTAATGTGTTTGCTCCAGGAATAAAAACACATCAGTGAGGTTGGCTGAGAGAAGGCAATTCCTGGGATCTGGAGGCACCAGGTCACATAAAGAGATGTGGGTTTCTCCTGTCAGCTAAGGGCCCTTTCTGGGGGGGTGACACTGTCATGAAATCATCCTTCAAAAGAGACCTCAGGGAGATAACAAGACTGGTTTTGTGACAACCACAGGGAGTACCTGATGTTGTCAATTCTGAAAACAAAAGCAATTTCATTTCATTTAAAAGAAAAACTAATTTATGACCCCACAGCAGAGAAAAGGATATCCTTTATCTGCTCCACTAAGGGCTTTTCTTTCCCCATCTAAACAACCCTATTCATCCCTTCTAGACACCTCGGGCAAGTCACTGAACCTTCTGGGGTTTAGGCTCCTCCTTTGTACCATGAGGAAGATGATGGCCCTGAGCTAGAGGGGATTCAAATTCTGCCTCTGACCATTACTCCCTTTGTGACCTTGGGTGTCACTTAGTATTCTGGGGGCTCGATTTCCCCAGAAATGGCCTTTGAAATCCCTTTCAGCTCAGAGACCCAGAAGGCCTTGGGAGGGTCTAGCTCCAGAGCACCAATTAGGAGGTTAGTCATCACTCTCCAAGAAAGACGAGAGGGAAGTAAGAGGAGGAAGAAGAGAAGGAAGCTAAAGATATGGGAGATCTGAGGTGGGGAGAAGGGAAATTCAAAGGGGTCACCTTGGCCAACCTTAATCTCTGTAAGTAGGAGGTGAAGTCATCTGTTGAGAATAAAGGGGGCAGGTGGGAATGGGGGCTTGAGAACAGTGGAATAGATTTCAACAGCTGCTTGGGAAATCCAATAGAATGTCAACATGTGATAAATAAGGATCTCTGAGCAGCCCAGAAGGCCCAGCTGAGGTTAAATAGCATGAATGTGTAGTGGGCATGGTCAGCAGGGGTTTGATGACCTTGTTCAATGATGCTAGATGGCCTGAGGAAAGGGTCAGAGAAAGCAAACAATGGGGCTCCCCTGGGGCTGGGGCGTAGCAAACCCAGAATATCAGAAGGTCAAAGGGGAGCAGGATTCCTGGGGGGATGGAGGAGCAATAGAACTCAATCAGAAGGCATTTATTAAGTCTCTGCTTTGTGCCAGGCACTGGGCTGGGTGCTGGTGATGCAGAGACAAAAATGAAATAGTCCATGTCCTTGAGAAACTCACATTCTATGGGGAGATACAACACAGACCACACCGTGTGTGATATAGACAGGTTTTGTTGAAATGACTACAGAAAAGTAATGCTCTGATAGGGGAATAGGGAACAAGGAACAAACATTTGGTGATTTACTTAGCTGCTTTCTTCATCTTTCTTTAAAAATAAAACACTATGATTTATTTCTTTGTTTATGACATTCATTTTTCAAATCTGTAAGTTCCACATTCTCTCCCTCCCTCTAGTCCTCTCCCAGCCATTGAGAAGGCAAGCAACACAATATCAATTATACATGAGAACAAGCACTTATTAAGCACCTACTGTGTTCCAGGTATTGTGCTAAGCACTTTAGAAATATCTCGAGGTGATAAACCAGAATAATAGGGGAAGGTCAAGGGACAGAGAGGAGTGAGGGAGTGAGAAAGGGGAAAAGAGAGAACAGGCAGAACCATTTCATAGTCTGAGGTCTGAAAGTTGGATTGGCTTCAAGTGATCATGAAATTTGAGGTGGGCACTGAGTAGTGGTCCTTGGAATTCAGGAGGAACTACAGATCTTGGTGGTAAAGTGGTCCTTAACCAATTTCTTATTTGGGGCTCTGTTTAATGGGATGTGGGCTTGAGCCAAAAGAAGTGTGATCCTAGGCTCTAGAGCTGAAAGGAACCATGTAGGTCATTAAGTTCAAATCCCTTCATTTTACAGAGGGGTAAACTGAAGCCCGGAGGGGAGATATGCTTTGTCCCAAACCACATACTAGTAAGTGGCATAGTCAGGTTTCAAACTTGGTCTTCTGACTCCAAATCTAGGCCTATCTTCAGTATACCAACCTCTCTCCCTCTCCCCCTATATAATCCTGGACCTTTGGACCACAGACATCTCTGATTCAAGGACTGCTAAGAATGGATTGGTATAGGGTGGCATGCACCTCTTTCTCCACAATGAACAATGGCTCTGCCAGATGTAATCTAATCTTCTGCAATGCCGCATGAGAAAAACACGTCTGTCCTATGTTCAGCCTTTCCCTTTTCCTTCTGGTCCTTACTATCTTAGTATTTTTGCCATCTGTTGACACTGAGGACACTTTGCTATGAGTTTCTTTCATCATATTTGCTGGCACCTCCCTAGCTTGACCAAGAACACTCTGTGGTTTGGTTACAATTTCCTTTAGTTAAATGTCTCAAAGATGGAAGTGAGGGCTTCTCTTGGGCAAGATGGGAGCTTCCCCAATTCCTTGCCTTCACTTCATCCTTACGTGTAGCTGTATCCAAGGGCAAAGACATCCTATGCAACCTTAGCCATGGCTGTCCAAGGACTTCTACTCCACAACTACCTTAAACTTAATGATTACCTGAAGCTGCCCCAACTCTGTCATAGTCCTGGATGATAAGATCTCTTCCTCCCAGGGCTATCTTTGTGGCTTTCCCCTCATCAAAGTATGGGCTCTCTGTCTCTGTTGGCCCATTTCCCTTTGCTCACACTCAACAAGGTATTTGTTCATGGCAACAGCACAATTGTTATCAGTGCCACTCACCTGTACTTGGTGACAGTCAGAAATGGCTGAAATTTGGTGCCAGGAAGAACAATATAAAGCCCAGGGTGCTAAGATTATAAATGCTGGAGATTGTAGGGACATCTGTCTCAGGTCAAGTGCTGGCTATCCCACTTACCACTTGGGTAACTTTGAACTAAGAGACAATGTAGGACAGAGAATAGAGGACTGATTCTCTTTTGCTTTCCTTTGTATCCCTGGAACTTAGCACAGTGCCTAGCACAGGGTATGTAATTCATAAGTGTTTATTGATTGACTGTCAGGAAGATCTGTAGCTTCTCTAGCTTTAAAATAAAAGGAGTTGGACTAACATTAGATGATCTTGGACTGACTACATAAAAGGTCCCCCTTCAGCTCTAAAATTCCTCTATATATCATTGTCCAAACCCAAGTCTAGTGAAGGCTTCTTAACCTGGGGTCTGTGAACTTGTTTAAAAAAAAAAAAACCCAAAACATTTTGTTCACTATCTCACTCTAATTGGCTCCCTATATGTGATTTATTTTATGCATTTAAAATCATGATTCTGAGAGGGATCCACAGGCTTCACCAGATGGATGACCCAAGGGATCCCAACCCATAGGAAGGCAAAGAGGTTCCAGATATCTAGACTCCTAACTCCAGCACTCTTTTCCTTTTGATATATTGTCTCTCTTATTATGACAACTTCATTTATTCATTAAATCAACTAATATTTATGGTAAAGGCACCATCCTAAGTCCCATTTTGGGGGACCCAGATGTTAACGAGTTGATGTTCCCATCCTCAAAGAGCCTATAGTTGAGTAGAAGAAAAAAGGCCAATGGGATGACCATTTCGTGGGGGTTAAAGGCAAAGAAATGTAGATCTGAGTAGGAGTTTAAAGGCTGACTAGACCTGGACAATGAGGGAGAAGAAGGCAACCAGGGAGAGGACTGCACAAGAAGTGGCTGGGAGGATAGCAGTGCCTTTGGCATATCTATGGAAGTCAGTGCGAGGAGCAAGTTTGGGGAAGGAAGAGATGATGTGGTCAATTCTAGGCACATTGAATTTGAAATGCTGGGATGGCACCCAAGTGCTCTAGAAATATGTAGTGGGTGACCTGAAATGTAGAATTAGGCCTAAGCTGAGTATAGAGATTTGTGAATCATCCACATAGAGGTGTTAGGTGACATTGTAGGAACAGATGGGAGAGAGAGTGTAGGGAGAGACATAGAGAAACAGATAAAAAAATTACAGAATTTGAAAGTTGGAAGAGATCTCAGCAACCATGGAATTGGACCCATAAGTGAAATACTAGACCCAATCAGTGGCCTTTCAGCATCTGCTTGAAGACTTCCAAGGAAGGTGTACCCATCACCAGAGAGAAACAAACAGAAAAACTTTGGGAATTCCACATTTAGCAGGGCAGGCAGGGCCTGTAAGAAAGGCAGAAATGAATTCAAATCTCTGCATTCATTTCATTCATCTTCTCACTTCCTTCAGTTTCAGTTCTCCAAAGCTACCTTTATGTCTCTGGGTCTCAGTTTTCTCACCTGTAAAATGGGGAGAAGTAGATTAGATGCCTTTTAAGTCCTCTTCTGGTTGTAGATCTACAATCCTGTGGCCTGTGCCCTTGATCTCATTCCTGCATGCCTTCTTGCTCCTTTAGTCTCTCCTTCTGTGCTCTTCCCACCTTGCTTCTGTAATAACCCTCTCTTTTTCATGATGGCAATCTGATATGGAAAGAGGAAGCTTTAAAGTCATCAGATAACTGGATTCAAATCTTACCTCTAATGCTTTTAAGCTGTGTGACCCTGGGCAAGAAATTTAATTTCCTGGATCTTCCCTTTTCCTTACCTATAAAATGGGTTAGTAATAACCCTAGCATCTACCTTATTGGGCTGTTCTGAGAAGCTAATATCTATAATATACCTATATAATTATATCTATAAAGATAATATCTATATAATAGCATCCATATAGTGTCTATAATATCTATATATATTACCTATTATTATATCTACATTATATCTATTATATTATCTACAATATCTATGAGGATAATATCTCTCTATATAATCTATGTCTACATAATACTTTTCAAGCCTTGAAGCATTATATAAAGGTCAATTGTTACTTTTTCTCTTCCTCTGTTGGTTCTATCCTTTCATCTGTCACTTGACCTTGAAGATCTTGGACCATGAAATGGCCCCTTTTGATTTCAACCTCCTGTCCTCCTATTTTTTCCACTCCAGGGCTCCTCCTTTTCATCCTTATGCTCCTTGACTCTCCATTTTCCCAGGAGACGTCACAATACCCAGAAAGGTTCAATGATGTTTTTTTGTGGCTGGAATAGGTATAGACAAGATTGTCCTTTTCCTCTCAGAGGTTAAAGAGCAAGAGATGGGAGTTAGTTAGTGGCCCAGACACTTTACAGACTGCTGTGCTATCTGGACTTTATCCAAAGAGACCCTATAGCCTCGACTACCCAAGAAATTAAGGGCTACAGATAAGGATATCATCCACATACTGGATTAAGCTGCTATCAGTTAATTTCAGATCTCTTAAATCCCTTCCCAAAGCTTGACCAAATAAATGTGGGCTATTCTGGGCAGGACTGTCCATGTTAGCTGACATGGACTTTTTTCTCCAGGAAGTATCCATTCAAATGCAAAAATAAATTGTGAGTCTGTGTGCAGAGGTATACAGAAAAAGGCATCTTTGAGATCTAGGGTGGAAAACCATTGGGTGCTCCCAGGGATCTGAGTAAGAATTGTATATGGATTGGGGACTATGGGGTGTATGGGGATGACAGCTTTGTTAACAGCCCTGAGATCCTGAGAACTGAAAGAATCTGGCTCACACTTCCAGATGAGGCATCTGTCCTTGTCCTCCATTCTTCAGAAGCTGTGCACATGTCCACGTTCTCCAACACAACCAAACAGGACCAAGAACCTGAGGTCAGGCTGAGTACCTAGCTGTCTGACCTAATGGGACCTGAGAGATCAGGCCCACAAAAACAAAACACAGAAAAAAAAATTCGAAAAAAACCACACCTCCAAGCTACCTGGAGGACAAAAAGGCAATAGGGAAAGACAGAGGCTTATGTACTTTCCAGTGCTGGCTGGAGAAGAGCTTGAGATTAGCAGTGTTTCCTGGTCAGGGAATCATAAAAATGAAGAGGGTACCCAAAGAGGGTTAGGGCTGCCTGAGACCCCAAAATTCCACTCAAGTCTTCTTAGCCAAAGAAAAAGCAAAGTTTATTGAAAGATATGGGGTAGACTCTTAAGGAGCCAGTCTATGCTAGGTTGTTCTATGGAGCTTTCACACAGAGCAAGCCCGTGCCAAGCCATTCCATGGTGCTCTCACAGAGCAAGTCTGGGCCAAACCATTCCACGGAGATGGAGGGAAGATGGGGTCTTATATACAGAGGAATCTAGGGATGGTTCAGAGGAGGAGCCTGGGGAGGTTTTTCAGGAGGAGTCAATGAGGTCAGACTCCAGTAATGAGTTTGGGGAGGGGGACTGAGGTTCCAGGGTGGGAAGCAGATGGACAATGGAGGGTCAGGCTAGTAACAGGTTTTGGCTCAGCCACAATGAAATACTTATGGCCTCTTCAAATGCCTCCTGAAGATTCAATCAGACTTCAAGAGGTTTCCCAGAGTATGTACCTCAAAGATTCAAGGAGAGCTCAAAAGGGGGGGGGAAGTCCCAGAGCCTACACCTCATACTAGTATTGTCCCTTACAAGCCCCTTACCATGTGCTTTCCCTGGATGGTTGGCCAGAATGAATGCCTTTGTAGAAGAGGGCTGTCTGGGGCTCCTGCATCACCAGACTGGCTAATTCCCAGCTGCTTTGCTGTTTTATTCCAATAGCCCCTTCCAGGTGTACAGTTGATTAATTTAACCAGTCTTGATATATAATCCAATTATTAAAACACTTGATGTTGCTTAAATTGATTAAATATTTCTTGGCATCAAGTTTACACTTGATTAATTGATCTCTTTAGCCAAACTATATAGCCCTTCCGAGATAACGTTAATTGGGTTGAGGGTGGACCAGGCCAGTCCCCTCCCACCCAGTACCTCTATGTGTATTTCCAAGGTCCTTTCTCTCCTACCAACCCATCAATCAACAAGTATTTATTAAATACACACCATGTGCCAGATAATGCACTAATCCAAAATCTTCGAATCCAAAGACAGGATTAAAAGAATCCCCACTCTTGAGGAGTTTGCATTTTGATTGTTGTTCAATCAAAATTGATCAATCCTGTCTGCATCTACAGTACCACATAGAATACTCTTGGCAAAGATACTGGAGTGGTTTGCCATTTCCATCTTCAATGTGTCCTCACTTTACAGTCGAAGAACTGAGGCAAACTGGGGTAAGTGACTTGCCCAGAGTCACACAGTTGATTGAACTCAGGTCTTCCTGGCTCCAGGCTGCATGCACTACCCACTGTACCACCTAGCTTCCCCTAATTCTAATAGAGGGATGAAAACATAGGACATATGTGCAGAATATAAGATGTCTCAGAGGTCTTAGGGTGGTTCTAAGCTGCTAAGGCTTAGACTGAAGCGTTACAACTTTTGGGACACCGGGGTGCTAGAAGATGAGCACTACACTGTATTGGGCCCGCACAATGGGTGTGCATCACAGCCAGGCCAGCGCGGTAGGATCGGAGAGTGCAGGTGCGGATAGTCTGCAAGGCTAGAAAGGGGCCGGTTTTGGAAGATTTCTGCACTGAGTAATAAGCGTTTTATCCTGGAGGTAAGGAGGCAGAGTGGAGCAGGGTGGTGCACTCCCTCCAAGGGGCATTTCCGAGGAGGCTGGGCAGGCGAGGGAAGGCTGCGGACCGCCAGGTGAGGGGGTGGCCGCGAGCGTGGGAGGGGGAAGGGCGAGACTGAGTCTCTGGGAGGACAGCTGAGGTCTGGGTCTGGAAGCCGGAGGCGGCGGTGGCGAGGAACACTCCGGTGGGCATTCGCGGCTGCATTAGCGCCTGCCGGCCCGGGTGCCTGAGGGTAAGGGATCCGGGGCGCAGGTTAACTTGGGCTGGGAGGAGGGTCACCTTCTCTGGTGGGAAGGAGCCCTTCACTGGGAGGAGCCCAGCGAAGGGCGGGGCGGGGGGGGCTGGGCATCGCGCATCCCGAGGTGAGGTGGTATTCCCAGAGGCATGTTTGGGACTCGAGGCGGAAGGTCGTGGCAGGGAAGAGCCCTGGCCTGGGAGCTGGAGGACTTCGGTTCTGGGTGCGTGCCCTTCTCGGGGCGTCAGTTTCATCTTCTGTAAAATGGGCACAATCGACCTTGAACTTGCAAGGGAAAGGAGAGAAGCACTAGAAATTCTGCTGCAGGGATCACGCCCCATACGCCACTCACTCACGGCCACAACTATAAAGCCCGCCCCGAGCTCTTGCTCTTCCCTTCACCGGCCTCACCCCACACGAAAGCCTGGAAACCTTTCCCGAGCCGCCGGCTCCACGGTCCCGACTGCTGCCTTCTGATTGGTTCCATCTCCTGCCAATCATCGTCCTCAAACTCGGCGGTCCGTTGAAGCGTCTCTAGAGGGGCGGGGCTCCCGCCTAGGCCGCAGGGAGGGTTGGAGGAAAAGCCCGGTCCTTTTGGCTTCCAGCGTCTCTCCCTCCGCCTACTCAGCTTTCCATAGGTCAAGTTGTCCATCCATCAAGGGCAAAAGCGGGTTTTGACTGGGCGAATTGAAGCGAGGGGGCAGGGCCTGGGAAGGGGAGGCGGCTGGGAGGAGGGGAAAAAAGCAAACGCCGCTAAGGAAAAGCCCCTTCCTTTGGCTTCAATTTTCCCACCCCCTTAGCAATCCATGGGCCGAGATGCCCGTCCGTCAGCGAGTCAGCGGGCTGAGATTGGGCACGAGTACTCCGGGGGCGAGTCTCGGGCCGCGCGGGGAGCCGCACATTGGGCGGGAGCGCCTGGGAGGCGGGGCTGGGCGGCGCGGGGAAAGGCGCGGCAGGGCTGGGCTGGGCTGGGCTCGGCGCGGCTCGCAGATCACTGCCGTTTCTGGGCAGGCCGGCCGGGGCATAAGACAGAGCGACCCTGACCTGCTAGCTGGCGCTGCCGGCCTCGCTTCTTCCCGCCCCCCTGCCCGTCTTCCCGTCCTTCCAGCTCGCCTTCGTTCCCTTGGACCGAGCGCAGGTGGCAAGCCGGAGCCGGCTCACGGAAGCGGCCGCACATTCGCTCGAGGGACCAGACGCGGCTCAGGTGAGCTCGCCGCCTCCTCTGGGCCAACGGCGGCTCCTGCGTGCGCCGTGGGGGGGGGGGGGTGCTCCCGAGAGCGGGGCGGGCGGCGACGAGGCACGCAGTGTGCAGCGCAAGGGCGGGCGGGCCGACTGGCCGGCGGGCGGGCCGGCTGGCCGGCTGCCTGGCCGGCGCTTGGTTCTCCGCCGCGCCGGGCCCGGAAATGGGTGCGGGCGGGCGGGCGGGCGGGCGGACACCTCTGCCCTGCGGGTTCGGGGGGGGGGGGTGGCGCAGGCGCGCTGCGGGGGGGCTCCGGCCCCAGGCCCGGAAGGGGCACAGCTGCGGGCTTGGGTTTGTCATTGTCAGAATTTGGGTCCGTCATTGTCAGAATTTGGGTCCATGGCCGAAGTGGGGGATAAGGTGGACACCTGGTTGGGGGAGGCTCCCCAAGGGCCGGAGCCCCCCTGGACTTCATCACTCGTCGGCCCCGTCTCCTCCGCAGTTCTTCCCCCGATTCCCCCTTTTCCCTCGTTTCATCTCCCTGTTTTCTGTCTTCTTTCCTTTCTTTTATGTAACCCTTCCGCTTTTCTCGTCTCCCCTTTCCTCTAGGTGTTGCGCCCCCTTTTCTCCCCCTCTCTGTCCACCCTCTTCTCCCCTTTTTTCTCCTCTGCCCTTTTTCTGTACTGTGTCTTCCTTCTCTTTCTGGTCCCTTCCGTAGGTAAAGGCAAAAGACCGGGAAGCTGCCTTCCCGGAGCTTATCTCCCCCTGGCACGCCCCCCCCATCCCTCCGGCCTTCGGTGACTCAGTTTCCTGCAGTTGCCCATCCCCCCCCCCCCATCTGTCTCCAGCGCCAGCCTCCCCTAAGTGCGCGCTAGGGGAGCGCAGACTTGGCCGGACCTTGAGTCCTCCCAGGGCGCCCTGGTCGGTCCGGCTCTCTCCGACCCTTTCTCGGGGTAACGGGCTGCCGGAGACCGTTTGGCAGCTGCCGGCGCTGCCCCTGAGTCAGAGGCAGACAGCCCTGCTGCGGACATTGCTCAGAGCGCGGCCCCGGTTTCCGCCCTCCCATCCCGACTTCCTCATTCGCTTGGCTGTGCTCCGGGAGCCGAGGAAGGGAGGGGGGTGGGTGTAGTTGGGCCAAGGAAGGAGTGGGAGCCGAGCCCCAGGCTGGCACACCACCTCCCTGGCAGCTTCCTCTACCCTCTGCCCCTGGCCTTGAGTGAGGAGGGCGCTAGGCTAGGGGTGAGGGCTGGCATGGGATTGCTTCGGGCTTTCTGCCCTCAGTCTTCCTCACCTTGCCCCAGCCTGCTGAGTGAGGTGCAGCCCTCCACTTTGTGCTCTCTCAGATCACCTTGCCCTTCCAGGGAGCCCACTCTTGTGGCTGTGCTCTCTGGGCAGACCTGTTTCCTCTTTCCTGTTTTGCAAATGTTTGGGGCTTTTCTTGATTGTCGTCTCCCTTCCCCCTTCCCCTCTCCATCCCCCTTCCCCCTTTCTCTTCCCCTCCCCCTCCCCCTTCCCCTCCTGGGCCACACCCTGTGAGGTTTGAGGGCAGGTCCTCCATAGGCCCTAAGCCCCTGGAAGGGGGGAGGGTAGGAAAACCCTGGGAAGGGTGAGTTAGCCCTGCTGTGGTATTTTCTGGGGCAGAAAAAAGGCATGCTAGAATAGACAAGAGAAAAGGTCTATTTCTTTATATCTCCTAAGCTGAGAAGGGTGTTATGGGAGGTCTAGCTAGTCCCCACAAGTGAGGGACTAGACCATATCAGCCAGGCTGGAGTGAGCCTGGAAAGTTTGTATTTTGTAGCACATAGGTCCTGCAGAGAAACACAGCTGTTTGTCCCCAGCAGGAACTCACTTTCGGCTAGGTTCTCATTGACATCTTTTCCTGACTTTGAAACTAACAGGATGCATCAGTTACTGTTCTAAGTCAAGAGGCCTCAGCTTGTTCATCCTGCAACAGTGTGACTAAGTTTGATTTTCTGGGAGGTTGAACAGTTACTTGTTTCATCATACCTTTTTTCTTAAATAGAGGAATCCAATTGATTTATATTTGTACCAAACTTTTCTTGCTTGGCTGCTGTGGGTTGTATAGGACAGTCCTTGATCTCAGGCTTTAGATCTCATTCTCTGATTCCTACCTATGCAGGAAGACAGTGACATTCTTGGGGAGGACCCCAGCACTACTAGCTAGCCAGTGACTGGTACACAGTCCTAGAAGCTTCAAGAGAAGGGCCTTACCATTATGGGAGTTTAGAGAAGGGAGAACCCATTTCTGATTGGGAGGGTGTTTGAGGGTGTAAAAGGAGAGTTGAGGAAGGCTCCCAGCATGTTGCAGGCTTTGCTAACTGAAGCAAGTTTAGGGCCAGTCAGAAAGTGGAGTCATTTAGTAGGTAATTGGGGGTAATTAAAAACTTCAAAATTGTGCCTTATAATTTTAGAGCCATCATGACCGCAGATGGCTGGCTCACCCGAGGCTGTGTGACAGTAAAAGGCTGCCCTTTTTAGCAGGTTAGGAGTGCTCAGCCTCATTAAATGCTGCCATTGAGCCATTTGGTCTTGGGCATTTTGGTTTGGAGAGCAGTGGAGAGCACTTGGATGCCAGAGAAGTCCCTGGTCCCATTCTTCTACTGACCAGGTTGTGGGAATGTGGGCTGCCAGTGCAGACTGTTTCCTCATCTGTAAAATGGAGATGATACTTGCCCTGCTACCTGCCTCATAGGGCTGTTGTAGGAAGCATGAGGTGACTCTGTAGCCATAATTGGCAGTAGAAATGTGAACAGGCATTTCATAGATTCCTTCTAGAAGTGTAGCTTTGGGACTCCCAATCATTCTGGTTCTGATCCATTGAGATCCGAAGTTGAGAAGCTTTTATATGATTGTAGCTGTTATTCTGAGGAGTTCTGGGGTCCTTCTTTAAAAAAAAAAAAGTAAATTGACTTTGGGTGTCCAATCCATTCTCTCGAGGGTGAGATGTGCATGTTAAGCCCAATTTGCTTATTTTGGCTTCTTTTTACTGAGCATTATGATGGAGCCAGTCAAATATTGCCAGGAACCAGGATGGGCCTGCTTGCTGCAATCCTTCAGTGAAGTACCTTAAGCCTGCTGAGGCTTAACCAGCTAGACATTTTCATTTCAAAAGGAGACAGGGCTTGGCAGTTGTTTTTCCTCTTAGCATAGCCTTACCCTCCTCCTCCAGAAAGAAACAAAAAAGGGTGAAAAACCCAACCCAGCCTATGCTGCCTCCTCCTGAGTCTCATGTTTCAGAAACAGAGAGAACAAATAACACACTTCCGGTGGTATCAATTGGGTGAAGGGCCCTAATTCACTGTAAAGCAGCATCTCTTGAGGTGCCTAGGGCAGGAAATGTCCTAGCAGTCCTCTGCCAGGCAGTGGGGTCTCTTGGCCTTTACTCCTGACTTGAGAAACACTTCTTCCTGCAGTAATCTTAGTTGATTACTAAGGCTGAGGCCATTGGCAGCCCCCCAGTGCTTGGTTGGATGGGGGAGTGCTCAGTCCATAGTTTTCTAAGTCCAAGGTTTTCTAAGCACAAGAAGGGAGCTTAGAGATAGCTGCTTTATTCAAGGTTATTTAACTGATAAATATTAAATTCAGGACTTGAACCCAGGTCTTCTGCCTCATGACTTAATCTAGGTCTCCTTTTACAATGCCATGCTGCCATCATAATTTGTAGCACTAGTTTATGTAGCTTTTTTTCCTTTTGGTCCTGAGTGTTGTGTCTCTCCCTTTCCCCCTCCCCCAAGTTGGATGAAGGAGGTTCTAGTGTGGACAGTCACTCCCCTGAGGCAGATCATTCCATCTGTGTCTGAGGAATTACTAGAACTCAGGTCGTCCTTACTCCAAGGTGGGCCCTAAACAGTCCCCACAAAAACACTCTTGGGAGAAGAGTGAGGCATATTCTCACTATTGTACAGATGCATTTTTTGCTCTGCATGTATTGGATGAAAGGCCCCTCCAAGAAGCCCTGATTCCCGGGCCAGAGCCCAGAAAGCATTGCAACCTAGACAAGTTTGGACATTGCTGTTGGAAAATTGTTGCTGCCTTGTGTGTTAAGCTACCTGAGGATTTAAGCCTAAGAAATGCAGCTTGGCTTACTGCAACATAAAACCTGTCTATTGTGCAAGGCAGGTGTTTTCTGCAGTTAAAAAACTTTGCATTTGTAGAAACCAGTGTCAAAAAGGGACCCTCTCACAATCTGCTGCTCCCTCTGCCCCCATATCTGGGCTCTGGCCCAGGCCTGGACTGCTAGGCCTCCTCTGCTGGACTTCTGGCCTCCTCAAGTCGCATCTAAAATTTTTCCTTTTACAGAAAGCCTTCCCTCCCTCAGAGATTGCCTCCAGGTCATCCTTATACAGCTGATTTATACTTCATTGTTTTCTTGGTGTCCCTCCCCTATTAGATCATAAATCTACTTGGAGGCAGGGAATTCAGGGACTGCTCTTTGTCTTTTCATAGCTTACTGTGCCAGGCCTGTGTAAGCACTTAATGAATGTTTAGCCCATAGTAGGTATTTAATAAATGTTTATTGTTCTGACTTCATTGCTATCCAATAATACTGATTCACATTGATAGAGTTTTTAATGTTTGCAAAGCATTTCTTCACAACAACTCTGTGGGCTAGATGGGTAGTCAGATTGGGGAAGCTGAGGGAGTAATCTGCTCACACTCAGGTTGTATATACATAAAATAAAATAGGATTGCAAAGGAAACAAATTCTGTTGGAATATAGTTCTAAAAATATTTTTAAAAGCAAGTTACTGTACCCCATGGTATGTGGTAACCATAACGGTGGGATGGAATAGCTGAGTTTGGCAGGCAGGCAGTGCTGAGACAACTCTACCCCCCCCAGCCCCAAGAGAATTGCAAGGGGGGGAGGCATCCTTTCTACAGGATGGGGAAGGATTGGCCTTTGGGGAAGAATGACAAGAGCCATTAGTAACCCCAGGAGACTAGGTCTTAAATGGAACCAGTAGTCCCATCAAAGAACCAGTGGTGGACTTGACTCCAGGCCGGGGTACCGGGTGCCCAACTCTTCTTGCTAAGATCTCTATACTTAGATGTGTCATAAACCTAGGAAGGAATGCTCGTGCACCGCCTCCAGCCCCAATTGGCTGATGCATGTCTCTTTAAAAAGGAATTTAGCATATGCTCTGACTACTTAGATCCGTATTCTGACATCAGGGCAAATGATGTCTCCAGCCAGTCCTGATTGAGTGTCCTGAATGCTGATAGCAGCCTGCCAGCTGCCCGCCTAGGTTCTTGACTCCTTTGAATTGGTTTCTTGCTGACTCAGACTTTGTGGTTTTGTTGTTGTTTTTATTTCTCCTTAATTTGACCTTTTCCTTGAAAGGCCCTACCTTTTTCCTTTTCTGAAGGCTTACTCTGATTTTTTTCTCCCCTCCAGTCTGCACTGCCCTCTGGGACTTTAATTGCCGACGTTCCTCTGAGGAGTTTGAATGAGTGTACTTAATTCAGAAAAATTAACTGGGGCTCTGTCTCTGTGGACCCCAGCCTATTATTAACCCTATGGGGCCTCTTCTGATTTTGAGCATGGTTGAGGTCTCCAGTGACACTGCCTATCCCACCTCCATCTGTCTGTCACTGTTAAGAGTAGCTAAGTTTTGGGAAACCACGTTTTGGACTTAGTTTTTCCCTTTCCTTTGTTGAATGATTCTCAAGTTTCTGATTTCACAAATTTGAATTAAGTGTATTAGGCACTGGGTACAATGTAGCCAAACTAAACGCAGTCACAGAAGCGTCTTCCTTCTCACTGCTGGGGTGGGAGTGGGAGGTGAAGATAACCTGAGGTAACAGAAGAATGCCATAGATCCGCTGCTAGTGCCTGAGAGGTACAAGGTACTGTGAAAAATTAAAGACTTCTAAACTCTTGGGCTTTGTCTCCTCAAGGCTGTCCGAGCTGCTGTCATTGCCTGGCTTCCTCCCCTTCTCTCCCCACACATACCATTTAGCCAAATACCAAGTTTAGCTCTTTTAATCCGGCCTCCAAAGTCAATCCTTCCAGTCCTTCATCTTTGGGGATGGAAGAGGCTAATGTTCCTCTGAATTCTTTCCAGTTAGATTCTGCCTCTTGGAACTGGGATTCCCACAACTGAATCAGAGTATTCTGATGGAGGTCTTTCTCAGCAATAGGGAGAACTGACAACTTGGTGATTGTGATGAAGGACCTTTCCCAGCTTGCTGCGTTGGGGTCAGGGGGCAGAGGGTGTGGATTGAGAGAGTGGCCTCTGGAGGCAGCAATTCAGGAGATAGTGGAGTGACTTTCCACAAGCTTCACATTCCTGGTTTTTAATGATTTCAAATTTAGTGATTTAAATGATTTAAAGTCCTGTGGGCAGCTGGGAAACAGCTCCTGTTCAAATTAAAAATTGGTTGTTGGTCCTAATACTGCCTTTGCATCTAGCCTCAGATAACTAAGATTAAATGGAATTGAGAAGCCTGATTGATACAGAGCATGTGTTAACCAGGATCCCCAGAGAGGACTGGATTTAGGACAGAGCCATTCTTGGCATTATTTTGGTACTGGACTTGGCATATTCAGCAACCTTTTCTTAAACATTTGTGTGCAGGGCTGTCTCTGTGCATTCCCACTTAGTAAGATCTGGGTTCAAATCTTGGCTTCAGGTACTAGCTGTTTGACTCTGGGCAAGTCACTTAACTTCTGAGCCTCAGTTTCCTTCATCCTAAAAAGCAGATTATAATAATGGCACTTACCTCACTAGGTTGTGAGAGGATCTGGGAGCTGATCTTTATAAAAGGGCCTTGTACACTCTAAAGTGCTAATTAAAAGTCCCTTATTAGTGACAGTCACATCCTCAAGAGAGGCAAAGACCATTCCAGCTGATTTGCTGACTCTCATCAAGCTGCTTTAAACATTTCTGTGACATTAGATAACTTTCTACAAAAGCAAGGAAATTGCCATTTAGAGTCATTCGTGTTCAGAAGCCTGGGTTTCCTGTGTTTTTATGAAGTCATTGGCCTGAAGAAGGCAGCTTCCTGTCTGATAAAGGACTGAGGCACTTGGGTGGCCCCATCTCCTTGGGGTGTAGCAATGGAGAGGATTGTGGCTCAGTGGCTGTTTGCCCAGGAGGCTCCAGTCTTTTGGGTGCCTGTTCTTGGCAGCCTGTTGTTTTGAGGGGTTGAACTAACATTTTCAGGCCACTGGCTCATCTTTTTATATATAAACTCCACCTCTTCTGACATGTGTCATTTAGCACACTTACTGAATGCCATGTTAGGTGCAAGGCACCATTGAGAGTTGCTGAGGGGGACATGAGACATACTGTCTTAAAGAGCACATGGTACATTTGCCAGTGAAAAATACCTTGCTATCCAGCAGCTGTTTAGACAAGTAATTTTTTAGGAATTCAGGAGGGAGAGCTAGATCCCTCTCTTTTTTACTCTAGTCCAGGAGTGGAGAACCCAAGGCCACTTGTGGCCCTCTAGGTCCTTAATTGTGGCCCTTTGAATCCAAACTTCATAGAACAAATCCCCTTCATAAAAGGACTCAATCAAAAGGCTGCACCCAAGGACTTAGAAGGTCATATGTGGCCTTGAGGCTGAAGGTACCCCTCCCCTGCTCTAGTCTCTGTGGAAGAGGTGGTTTTCCTGTTCTTGACATCAAACCCTCTTCTGAGCTTGCTTCCCTTATCATTCCTTCTCTTTCTCTCATCTTCTACCTCTTCTTATTTACAGGTTGCTCCTTTACATCTTGTAAATGTATCTAGGTTCTCCATCTTTAAAAAAAATTTTCTAAAATTTTTGGAGGCAGTCAGTGTTAAGTGACTTGTCTAGGGTCACATAGCTAGTAAGTGTCTGAGGCCCAAGAGGGTTAGAATAAAAAAGAAAGTGAGGGATCTAGCTCTCCCTCCTCTGGATGTCACGCTTGGCTAACTGTGAATCATCCTCCCTGTCCATGACAGCCACATCAGCTTCGCTGGTTAGAGAAGGCACTGATAAAGGCCTCCATTGCCAGTTTTCAGTTGTTCCCATAACTAGTCAGGCAGTCAACAAGTATTTATCAGGCCCTTACTAGGGAGATACAATGAAGGCCCCCAAATAACCCCTCTTCAAGGAGCTCAGACCACATGTAAACAACTAGGCACAGAGTTTGGAAACAATCCATGGGAAATAATCCTTGAGGGAAGGCCTGAAGAAAAAGGTGAGGTTTGAGTTGAGTTTTCAAGGAAGGGAACATAGAGGCTGATGTGAGGGGCACACCATTCTGGGCATGGAAGACTGCCATTGCAAAGGCCTGGAGACTAGAGAAAAAGCAGTGTGTGTGGGAGGCACAGCAAGTCAGACCAGTCTAGCTGGGTCATAGAGTGCAGGGAAAGGAACAAAGTGGAAGAAGGGGCCAGCTTAGGAAGAGCTTAGCAAACAGAATGCCAGACAGAGAAGATGATACTGGATTCTGGAGGTAATAGGGAGCCATTGGAGCTCTTTGAGCAGGGGTCAGATCTATGCTTTAGAAAAATCACCTTGGCAGGCGGGTAGAGTAAGAATTGGGCTGGGGAGAGACTTCAGGAACTGAGGAAACCAGCTGCCAACCTGGCATCAATAGGGCATGCAAGTATTTTTTCCAGGGCTTGGATTTGTACAGCAGTAGTCATCAGCACATTCTGCAGGTGAGGCAGCTGAAGACCTCAGAGACAGGGAGGTGCCCCTGATTATATAGCCAGTAGGCAGGTAGGTGTCTGGGGTGGGGAATCCTTGGAACTAAACTGGTCAATACTTGTGGGCCATTCACCGGGCCACCCTGTCTCCTATGCTACGAAAAAACACTTTTTCATGGTAGTGGTAGGAACTTTCTGCCAAAAAACTTAATTGATTCATTAAGGATAAAAATAATGGGCAGTGTTGCTGTTCAGAAGTCTAGAGCATGATCTGGCTCTTGCATTGAGCTGAAAGGGAGCTCAGGCTGCCCTCTCTGTTCAATATTGATTCAGGGCACTTAGTAAATTGCCAGCACCTCCTAAGAGATTTCCTGTCTGTTAACTAAACCCAGCCCTTTAATATAAGATAAGCCAAGCAGATGGCTGGCTAATTCCACCCTCCCTTACTCTGTTAAATGAATGATCCGAAGTATAAAGGTCCTCCTTCCAGATTCCCCTTCTGTTAACAGTCCTGTATCCCAGAGCCTTTATATGGATTGCTTCTGAGATTCCCTATGAGGAGCTCTGGTGGGAAGGGACCCCCTTGGTTCTTCCTGCCTCTAAAGGACCCAGACTTGAATTACTTGTAGGGTGCTTGTCAAAAAGCAGCCCTTGTTGCTTGAACACTTTTTAGTGTTCTAGTAGACTGGCTCTTTATGCAGATGAAAATGGGCAAAGTTGTCTTGTTTTTCACCCTGTTTGAGAAGATCCCTGAAGGCCATGGGGACTGTGCTTTTTTGGGGGCCTTAGCCTAGCCTAGTGTCAATCATAGGTGCTTAAGGAAATGTTTCTTAATAATAAGAATTATATAAGAATATCAACAAAAATAGTGAATAAGAAAGTTACTTGTTCCCTCTAGAGATTTGTCAGTTTTGCCGGGAAAATTAAGCACATTGCATTTCCTCTGCCTTCAATCTAAGAGGAGGATTCCAGGGCCTTTTTTTCTAGTGGCAGGAACACTGGGCTCTGGGTCAGATCTAGTTCTCTTCTGTCTGCCGTAGCAGAGGCATTGTTAGTCTTCCTGGGCCTCATTTCTTTCATTTGTAAAAAGGGATGATAGCTCTCAAGAAGCCTATGCAAAGGAGCCTTAAATCAAAGGCTCTCTAATCTAGTCCCATCATTTTATGGTTGGGAAAACCTCAGGGAGGTTCAGTGACTTGGCCAAGGTCATTCCGGTATCTGAGGTGGGATTGGCTCCTTCCCTGTACCACCTTGCCTCATGAGCTAGATTAGCTCATCTCTTCACATCCCTGGTTCCTTCTAGGCAGAAGAGTTGGATTCTCTGAGAAACAATAGAAGAGAAAGTACTTACCTAGTGTATACACAGGAGAAGAGGCTCCATATCGCAGCTGTAAAGATAGAACAGACTTCCTGAAAGTGTCTACCAATTGTGGGCTCTTTTTAGGGTTCTCATCCTGAGGACCAGAAAATACTTGGCAGTAGAATGGGGTGGTCTGTGGTGACCTTAAGCCAAGCCTGAGCTGCTGTGGGCCAGACAGGGCACTTGGAATAGGAAAGTGGTGACAGTGATAGCACTATCAGGACCAAGAAAATAAGGGCAGAGAGGGATGAAGGGTGCAGACTTGGCTGCATAGCCCATTGGCCCAGCCACTTTGGGGCCTGCTGGCCTCCGGAGTACATGAGGTGAGGTGTAGCCAGAAGTAGCTAGAGCCCTCAAGTGTCTGAATTTGCTTTGTCTATTGGGGATGGGATGAACATGGAGGAACAGGCAAGTGAAGCTTTGCACAGTTTAGAAGAGGATAATGGATTCCCTTAGTCTCCTTTCCTCTTGAAACTTCTCAGTTTCAGTTTCTCCACTTAGGCAGGAAATGTGCCAGGCACTGTGCTAAGTGCTTTACAAATATCTTACTTGGTTTTCACAACAATCCTGAGAGGTAGGTGCTATTATTTTCCCCATTTTACAGTTGAGGAAACTGAGGCAAATAGGGTGAAGTGACTCCTCCAGGGTCACATAGCTATTAAGTGTCTGAGATCAGATTTGAATTTAGGTCTTCCCTAACTTCAGGCCTAGCAGTCTATCTATCACTGAGCCACCTAGCTGTTTTAGAAGACTTCTTGTTTTCCCTACTTGATGTTTAGGAACCAGCTTGCCCTTCTGAAAAAAAATTAGTTTTAATGTATTTTAAAAAATTTTATGTTTTACATGTCTTCCTTTTCCTGCCCCTCCCCTATCCATTGAGAAGGCAAGCAATATGTCATTTATACATATAAAGTCATGCAAAACAGTTCCATGTTTGCCATGTTGCAAAACAACAAAAAGACAATAAAAAGCAAGAAACAAAGTGAAAAAAGTATGTTTTAATGTGTACTCAGAGTCCCTCAGTCTGTGGAGGTAGATAGCTTCCTTTATCTTGAGCCCTTAGAATTGTCTGTGGGCCATTGTATGGTGAGAATAGCTAAGTCATTCACAGCTGAGTCATTCACAGCCAGTACAGTATTGTTACTGTGTACAATCTTTTGGTTCTGCTTGCTTCACTTTGCAGAAGTTCATATAAGTCTTCCCAGATTTTTCTGAAGCCATCTTGCTTATAATTTCTCATAACACTGTGGTATTCCATCATACTTACATACCGCAACTTCTTTTAGTCATTCCCCAATTGATGGGAATCCCTTCAATTTCCGGTTTTTTGCCACCACAGAAAGAGCTGCTATGAATGTTTTTGTGTATGTATGGGTTCTTTTCCTTTTGTTTTGATTTCTTTGGAGTAGAAACCTAGTAGTGGTATTGTGGGCCCAAGGGTATACACAGTTTTATAGGCCCAAACTGTTCTCCAGAATGGTTGGACCAGTTCACAACTCCACCAACAGTGCATTAATGTCCCTATTTTTCCACATCTCCTCCAGCATTTATCATTTCTGATGGATGTGAGGCAGTATCTCAGAATTGTTTTAGTTTTCATTTCTCTAATCAATAGTGATACAGAGCATTTTTTTTTTATGTGACTATTGATCAGCTTTCCCCTTTATTTTTTAAACACACAGATGTTAGTCGTGCCTGGATGCTTTTTACTTCCTAGAGAGCACTGAGAAAAGCTGTTTCTTTTCTTTTTGTGAGAAATGAAGGATGTCCACTGAATGGAGGAAAAGTTAGAGCTTCACTAATATCGTAGCTGGTCTAGATGAGTCCTAGACAAGGGCAGGTCAGAAGTTGGGGGTGGGAAGGACTTAGCTAGAAATGGCCCTTGATCCAGACATCCCCCTTGGGCTGCACATTGACTCAGTTTAACAATGTAATGTGTGTTTTATTTTGTTAAAATGCAATTGGGAAATAATCTGGTTTAGGCTGCACACAGGAGTGTTTCAGTCACCCATTTGCTAGTCACCTCTGCCTTAGCCTGGAGAACAAACATCATTGCTAGAAGGATCGTTCAGCCCTTTGCTTTTTTCCCTTTTATGGGTGAAGACATTGAGGCCCCATGAAGAAGGGTACCTTGCCCAAGGTCAGTCACAGAACTAGTAAGTAGGAATCCAGGTTGCTCCATTCCCAGTCCAGAGCCCCATCCATTTGAAGCAAGCTTATCCAACCCTTTTCTGGGGTTCTTGCCTTGACTCACTGGTAGGAAACCTTTTTGCCTGCTAAAAAAACACAATAGGTGGGGGGGGGGGTTATTCCTTCTTTTCTTGAGTATTTATTGAACCTGGTTGCCATGACTTCTTCCTAAGTCTGATTGCCCATCTTGAGGTTTGAAAATTCGTTTGACAATGGAGTGGAGAAAGCTTTGGTCTAGTTATAAGTTCTGAATTTGACACTTAGTGCCTATGTGACCCTGGACAGGTCAGTTAAATCTGAATCTCATCCTCATTACATATGATGAAAAAAACTACCTACTCCACAGTGATTGTGAGATTATGTGTCTAACTTATTTTGTAAACTTTCAAATGTATTACCTGCTATAGTAAATAAGTAGTTGCTTAATAAATGAATTGGTTTTCATTGCATCTAGAGAATGACTCCTTTAGACCCAGGATTAAGAAGTGAGGAAACCCTCCCATCTTCCATACATGCCCACATCTCATTTTCTTCTCATTCTCCCAGAGATTACTGCAGTTCCATCTGTCTCATTGTAGAGGGCTCCTGCAGAACAATGGGCCAGAAGTCCTCTTGTGGGAAGGGGATGCTCTTCCAAACTTGTCTTGCCTCCTTATGGGTCAGGATTTGATTTATGTCTTTATTTTGGAGTGGCTACCAAGAATATGTTCTCCTTTCTGGAGGTTTTTGCTTGTGGGCACAGCATCTCTTAGAGGGGACTTTTGTTCTTCTGAGGATGCATGCTCTATACCCAACCTAATGAAAAACAACAGTCCCCCAAGGGGATATTGGTTCTGATCATAAACTTGAAATGTAGATTCCAAGCCCAGACATGGGGTGGCAGCCAGCTGTGCACAAGAACTGCTTTGTAGAAAAACCCTTCTGTCTCCTACTTCCTTCTTTTCTTTCTCTTCCCCTGTCTTCTTGGCCACACTCCTTCCTACTGTGCTGCAAGAGTGATGCTTGGCTGTTTATTCCCCAGACTCTGTGCATGGGCTTACTTAGCCTAGCTAACTTTATGGGCCCCACTATAAAGCACAGCCCTTTGTGTTGAAGCCAAGACTCTTCAGGTTGCTTAAGCCAGCCTTGCCAACCTCCTTGCATTGAAGGGGCCCTGAGTGTTCCCATCTCTTTTAGGAGTCATGAGGGAGGCAAGTCTTCCAAGGCCAGGCACCCTGCTAGACAAGCATTTCCCAGAGAGTTTTCCTATTGGACAATCCCAGCTGCTCGCCCTCTGACTGTTTCCCATTTGCTGCTATGCAGAGTGGGTGGGGATGTGCTCAGCAGCCATTGAGAAATACCTCATTGTGGAGATGCTGACTGGTCATCTCATCTGGGCTTCCTTCTGAATCCTCACCAAGTTACTGAGCAGCACAGCAGAGGTTGTTCTCCTTGCCAAAGGGAAGAAGTATGGACCCCTTCTGTAATTAAACAGCTCACATCGGGTAGAGCAGACAGGCCTCTCAGGTGAGAAGGCAGTGGCTCTGATTATTTTTCTTATTTAATTGTCCTTGGGTGAACTAGTGGTTGAAGTTTCTTGCATTTTGGTTTCTAATAGGAATTTAAAGAATGTTTTAGTTAACTGATCAAGGTTAAAGGGAAGAGGTCAAAGCTGGATTACTATCAGATGGCTTTTGTACTCCTGGACCTGTCTGGGACATTCAAGAGTGTCTGTGGTTTAGAAGTTTTCCTACCTGACCACACAGTTCATGAAGGTCTGATAAGGACTTGCTCCATTTAATATAGTGTCACCAAAGATCAGACTGAGGGGAGTAGTCCAGCTCTCTCTGAGGGAGTGAAAGTGGTGTGGAGAGAGGAGTAGAGGAAAGGGAGAGAAAAGGCAGAGAGAGAGGATGTCTTTAGCTTGGGTGTGAGTCACAGGACTTAGGGTTTAAGACTTGGGGAGGCCTTCAAGATTATCCAGCCCTACATGATAACTTTTACAGATGAATACACTGAGGCCTAAGGCAGGCAGTGATGACCAAGGTCAGTATAGATAGGAAGTAGGAGAGATGGAATTTGAACTCTGACCTTCCAGCTCCAAATCCTATACTCTCTATTGCACTGATATAGACTATGTGTGCTCCAGGAGGGCAGGGATGGGCATTCTGCTCTTTGTGTCTGTCCCTTGTACTCCACACAAGACTGCCAGTACTAACGTGGCTCTGAATTCTTACTGATATGGGAACTTTTTGAACCAGTGCAGGCTGTAGCCCATCCACATCTACTTATTCTGATCCTATTTTACTCTTGGCCAGGTCATCACATCAGTTCTTTACCAGGGATTCTCCCAGAATACTCAGGGCTTTCCTTACAGTGTGGATACCAGTGGACCAAGTGGCTTGTCTGTCAGTTATCCCTCACTCTAAGTCATAATTGACCTGCTTTATCTTTTCAGTCATACATCTTTCTGGTCATGCTTTTTAGTCATGGCTGGTGACTGTTCTCTATTATTACTCTTAGACATCTATCCTCATTGGGAAAACATCAGTGATGACCAGACACTGGGAATGGACAGTGAGTGTGAGCTAGAATTTACAGGGGAGAGAAGGGCCTTGAATTATCTTTGAGAAATTGCAGGGTACTTTTAATGACACTAAGACTGCCTCTGAAACATCTATGAAACAACTATGACCAAGACACCTCACTTCTGGGCCTCAGTGAGGCAGTTAGGTGAAGTGGATCACCAAGATCTTTTCACACTCTGCATCTGTGGTTCTTTGAAATACGAACCTTAGCTCTTTGCTTTAAAGCACCGAGACAGTGCCTCCCCAAAGGCTTCCCTGTCCTGCTGTGGGTATCATCTAAGTGTGAAGTTTTTGCTTTTCAGCCCCTAAATGAAGCTGTCCCCTCTGCTCCCAGGCATTGCTTTGGTCTCTTCAGAACCAGACATGATCCTGGCGGTGATCACAAATTATTCTTTGCAGGTGGTAAAACAACTAAAGGCAAAATTGTGCTCTTAAGTGGAATGTCCTTAGTCCTTCAAGTTAGTGAAAATCTCCTGGATATGCTTTAAAATGGGCATCCTGATTCAAGAAAGGCAATGAAGAGGTTAGGGGGAGAGTGCTTGTTTTTTGGTCTCTTGTCCTGTGACTTTTCAATTGAGGGATAGAGATGGAAGCCATATTCCATTGGCTTTTGGGACTCAAAGCATGGAAGTTCCCTCTGCCTGTTCAAGGCAGCAGTATCTCTGCCTTTTCTTGACTTTGAGCTTTGTGTTCAGAACCTAGGGGTGATATGACAGTTTGGCAGGGGCCCACAGCCAGGACACAGCTTTCCTGGTTCAGAGGTTTACATTCCTTAATACATGCTTCAGAGAGAGAAAGAGACAGAGACACACACATTTAGGGTTAAATGCCTAAGTGTGCCCATTTATATACATATGTATTCTCTCTTCCTGTGATCTCTGCTGAAAAGTGACTCCTATATCTAGGACAGTCTGGTATTCTGTGGGTATTTACTGTCAAATCCAAGACACCCTATCTCACCATTCCTGACTCTTCTTTAGGCTGAATCTTATAAATTGACTAAACATTGATTGAATCACAGAAGATTGTAGTGCTAGTCCTGGGAAGAACTATAACGACCATTTAGTCCAGCTACCCTTCCTCTACTGATCTGGAAATTGGCCCAAGGTCACCTAATACAGTGAGTGGTGGCCAGACCAGTCCATAAACCCAGGGGTGACTACCAACATCATTTCATTTGACAAAACATTGCCCTGACTTTAGTATGGAAAGGGGCATGAACTTACTGAGTCTAGTCTAACTCTTTCTAATAGTCAAATTTTGGACTTTTTTTCCCCCCTCATGGTTCAGTAAATAGATTGGAACCTAGGGTGTAACCCAAACCCAGAAAGAAATGCCCTTCTTTCTACCTTCCACCCTTACCTTCTTTGCCTATTCATAGGTGCCTAAAACAACCTGAACCACGCTGTAATTTATCCCAGCTTTGGCCTGTGTCAACCTGTGGTTGTAAGCTTCTGCAAGACCCTAATGGCAGGAGACTTTTCCATGCCTGGTCTTTGGATGCTTGAGAGGGATTGATTTAGATACTGTTGATTTTAAGACTTATGTTGACCACAAGACAAACTTGGAGCATCTCTGCTTTTTGCTGCATGTATCTTTTTTGGTAATATTGCCAGCAGCAGCAGCAGCAGCTCACCCACAACAGTATACACAGTGCTGTCCTCAGAACCAGTACGTGAAGTACTGAGCTGCAGATGTTTCACAAATGATGAAATTGGTGAAGTGACTTACTTACCCAGGGTTACTCTATAGTTAATAAATGTGAAAGTGGAGATTCCAGCCCACTTCTTCCAGCCCACAACCTTCCTACTATATGTGTGTTTGTAACCTTAGATTCTGTCCAGGTTGGTCCCTAGCCTGGTTCAGTTAAGGTATGATTTGGTTACTTAACCTGGTTTAGCTGATGTTCCACCAACAAGGATTTCTCCAGTCTTCTTTTGAGATTTTTTTTTATTAACGTGCAAAATTTTAATTTCTCACAACCTCCCTGAAAAGTAGGTACAACTGATAGTTCCTGTTTTACAGATGAGGAAACTGAGGCAGGCAGAAGTTAAGTGATCTATTATTAGTGTCTGAAACTGCATTTGAACTCAGGTCTTCCTTACTCTAGGTCTGGGGTGGGGAACCTGTGGCCTGGAGGCCACATGTAGGCTTGTAGGTACTCAAGTGCAGCCCTTTGACTGAATCCAAACTTCTCTAAACAAATCACCTTCATCACCTTCCTAAAAGGATTTGTTTTGTAAAACTGTCAAAAGGCCACGCCCAAGGACCTAGAAGAGCCTGTTGCTCTTTTGGCTGCTCTTCCCTCCCCCACCTCCCCCTCTGCATATAAGATATGGAGTCTACCCTGAAGGATGTAAAACCTCTTTGTATTTTCTGTTACAGGATCTTAAACTTTCCATTGAGAGCTAGGCCAGACTTTTTTAGTCCTTCCCCTTCTTTTTATAGATGAGGGAATTAAGGGCAAGAGAGGTCTGCTTGCCGATGATCCATGCCAAAGTGGGCATCTGGCCCCAGATCCAGGGCTTTCCCTAGGATTGTATTGTCTGATCTGGGACCTGCCTCATTGTTAAACTCTGAGGACTGTCCATATTGTCTGTGAAATTGTATCTCATCTTCTGGTGTACCTTTTTTGGGTGTGGGGGATTATTCTGATATTTTGTTTAAAGAAGGATTTGTTTCGTAGCTGCTATCCCCATTGACAAAACTTGGCCACCCTTTCCTTCCTGGGTGTAAGTATTGGTTGATCTGGTTAGAAGCCCTCTGTGTCTCTGGGATTGAAAAGCAGAAGCCCTGGGTTCTAGGCCCACCTCTTTCACCAGTTGTGTGAGTTTGGGAGGAAGTCACTCACCTTCCCAACCTCAGTTTCTAAAAGTTTTCCATTCATCCCTAGGGCTTTTCACATAAGCTATTTTCTTATGTCATTCTTATTTGCAAATAGATTTCTTCCCTTCTTCTACCCAGTGAAGCTTTCCTTGTAATAGAGAAAAGGAAGAAGAAAAGAGCAACTATGATCTTGAGTTTCAGCTCACAGTGACAGGGAACATTTAAAAAATTTTTTTGCCTTTTTTGGAGGGCAATTGGGGTTAAGTGACTTGCCCCAAGGTCACATGGCTAGTTGAGTGTCTGAGGCTGGATTTGAACTCAGGTCCTCCCTACTCCAGAGCCAGTGCTCTATTCAACTGTGCCGCCTAGCCGCCCCAAATTTTTAATATTTTTAAAAATTTTGAGTTCCAGATTCTCTCCTTGCCCCTTCTTTGATCTCTTTGAGATACAGATCTTACTAAGAGTATTCTTAAGATTTTTTTTTTTTTTAGTGGAGGAGGGGAGTGTATCTGCCCAACCTGCCTTAGAGGGATGTTAGGCCGTGTGCGTGTGCGTGTGTGTCTTCTGACCATAACCCACTGTGGAGATTATTATCCACTGTTGTTCTATCGTAGTGATCCTCATGAAGGTGGAATATCCCACAATCTCTTTTTTTGCCTTAGTTTCTACTTGGCCTGACTAGTTGGATGACCTCAGACGAGTCTCTTAAACCTTGTAAACCCACCATTTCCTTTTCTGCCAAATGAGGTTTGATGGAATGACCAAAGGTCCTTCTTTGCCATGTGTCCAGGCAGCACTGAAAGGCTGGGACAGCTCCTCCTGGGCACCCAGACACAGCCAGAGGCAGGATCCACATCTCCAGCTGAAGTTCGTTGCAGGATTCTGGGAAAGGAGTCACCTTTCAAGCAGGCTGTTGGACAGTGATGTCTGTCACTGTGAAGGATATGAGGGGCAGCCTGAGCTGGTCTGAGGCTGGAAGAAATCCTCCTTTTAGATCTGGAACAGTTTTTTTAACAATCTAGTCCAGCAACCAGTTTATTTTATAGGAGAGGAAAGGAAGGCCCACGAAGGTAAAATGACTTGGCCAAGGTCATTCAGCAAGACTCAGCCTTTTCCAGCCTCTTAATCCAGTGCTTGCCTACTCTACCATGTGGCCCAGGACAGATAGTTTCATGTGTCATATGTAGTGTCATGTGTTCATATGTAGTTTCATAGATCCTGGGTCTTTTTAATTTAAAAAAAGAAATGAGATCTAGTGCTTGGTGTTGGTCCAGTTTGTCCCCCCTCAGTGGGGCTGCTCAGTGTTGGATGAGCCTCACCACCCTTGTCCCTGGAGAATAGTGATAGGAAAAGACTAGGGGATGAATACTAGTGGCAGCAGCCAGACAAGGCCACTGTGATCTTAGGCTGGGCAGGCCTTCCTGTGTCAGATGACCTCTGCAGTCTGGTCTGGCGCATCGTCCTTTAGGAGAGTCAGAATAGGGAGAGAAGAATGAATGAAGCCTTTGGGGATGGTTGAGGGAGGCCATCTTGTTGTGAGGCTGAGCCTTTAGACGAATTGGCTATTAGATTTGTTTGACAGTCTCAGGGGGCAGTCTGAGGGCTGACCTGTAGGTAGAAGGTGCAAAGATAAGGATTTCTGCTCAGCATAAGGCAAAGCTCCTCAACCAACAAAGCCTTGCCCTGGGTGTTGGTGAGATAACCTCACCCTGATGGTTAATGAACCCTTTGGGATGTGGTAGGCCCTAGAACAGAAGACTGGAGAGCCTGGGTCATTCAGTGATCTGTTTGGTAATAGGAGATAGTACAAGAATTATGAACCTCACCTGCAAATCTAGGACCACGATCTGGAGCCATGACCAACATGAAAGCACCTAGTTTGGAAACAAAGGTGGTCAGTAATATGGTGGAATGGAAGCTCTGAAGGCTGAGTGACAAGCAGTTTGTTAAGCAAGTTCAATGAAATCATATTTGTAAAAAGCACTCAGCACCATGCCTGGCTGGGGATATCCTTTTCCTTCCCCCTTTTCCTGGAGCCACAGACCTGCTGGAAGACTAGAGCTCTCACTCCTGTCCCCTGGGCTAGGAATGGGGAGAGGTCTTGTGGCTTTGAGTCTGAGCAGCTTCTCCAGCAGCTGGGGAGAAGAGAAGGCCAGCTGGCCACTTAAGCCCTGTGGGCTGGAGAGGCAGAGCTAGCTGGTAGCAGTTGCTTTCACTTCTTTGGTCACATGTTTTTAGCCATCTTAGTGTCAACTCAGAAAAAACCGATAGGCTGCACTTTCCACTTGAGACAGCTGCTATATAATTAAATCTCTTAAATATTGTTATTTTTCTGCATTGGGTTTCAGCAAACTATATTCATGTTGAAAAGGAAAACTGTTTTCTCAGCAGAACTAGGGGAAAAGGATAGCTGTGGCTCCGGGCCTGAGTGGGCCCTGCTTACTGTTCATAAGACATGGAGTCACGGGCTCTAGGTTTGAATTCCGGCCCTCCTCCTTCTGTAGAACCTCTGGGCCTGAGTGTCTTTATCTGCTAAAGGAGAGGATTGGATTTCCATGATCTCCAAGGTGCTTTTCAGCTTAATCTTATGATCTGCTTTCTTTATCTGAAAGTTGACTTTTCTCCCTCTTTCAAGCCGGTATATTTACTTAAAATGTCATCTGACTAAGAACAAGGATTCAGGCTGGGCCAGGTGTACACAGTGTGCTAAAATACCTACAGCCCTGTCTGATGGTTAAATAGTAACTTTGCAGCTGAAATTCCTTAAAACTTACCAAGCCGAGACAAGCCATATAAGGTAAAGGGTGCAGGAGGAGGGGGTAGGAGGAGTAGGCTGGCGTGGTCTGTTCTTGCCAGCTTGCTGGGGTTTGTTTAAGGGAAGAATGTACCGTTTGCAGGCCCCCCTTCCTCCCAAACCAGTAACAGCAAGAAGTACACCAGCCATGTGGACACGAGGCAGTTTCTCCAAGTCTGCAAATGAATCCAAGGTGGGGATGAGACCAGCAGGAAAACAGGAGCCTTGCTCAACCTACCACTATTAAGGAGAAATTGAGAATTTCTTATGGGGCTGAGAGGGCAAAATGTTTCATGGGCCAAGCTCCAATACCACGGGATGAGGGGTAGAGAGGAAGAGGGTCATCAAAGAAAGTAGCTGGACCCTTGGAGTCAGAGAGGGTTAGAGTTAGGAGGAACCTGCATGGGCAAATGGTGGAACTGGGAGCTCTGGGAGGGCTCTGGGCAAGGCAGGTGAGGGTGGTGCTAAGATGAGCTCATTCTTCAAATAGCTCACCAATTAAAAGTCAGATGTTCAATGCCAAGTCACTTATTTGATCAGCAGAAATTCTGCCTTTTGGGCTCTGCTCTGGATTGAGTTGGTCAAACCTGTTGGCATCATTTTTGGAGGGGGAAAATGGACAAGTTCTGTCAGAGAAAAACCACCTTGGTAGATTACTGACTTGTACTAATTACTAAAAACCCCGGGCAGTTCACTGCCTGGGCTTGGAACTACTGCACTTTTGTGTCCTGCTTTCTAGTTGACAAAGAACCATGAGGTAGGTAGGTCCAGAGCAGACCTTAGCCTCCCCCAGAGAGGGACTCGGCCCAGCATTGCCTTGTGTGTTTAGCTAGTGAAGTATGTGTGTGTGTGTGTGTGTGTGGGGGTGTCGCACACATACCACTGACTTCTCTTGTGTCCCTCTCTGCCCATTTCTGTGCCTGGGGGCTGTGCTCAGTGTTTCCAATGAACCAATGACCTGTGTTCACAGGGAGCAGTGTAAGTGACCTCTAAGATTCCTTTCTGGTGTGAATGGAGCCTCTGCTCCTGGGTGCCCTCCCCCTTCCCTCTAGAGATTTGCATTCCTGGGATTTGAGTCTTATCTTGTTCTGTCCCCACCCCCCATCCACACCCACTTAAACAGGAAGTGACTTAGTCTTTGGGTTGGAGGAACTAGAGCTGTACGGGGCAGTATTGGCCAGCCCTTTAGTTCTCTGGGTAAAGAAGCAGGGGTTCACACCATCTAAGTAGCAGAAGTAGGTGCTGGTCCTCCCTTCTAGATCCAATATTCTCCATGGACAATCTCAGTTGTATCATGCAGCCACAGATTCCAAGTCCTAATGTTCCAGATAGGAATGAATTAAGGTCACAGAGGGGATGTTGAGTTCTTCCATCCCTACAATATAATGAAGAAAAGAGGCTCATTATACTGCGCTTTTTAAGTCTTCTGCTCCTAGAGAGACCCAGAGAAGGCCGCTGTGGCCTGTGAGAGACGCAAACAGAAGGCGAGTAGTCACAACATAAGTTTAGTGTGTTTGGAAGGAAGAGGGCCTGCCGCTCTTTAGGAAAGAGTTTAAGACCATTGGTGAGTGAGAAGGTGGAAAGTTCCCCATTCCAGTCTTGATGTTAACTGTAAATGTTCCTTCAGTTGAGATGAGTCATGGGAAGTCTGTGCATAGAGCCTTTCAGTGAAGGAGGAGAGACTTTTTAAACCCCACTGCTAAATTCCTCTCTTGCCTTTCCCAGTCTGGCTTTCTTATCTGCTAAACATCAGCACAAAGAGGTTGGAATACTGCTAATGGAAACAAGTCTGAACTCCTTCTCTAAGCAAACAACATTCCTGAGGTGGGGGTGGTAACCAGGGCCCTCTCCCACCATCCCCTTCCCCACCAGCCTCCGGTGCAGCTGCTCAAGCCCCTCCTTCCCTCCCTCCCACTCACGGTGCTGAAGGAGCCTGTACTGGGGTAGGAATGCATAGCAGGGCTGCCACCCCCCCTGGCTCCTACCTTAACCAACCTTCTGGAGAGCTGCGGGAGGAGCCCAAGCTAGAAGCCCTTTCAGTGGGGTGGCCTGGCCTAGCACATCCTTTATCTTCTTTGAGTCTCCAGACAACCCAACCAGATATGTTGAGGCATTTTCACAGATGATGAAGCTGAGACTCAGAAAAGGGACTGGGCATGTTGACATCATTTAAACACAAAACAAGTGATTCTAAGGAGAAAGGAAACCAGCCATTCTTGCTTAGTTGAATGGAGAAGTGAGAGCCAAAGCAACTGGTCTTACCAGCGTATAGACTTTTTCCCAGCATCCTTAGGTTTCATGACTGCCCATAAATGCTTTAGCAACATGGGATTTAGAGCTCAGGAGGATCTCAAGGCTAGTCCAGCTCTGATTTTAAGAGAGGAAACTGAGGCCCCAGGGGGAGGAGGAATGTTTGTTCCATTGGCCCATGCACCCCAGTGCCCTGATGCTAGGAATCAACCAGATTGGGAGCATTCACATTCCCATATTGCAGCACATTTGGCTGAGCAGATCATGGCGGCTGCTGTAGTTCTCAGCTTTGAAATTTTTTTTTAGAATCTTCTGGTTAAAAACCACAGACATTCTGTGTCTTGGTCCCTATTCTCTCAAGTCCCAGGGAGCTCACTTTCTGATCTGAGACAGCATGGCCATGCATGTGAATGGAGAGTGGGGAATCTCTGGATTATTTTATTTGACTGTTTTTAAGACACTTACAGATTTCCCCTCCTGGCCTGTTTCTTTCCAAAAAAAAAAAAAAGAGAGAGATGCTCCTCACAGTATCAGGGAGAAGCAAAATTCCCCAGGGCATTGGTGGGGATAGACTACCAAGTCGAGGGCAGAGAGAGAGAGAGAGAGAGAGAGAGAGAGTGAGTGAGTGAGTGAGTGTGAGAGAGAGAGAGAGAGAGAGAGAGAGAGTGTGTGTGTGTGTGTGTGTGTGTGTGTGTGTGTGTGTGTGTGTATTGAGCTTGAAACAGTTTTTGGTTAACTCTGTTACTTGAAATTGCATCATTTCCTGAAAGTCCTAATTTAGCTTCTGGTTGTATCCTGCTTGGTTATGGCCTAAAAAGGCAACTGGTTTGGTTTCTTGGAGTTGGAATTCTCTGCAGGAAGCTGAGAAGGGGCAATGAGAGCAGAGCCCTTGTCTTGGCTAGCCAACCCCTTAGTGGCAGACAATAAGTATTTTTCCTTCCTGGTAGACTGTGTATGGCTGTTGCTGCTGTGTTAGTGGCACACACACGGGAGTTGTTTTCTGATCTTTAATCAGGAAGGACTTGCCCTTTTGGAAAGATTTTTTGATATGGAGGCCTGTTCCTTGTAGCTTCTCCCTTAGATAGGTCCTGGCATGGAAAGGGACATGGTATGAAGGAAAAGCCAGGAGCCAGCTCAACATTTAGGAAATTAGCCTCTCCCAGAGCCTTTTTTTATTGACCCTTCTAATTTTCAAAAAAGCTCTTTATGACTGGTTTATCTACCGGCACCTTTGAGGGTAGGTAGGCATTAACCAATCTTGTATTGGTTTCCTCATTTGAGTAAGTGGATCCATCCTCACAGGGCCCCAGTGAGTCAAAAACAAGGGTGGGGATGTGACTCTCCATAGGCCTGGGGCCTGTGTACCAGTGACTTTGCTATCTTTGAATTTGAGAGGTTCATAACTAGCTAAGCCAACCCTAAATAGAAGCCCCATTATTACTTAGAAAGCCACTGTCACAGACCCAGGGCCAGCATATTGATCTTGGCACCGCTTGGGAACCACATCATGCCATAGAAGTTATTTGTTGCTGTGTCCTTGGCCTGATTGTAGCAAGCAAGCAATGGCTCTGTGAATGTCCCATATTTTGTTAACATTCCTTTTGCACCTTCCCACTAACAGGAAGGGAGCTCTTTTTGCCTTGTTTTCTGGGAACTATGATTGAGTCTGGGGCCCTGGCCTTGGGGCCCCTCCCTCCTCTTACAGGATGTGTTAAGTTTCAGGATCTAGACCTCTGTTAGATTATCAAGAATAAACAGTGTGCAGGTATTAGGCTTGTGGCTCCTCACAGGAGGGGAGAGGAGAGTTCTGTTGGGGCACCAGGGGCAGGAAGTGTTGCAGAATCCTCCTTTCCCCCCTGTTTATAGCTGACTTAGGATGTTTATGCTTTTCCAGGTGCAAAGCAGTTGGACCAAAGACCAGAATAGTTTATTCTATTTTCTAGACTAGAAAGTCTAGGGAAATATACAGAAGTACCTAGCATGCTATGTGATAGGGAAAGCAACAGGACTGGACAGATCATTTTTTTCATCTGTGTTGTGGCCTCATGCACTCTAAGCAAGCTGGCATTGGTGTTTTCCTAATGGCTCCTTACTGCATATAATAACCCGACAGGAGAGAGACAGCCCATCCAGAGTTCCTTTCTCCTCCTCTTATCCCTTCCTCTCAGCCTATTGAAATCACAGGCCTTCAGAGCCTGCTCCAATAGTGCCTTCTCTCTGTTTGCCTCAGACCCGTCCTTGAGGTTTTGTTCATGACATCTAACTAGGCCCCAGGTTTCACTACTGTGTCTTCTCTAAGCACCTAGTACGCAATGCCATACACATTGTAAGGGCTTGGTAGAAATATCTGATTACACGGATCATGGCAGCTAGTTTCCTACCTCAGGCATTAATGTGACCAGTGACCCAAGCAAACATTTGCTTAAGTGCTGTAGATAGACCCTCCCTCTGTGTAGAGAGCTGAGAAGTCCTGCTTACCCTCACTGGCCCCAGCAGCAGTTATAAGGGTCTGTTAGCACCTGCTTATGTCAGGGCCTGTGTGAGGCCTTGGCAGTGTCTGTCTTGAGAGACTGGAATCTCTGTGAGGCAATTTTAGCAGAAACACATTTAATGAGCCCAGACACATGACTCTGTTGGTTCTTCCTTTCCCTCTCTCTGCCATCCTCCCCCCCTCCCCCTATGACTTTTCTTCTTCCTAAGTTTTGGACTTTACAAATTTAGAAGCATTTGAAACAATACTACTTGGGATTTGAATCTGGACTCTACTCTTAGAATTGGAGGATGTAGTGTCCTCCCTTATCCTATTTTCGGCACGTTCAGCATTCTTAGGTGTTAGCTTCCTTCTGCTATGAGGTCAGACAAGCTCAGAGCACTAGGGGCACCTGGGGCAAATTCATTCAAGCCAGGGAAGGGATTGGTGGTGGTCTGGGGTATTACCACTCCTGTGTGATCACAAGTATAGAGCTGGAGGGCCCTGCAGAGGTCACATGGTCCTACCTGATCTTTTTACTGATGAGAAAACTGGGGCCCAGGCAAATTAAGTAAGCCGTCTGCTGCAGGGCATACAGGTGGAGCCTCCTGGTGTCCACCCAAGCTTTCCCACTGGACATAATGCCTTCTTGGTATGGAGATAGAGGTCATGGGAAGGTGAGGCTGATTGGCTGGGGCACCAGGGTGTTCAAAGGGGCTAAAGTTGGAGTCAGAGTGGAGAGGAAAACCGTGAGCCATCGGCTAAATTTGTTGGGAGAGGGATTGGGGAACAAGGGATATGGCATCAATTCCAGGTCCCCAGATGTCAGGGGGATTGAGAGAGTGGTGCAGTTTTAGAGAATGTACCAGGAGGAGATGCAGAGAATTGGATCAGATCATGGTGCTAAAGGTGGGAGGGAGGGGAAACTGAAGCCCAGAGAACTGAAGTGACCTGCCCTAGCTCCCACAGGTGGTTTAGCCCTAAGAGAGAGGGCAGAAGAGGATAAACAATCAGCATGTCATCGACTTAATAGCATGTATTGTCCAATAATCCCTATTTTACAGGTAGGGTCACACAGCCAGTAATTAATTGTCTGAGTCTAGATTTAAACTCTGGTCTTTCAGACTCTAGGCCCAGTGCTCTATCCACGGTACCCTCGGCTGCTAACGCATTAGAGCTCCCTCAAAAGGACCTTGCTCAACCCTTTGATTGGACACTGGAGGAAGCCAGAAGCCTTAGGTCTCACTTGTGCTGTTATGGTCCAAGCTGAGAAGAGAACTCAAGTCTCTTGACTGTGTGGCCACTAGTCAGATTGTTCCCATGTTGGGCAGATCTTAGATATCAGAAGAAATTGGAAAGCAGCCACCTTCATTGTGTTGTGTATAGATGCACATAGGATTGTAGTAGCTCCATAGGCTGATCAGTGCTTTCTCTGCATTCGAGGGTGGCTTCAATGATGCGTCTTGTTAAACTCTTAAGTGAGCACCACTAGGACAAAACTGTGTTGTCTCCATATTTGCCCCCTGTCTGACTCACTGGACCAAGGTGCATTTCATTCAGATGTAGGCTTGTGTAGATCTTTGTGACTGATTTTGAATCTGGAAGTGAATGAAATGATATCTTTATTTTCTTCCCAGGCTAAGGAGGCTCAGTGTGACCGCAACCTCATTTAACCCATTTAGCATTTTAAGTTTTCTGCTTAATTAGAATAAGCTTTCTTCATTCCCTTCCTTTTTGGTTCAGAAAGTTTTCTAAAATGTTCTGTCCCCATCAGAGATCTGTAGTCTTGGTCCTTGGTCCATTTTAAATGAAAAACACTTTAGAAATCTGGGAGTGCAGCATAATTGTGAGCTATTATTCTTATGAGCACAGAGGCCCTTTCTTTAAAAAAATTAAACTTAGGCTGGCTATGTGAGGATGACCCTTAGGGACCAGGCTGGCCTCTTTAGGGCTAAGATGTGCAGAGGAATCACAGTTTGCATTTTTTGGCTTCAGAATTTGGCCATAATGTAAAGCCAATCAGCAGTAGATTCCTGAGAGACAAGACAAGGCCTGTGGGCGTCATGCCGGGGCCTGGTAGAGCATTGTAGGAGCCTGAATGGGCCTTCTTATCTGGTTTATACAAAAATCTCATGAAGGGATTTGTAGATCCTATATTTGATTGCATGCCCCCATGGGGGAGGGAGGAGGGGGAGAAAATCTGAAACTCAAGGGATTGAGGAACTGAATGTTGTAAACTAAAAGTAAATTTCAAAACTCTAATCAGTTTCACTTTTCAATACATACCTCTCAATTTCCATTCAGAATGAATTCTGTATTCAGATCTGGATGTTATTTGTGGTTTGGGATTTTTTTGTTATTGTTGCTTCAATGTGTTCAGCATAATTTATATTTCTCTGACTAAGCATCCTTCCAAAAATGGATTTTTTCATTCTTTCTGCAAGTGTATCCTTATTTTGAATTGTATAGAAGGTCTGCTGTGATCTGATCCTGACCCAGAGCTAGACTTTGCTTTATGAGCTAAATATCTTCAGTAGCTTCAGTAGCTTGTCCTTCTTTTCTCTAAAAGCAGAATGCAGAAAGATCCTGCTTGAGAGTTTGCTGTACCGCGACATGATTTTGTCAGGAGGGACATGGTGGAAAGAGCCTTGGGATTGGCCTACATGGAAGGGTGGAACCCAGGCTTCTCTGGGGACCCCAGGGGACCCCAAATTCTCTGAGCTAATGCTTGCTGTACCTGACTCCCAATGTTGTCACAAGGACAGTGGGGTGTGTGCTTTTTCAAGCTCTGTAGAAATGTGAATGATCCCACAAAGGTAGATGCGGGTCTGTGTTAGTGACAGGAGCTCAGACAAATGCTGCAATTTCTGATGTCTTTGTTTCCTCCTTCTATTTGGCAGGTCCTAGCTAGTAATCAAGATGGCCCAGCAAGCTGCCGATAAGTATCTCTATGTGGACAAGAACTTCATCAACAACCCATTGGCCCAGGCCGACTGGGCTGCCAAGAAGCTGGTCTGGGTCCCTTCCGAGAAGAATGGCTTTGAGCCTGCTAGTCTCAAAGAGGAAGTGGGTGATGAGGCCATTGTAGAGCTGATTGAGAATGGGAAGAAGGTCAAAGTGAATAAGGATGACATCCAGAAAATGAATCCCCCTAAGTTCTCCAAGGTGGAAGACATGGCAGAGCTCACCTGCCTCAATGAGGCATCTGTGCTCCACAACTTGAAGGAGAGATACTACTCAGGGCTCATTTATGTAAGTACTTGTGCTGAAACCAATGATTTGTCTTAGAAACTTGGGACTAGCAAGAGCTTGCTCCTTGTAAGGCCTTGGGGCACCCTACAAGGAATGAGGAGGGTGCTTGGTCTTTGGCATTGGAACCCCTTGTGGAATGTGGGAAACAGTATCCTTTTTCGGTAAACAGGAAACACCTTCCAAACCAAACAAGCTAATAAGGAAGGTCTTCCCGTCTGACAGCTGGCTTTCTTTTTTCTCACTTCTGGACAGGTGGCCCTGTGCAATCTGGTAGTCCCCTCCTCAGACAGGTGACCCTGGATTCTCCCTGGCTCTGCCTCTCTTCCCCTCACTTCTTTCACTGTGGGCCTGCAGGCTAATTTATCACGAGCATCATTTGAGTAGACAGCTCTGTCCAAGTGACTCAGATATCAAAGTAACAGAATAAGCCTAGAATCATAGGATTAGCTACTGTTTCCACTCTTTCATTTTTCAGATGAGGAAACTGAGTCCCAGAAAAGGGAAGTGATTAGTCTCTTGCTTATGGATTGGATTGGATGCAATTTGTCTCAGAAAAAAAGCAGTCTTTAAAAAATTTTAAAGAAAACACCTTAAATAAATGAAAAAACAAACTTAAAAAAATGGGTAGTATGATTACTCTAGGCTTTTGGGGCTCTTGTCACTGGGACTCTCTTCTCAGTGGAGGATCTATCTCTTGTCCCACTCTGGGTTTTCAGAATGGCCATCAGTCCCTTTTAGAACAGTTAGTAGCCATAGATGATTCTGATCCATGGTCTTCAGATTGGGGAGCTGTATGGTAAGGAATGGAGGCATCCTCTACCCCCAACACCTTGATTTTCTTTCTGGGTAATATGAATGAATGCCTTTGGTTTATACATCACACCCCTTTCTGGAAATCCCCACCTTCTCCTGTAACAAAGACAACGACAGCCTGACCTCACTGGAGCTTTTCCCATTGAGAGAGTTGAAGTTGGAGCAGGGAAGTGATAAGATCTGGGACTTGCCAGAGCCTCCCATGGGCCTCCTGGTCAAACTGAAGTGAGAAGCAGGACAGAGTTCTTCCGAATACTTCTGTGTTCTGGTCCCAGCTCTCCCACCTAGAATGGTGTGACTTTTAATTGAGCCTCACTGGCCTTTACTTTTTCATCTCCAATATGGGGCTATCACCTGTTAGTCTGAGGAATTGCAGAGTGGCTGTAGAAATAGAACATGACTTCTCTTGCCTTGGAGAGGTCTGAAGTGGCTGCCAAGGGAGACAGAGTATTGGGCAGCATGAATCTCATGGACTTTAATGTTAGTGTGAATCTTGGCACCTTCTGCAAGTCTTGGGTTTTTCTGTGAAGGACTAATCTGTTGGAAATAAGGCACTGAAGATTGGTCTGCCACATTCGGGATGGCCACAGGTGGTCTTGGACCCCTTTTCCTTTGTCCCTGGGCCTTGACCTTCTGTGGTCCTGTAGCCCAAGGGCTGACCAAAGCTTCAGTGGCAGAGGATCCTAGGAGGAGACACCTTTGCCTGGCGCCTTTCTGCAGATGAGCCCAAAATGTGCATGTATAGAAATGCTCCTGGCTTACAGTGTTGGGTCTACTTCTGACTATACCTGCAGGAGCATCTCTGGTTAACTTCTTCCTTTACTGCAATGAGTAAGGTCCCTGACACTCTGATTCCATGATTCTGTGGAGGCCTGATGTCTGTGGGGCAGGAGGTGACTATAGGACCTGAGGAGTGCCTAGCTCCAGCCTCTTTCTTCTGGAACAAGGAGCAGGGTGGGGATTCTCCCTTGGGTGGCCTTCTTCTGGCTTTTGACCTCTTGGGATTTCTCAAGCCTTTGTTGTCATGAAGGGTTTTTTGTTGTTGTGGTTTTTTTTTGTTTTTTTTTGCTAGCCACAGTCATCTGGATCTGGGTGCTGTCCCCTCTCCCTGGGCTCCCTAAGATTTATCTTGAAATAGAGATACCACATGAGTTCCCCTGCTTTGGGCTTCACTATAAATAATCTTTGGTCTGTTGGGAGCATCCTCAACAGGAAAGCTTTTGTCAGACTAAATCTTGCTTTGCAGGGAGACTCCCATCCATTCATTTCCTCTCCTTTTCCATGAGCTGTGGCACCTAGTTACTAGCCTGGGCTAAGCTGTTTTGTAGCCCAGGGAATGCCCCTGGGGATAGGAAGAAACCAAATCCACGTGGACACAGGCAAGGAATAAAGGGATTCTCCCTTGGATCACTGGAGGAGTTGCCTCAGGGTCAGACAGTTACTAAGTATTGAGTCTGGAGGAGAACTCAAGTCTTGACCAAGTGTTACCTTGACAGGGAAAGTGTTGCCTGGAGAACTAGGCTATGCTGTCTTTGTCACAATTGACTGGTGTTCCTGACCGTCATGATTGCCCATCTGGGGCAGCCCTGACACCAGCATGGTTCTGGGATTTCACACGTGCACAAAGGCCATGAGGACCTCCTGTTCCCCCTGCTTCCTTCTGAGAACAGGGGGACATTGCTTTTGGAATCCCACAGCTAATGCTCTCCTGGAAGTAGTGCCGCTCAGGAGCCCACACATCAAGCACTGGTCTGCATTCAGAAGCACAGATGAGTTCAGAAAGGGCCAAGTGTGTTTGGCCATTTCTTGAGTAGAGGAATGGATGTCAAACCCTCAACTGTCCTTATTCCTGGGGATAATCAGTTATTTGTTTTCCCTCCAACTGCTCTTTGCAAGGGCTCTGAAAAGCACCACACAATAAAGAAACCTAAATGGAATGTTGCTGGTATCCAGTATTCCTCCATTAAGGGAGAACCCCAGTGGATGCTGTGGGATCCAGCCCTCCCTAGATTCCTTAGATTTAAGGTTTCCTTAGTAGACTGTGGAGCCAAGGATGTGTTCCACAGGAGCCACCAAGCAGCTGTGAAATGCTCATGCTTTAATCCTCCAGCTGCCAAGTGCTAAAGGGCCAATGTGGTTCAGAAAGATGTTCTAGGGACCCAACTTCTGGGGCTGAAGAGTGGGCAGAGATTTCCTTTGCATTCTAAGTTCCTTGTACTCCTTTCATCTAATTAAAGGGCTGGCTCAGATCATGCCCAGCTGAAAGACTAACCCTTAGGTGGGTACATGGTGGCTCTGTTCTCCCCTTTGGAGTGTGCAGGAGCCCTGGGCAGTTGGTGCCTTTACACCTACACAGGCTCACAAGGGATCTGCTTCCATTGCCAGGGCCACAGAGGCTCTTTGTGTCCTTGTGACCACAGACCTGGCCCTCACCTGAAAATGAGAGGCACTGAGGGGGGATTGAATTAGTCACACCTCACAATTCCAGGAAAGTACACTTGATAAAAATTCCTCAGGTACTATATAATAAGGGCTCTGGGTTTTGTAAAATAATTACTTATGGAAAAGGAGATAGGAATGAGTGAATCAGACAGCTTCCCCAGCCAAGGTTTATTCTAACACTAGCCCTGGTGCCCATTTTGCCCATGGGTGCTCTCAGCAGGCCAGAAGCATCCACAGTAGAGCTCTAGCAGCCAAAGTCACATGGTGCCTCGATTCAAGGATGAGCCTAGGGAGAGGGGCTGGCAGCAAAGGAAGCCGGCATGAATGACAATGGCCTGAAAAATGGCATCCAGAGGGAACTTTGGAAGCAGAGGGAACTTTGGAACTGGAGTTAAAAGCCCTGGGTTTTCTTGGTTGGTTCTGTTGCCACGAAGCCACATGATCAAAGGTTCAGGGGCCGTCTTGCTTTTAGGACTCTGTTAGACTAAGGGATTGGAGGTGGACCCTGAAAGTCCGTTGTAATTCTTGAGTTCACTTTCTTAAATCTGGTGGAAGCAGGGCGCCAGATTTTAGGAAACAGGAGTGTGAGTCAGTGCCATTAAGTTAGCCTAGACTGTCACTCTGAGTCCATGAAATACTATACTGGGTCCAGAAATGCTTCCAGAATGTACACATCCTGATGAAAATCCTTCTTCATGGCCAGTTCACAGACTGGCCCATCACAGCTCAAACCCGGCTGCCTGTCAACATGGTGATGCATTTTCAGATGAAAAGCCTGTTAACACCAGGTTGTTTTCCTTGCTTTTATAGTAGAACTCTGAGGTAGCAGGTAGAGTCCTAGGCCAAACCATTTAGCCTCTCTGATATTCAGCTTTCTCATCTGTAAAATGGGAGTAACAGCTTTTCCCTCATGGGTCATCACATGAGTTAATACATGTCAAATGCTTTCCAGAGCTTGAAGTACTGTGTTACTTGAAGTGCATTGTTACTTTGAACTTGACCAGGTGCATTATTTTTGAAGTGATGCACAGGTTTATATATAAAGGTGGTGGCAGTCATAAGGGCTGACATGAGGAATGGAGCTGGTACCAGGCCAGTGCTAGCTTTGGAACCAAGCACAGAGCCACTTGGGCTTTGAACATGAGTGCCCACATTGCGCCAAGAACTCGGGGAGATGTTAGATGCTGCCTCTTTGCACCTTAGGCTAGCCTGGATGCATCCCAGTCTTCTTGGGAAAATAGTAGCCACCATAGGAGGACTAGACTTGGGTTCAAATGCAGCGTTGGTCCCTGTTCTGTGGGAGTTGCTGTCTCCTAATGCTGAAAATGGGGCTCAGAATTCTTTTGCTCACAGCAATCTTGTGAAGCTCTTTGTTAGCCTTGAAAGCATGAGATGTGGGGTGGTCTAAAGTCTCACTGAGACTCATACTTTGCTGTAAATAAGATTTGGTGAGGCTTGCAGGTGCTTGTCACTATTGTTCTTCTCTTTCATCCAGACCTATTCAGGCCTATTCTGTGTGGTCATCAACCCTTACAAGAACCTGCCTATCTACTCAGAAGAGATTGTGGAGATGTACAAAGGCAAAAAGCGGCACGAGATGCCCCCTCACATCTATGCCATCACAGACACGGCCTACAGGAGCATGATGCAAGGTGAGTGGCCATGGGAGGCTTCCGGGTCATGGGGCTTCAATCCTCCTCATCCTCCTACTTCTGTGCTCTTTAGAACTGGTGTTCACCTAAGTACTTTTGGGCTTCCCCCCTTCTATAAACTCCTGATGGCTAAGCAATGCATCATGGGAGGACCACACACCAAAGTCCAAGTGCTAGGCTTATGTGCTGAAAAGATCTCCTGGTGTTGTATCTGATCCTGCTAATAGTATTTTTAACTTCCATGTTCCTTCATGGAAGAACTTTCTAAAAAGCCTCCTTCCATATTTCCACTGTTGTGACCTAGCCTTGCATGTTTGAGAGTTAATGTTTTGGGGGTTTTTTGCCTTTTGGGGGGGGGAGGGAAATTGGGGTAAAGTGACTTGCCCAAGGTCACAGGGTTAGTTTTTGTGTTAAGTGTCTGAGGCCGGATTTGAACTCAGGTCCTCCTGACTCCAGGGCCGGTGCTCTATTCACTGCGCCACCTAGGTGTCCCAGAGTTAATGTTTTTTTCAGTGTCATAAAGGGTTATTCTTTCCTGCTAAATTTAGTAGCTGGGGAAGGGGAAGGTCTTGGCTGATGAGCTAGGGTGAGAAGGTTAGGGTGGTTACCGTGAGATCCGGTCCTTGCTGCTGAGAAGCTGCATCTGGTCATTTCATCCACACGTATCTCTCAGTGGTCATCCCCACTGTCTAGGCTCTCGTGATGTCTCTGCTGAACTGGAAAGAAGGGAGGAAGATGAATTAAACACCTGCTGTGTGCCATTTGATATTATCTCCCTTTTACAGTTGAGGAAACTGAGGCAAACAGGGCAAGACATTTGTCTAGGGTCACTTAGCTCATAAATGTCTGAGACTAGATTTAAATTCAGGTCTTCCTAACTTTAGACCAGCTTCCTCTAATAGCTTCTCAATTCACATCCACCACTTTTAAGCACCTCCCGTGTTTTGCTAGGGTCTGAAGCTCCACTTTCTGCTCTCCAGACTCTAGAATTCTTGCAGGGATGGGGAGGTAGGGAGCTGTATTAAGGAAAGAGCGTTTGAGGAGAGAGGGAGGAAGAGAGCGAGCCCAGCTTCTTGCATGTTGCCACAGGAGTCAGGCCACAGCCAGCATTACCAGCCTGATATGGACCCGACTGCCCCTTTACAGGGCACTTGGAATCCCTTCTTTGTCTGGTGCACAGGTCCTCCTCCAGCCTGACTTCAGCCTTCTCTCACATTCTGCCCTCTCAGAGAGGCCTGGGTTCCTCTTTTCCCTCTTTCATGCTTTTGCTCCCACTGATATTTTCATTTTTCTTCCACTGTTCCCCCTGCCTAGAACCTCTCCTCCCACAAGATCCTTCTGTTAACATCCCACCCCTCTTTGTGAACTCCCTTGTCTACTAGGGTTCCTTGATTTGTCCTCCAACAACTCAGAAATGCTTTTCTTTTGCTCAGAACTCTGGTTGTATTGTGGTTCTGTCTTTCTTAGGGGTTCTGGTTTGCACTACTGTTCTTGTTCCTCTTGAAGTCTGGACTGGGGCCGCCTCATCTCTTTGTTCTCTGCAGCAGCTGGCTGGTACTTCACCCATTTTCTGGTTAAGAATGAATGGAGATAGGCCAAGTTCTTAGCACCTTGTACCTTTCTGTTTTGTGTATTTATGAATGTGTAGGCCTCATCCAGTTGTCATCTCTCTGAGCCTTAGTCATTAGGAAGGGCCAGAATTCCCTGCTACCCACCACCCAAGAGCTGTATTCTACCACAGACCTTACAGATAGAGGCCCTTTAGTGTTTGACCTGATTCCAGCCTTGTCTAGTGCCTTTTTGTATAGCTTTAAAGGCCTGTAGCAAACTGATTAAATGCCTGATATCACACCTTGAGGTTTCAGGAGAATGGCTTTTGACCCTCTGTTAGTATCTCAGCAGTATTAGGGTTGTTCTCCAATTGTGTGGATAGTGCTGCTCTGGGAATTTGAACTGAAGTCTGCAAAGAAAGGCACTTGTTTTGAAAACTTGTCATTCCTGTGTTATCTCTTGGAGCCAGAGAATCCCTCAGTGACCAAGGATTTGCTCTGACAGATGAACAGGGAGCTAAAGAATTTGACCCTACCCCCCTTATCTACTCCAGAGCGGCTGAGTGAAAAAATCTTACATGCTCATTGGTTTCAATGCCAGACTCTGGCCAATTCCACTGGGTTGATGGTATTTTAATAAGCATTCTGCACTTCTGGGGGAGAGGCAGCAAGGGTCTGCTTTCATTCCTGGTTTAGGCTAATCCAAGAACTCTTTAACCCTTTGCTCTGTTAATCCACTTCCCTTCCTCTCCCCAGGGCCCTGCTCTGTGGTGGCAGCTGGATGGGAAGTGGGCAGTTCCTCAGAGTTTGTGCAAATACTTCTTTGCCAGTGTCCACACAGCACTTAGTGACTAACTCACCCTTTTGTATAAACATATATCAGAGCTTTTTCAGAGCTGGAAAGCTTCTTAGAAATCCCTTTGCAGCTTTTAAATGGTGACCTAGAGAGATTAAATGACACGTCTAATGTTACCCCATGAATTATTGGCAGGCCTGGAATTCAAACTCGCATCTCAAACACCAGTTCTTTTCATCCTTGAGACATGAAGGTAGGCTGTTTCTTGTGTCTGGTGGTGATGGGTCAGGTGGTCCATTGAGCCTTCCCTTTTGGATTCCTCTTTGACTCTGACAGAGGCCTACGGCCATCCTGAGAGGAAATGGTCCAACAGGATAGGTTGGTGTCTGAACTATGGGAGAGGGGAGCAAAGTGACTTCCCTCCTGCCATCCATCTATCCATCTCCATTCTGGTCTGCAGCCCTGCAGACCTGTATCTTGAGGAGCCTCTCCAGCAAAACATAAGTCTCAGCCTGAGATCTAGAGAGACCCTTCAAAGACACTCCAGCATATACTTTTGGACAAATTCACTGAGCCTCCTAGTTGAGGGTGGAGTAGAGGGTGAGGACGACCGATGCAGGAAGCCACAGATGGGGTGCCTCCCCTTAAGCCAGAATGTGCCGGCTAGGAGGCTGAGGGGGAGCTGCTAATGGCAGCAGGCACTGCCTTCTTGACACAAAGAGCACACTACGTGCTGAAGTTCCTGCAATGAGGTTCTTCGATCAGGGTGTAGTAGCACTTTTCTTAATCTTTTGGCCTCTCCAAAGGTAGGGGGTGGCCCTTCCTTTGCTGCCAGCCCCAGGACTCCCTGGAGCAGGATGCTTGCCTGGAGTTTGCCTTGGCTCTAAGGCACCCCCCCCCCCCGCCCCCCAGTCTTCCTCCTAGAATTGTTTTCCTCCTCATTCTCATTTTTTAGTAGCCAGCGCCTGAGCTGATGACACCTTCCTCATGTCACTATTTCATGTGCTCAAGTCTGAGAGATGTCCCTGAGCACATGGGGTCATGTGTCTTGGCCTTTGCTTTGAAAGGAGCTAAACTGGGAGTACATCAGATTCCTACAGAGGCAGAAAATGTGAATTCTTGACCTGTAGTTGAATCCTAAAGTGACTTTATCTCTCCTGTCATAGATTAGGGTTTATATATGGGGATAGACCCTGGCTTCTGAACTTGGAGAGGCTCACCCCCAACTTGGCCTCAGGGATGAATTTTTCAGCCATAGCAAGCAATTTTCTAAGTCAGTCAGTTGGTCTATTCATTGAGCATTTATTAAGTGCCTCCTGTTTTTCAGGCACTGGTCAAACATTAAAGGTACAAATGAGGGAGAGACAGAGACACGTCCATAGCAGCTTGCAAGAGACAGAGTAGGAAGGAAGGGGTGGAAGGGTCTCCTGCCAGAGGAAGCTCATTGCAGCTGAAGCCTAAGCAACCTGGGCATTCTTCACAGTGAAGATCATGATATTCTTTGTGGGCAGTTCTGCCCCCAATCACAAAATGATGGGGCCTTGAATTCTGATCAAGTGATCCACCTACTTCCTGTCTCCACAGACATACAAGGACAGGCTGGTGGTGGTGGGTCTTCTTTGGCCTGTCAGTCTGCAAAATGGGTTTGGGCTTATTTTTCAAAAGCTGAAATTGTGATTAAAGTGAATTCTTTTCAAACATTTGACTTTCAGCCTATGGTGTTTGAATTGTAGTTAGCACTGTGTATCCTACCCTTTGTAGAATTCAAAGCATTTTTGGGTGCTTTAGAATAATGATAATTTTTAGAAATATTTTGATACAAAACACTCACCGCAGCTCCATGCAACACGTATCCCTTAGTGGTCACTGGAAAGGATCTCTTATAGTGGATTATGGATCCACTTATAGTGGATTATGGTTAGTAAAGCAGTGACAAGTCCATCAATTTTCGTAGTACCAAAGTGTGAGCTCTCATGTCTGATCTGAGTTTTGGCCCTTCTCAGTGTTTTGTTTTTTTGAATTACCATCATCATGGTCATTGTGTGCCTTATTCTTTTGGTTCTGCTTGCTTTACTCTCCATCAGTTCATACAAGTTTTCCTGTTTTTCTCTTGAGTCTTTGTATTT
>CM053597.1:234143764-234199396 GCA_028646575.1 Pseudocheirus occidentalis | reverse complement strand
TGTGTGTGTGTGTGTGTGTGTGTGTGTGTTTGTGTGTGTAATGCAAGGAATGGAAGATAAGCAGGGCTAGAAAGGCAAGCTAGTACCACACTGCGGAAAGCCTTGAATGTCAATGAAGGAGCGGTCTGCAGCACGTGGGTCCTGCTATGCGGTGGATGTCTAGAAACGGGTGGGAAAGGCTCCCTGGGGGCTCATCCTGGAAGGAAAAGTCCCAGCAGGCTTGGACCACAGGGACTCTTGAGTGCCTGTCCCTAGCCCTGGCCCACGGAGACCCCAGCGGGCAGCCCCAGGGGGCCAGGAGGACGGCGGGGCCAGGGGGACTTGCCGCAGTCCAGCCCCCAACCTGCGGCACATTTCAGCAGAGGGAGGGGGAGTCTTGAGGTCCCAGTCCCAAGCCGCTGTCCATCGATGACTTGGGAAACATCGCCACCCTGTGGTTGTCGAGCAGCGCTGGGCAGACGAGTCGGAGTGAGAAGGGGCAAGAGCTCCAGTTTCCCTAAAGTGGGATGTGGTAGAAGCCTCACGCTTCCCAGAAAGGAGGTAGAAAACTTAGGGTATTCAATTCCCCCATGTTCTCTCCATCCTCAAACTAGGTGGTATGGGATCTGGAGTCCAAGCCCCAGCTCAGCCACCTGTGTGACCTGGAACAGGCCAATTAGCCATTTCTGCCTCACTTTCTTCATCTGTAAGATAAGACTAGGTCAGTGGTCTCAGGATGCCTTTACATTCAAAAAAGTGCTGAGGAACCCAAAGGGCTTTTGCTTAAGTGAGTTATATCCAATGATATTTACCATTAAAAATAAAAATATCTTCCTATTTTTATGAAAATCGTTTTACACTCTCAGATCCACCAAAAAGGTTGCTGATCCCCCCAGGGGTCCCTGGTCCCCCAGACTGGGAATCTGGAATCAAGGAAACTAGACTAGTCTTTTTCCTGACGGTGCTCTCTTATATGTATGACTTTGGGCAATCAGCCAACTGCATTTAATAAGGGCCTACTATGCACTAGAGATACAAAGACAAAAGCAAGTCCCTTCATCCCCCTGGACCTCAGTTTGTCTTTCTGTTAAAGGAAGGGATTGGGCTTAGTGATTTTTAGTATTCTCTCGGGCTTGACATCTACAGTGCTATGAATGATGATGTCTTCTGGTGCTCAACCTGTGGCCAGCCATGAAGAGGGCCCAAAAGAGTTGTCCGTTCAGCCAGGAATACACACAGCACCTTCGATGAGGAACAAAACATCAGTCAATCAGCCAACTGCATTTATTAAGTGACTACTAACTAGATGCTTAGTATTGAGTTGAGGACAGAAGTGCATACAAAGAAAGCAAAAGACAGCCCCTGCCCTCAGAAAGTTTACAGCTTAACAATGATAGAGACAGTTTGCAAACACCCACGTTCAAAGAAGTTGATGTCAGAGGGAAGGCATTGGAATTAAGGGGAAACTGGGAAAGGCTTCTTGCAAAAAGAGGTGGGGCTTTAGCTGAGATTTGAAGGAAGGATAAAGGCCAGGAGGTAAAGACTGAGGGATGAGAAGGCAGAAGCCCTAATGAGAAAGACAACAATCACACATGTAAGTATATATTATATATGTATATATTATATGTTTAGTATGTATTACGCAATAGTATATATTATATATCTATACTGTATATAATATAAATATCAAATTAATCAATACAAATAGAATATATGGAGTAGTCAAGTCCAAGATAGCATGGGAGGGAGGTCACTGGCACTCGTGGGGATCAGGGAAGTCTGGTCTAAGGCCCCTCCAGCTTTAACATTTCCTATTGTAAGAACCCTCCTAGTTCTGACATTCTCTGGTCTAAGGGTGCTCTCAGCTCTAACATAACCTCAACGTTCCTTGGTGAATGCTCTGACATTCAATATCCTAAGTCTCTTTTCATTCCAATATTCTATATTCTAACAGACCTTCCAGCTCTGACATCCTATGTTCTAAAGTCCCTCCCAGCCCTGACATCCCCTGTTCTAAGGCCCCTCCCAGCTCTGACATCCCCCGTTCTAAGATCCTCTCAGCTTTGACATTCCACATTCTAGGATCCCTCTCAGCCTGATGTTCCATGTTCTAAGGACTTCCCTAGCTCTAATGTCCCAAAGTTTCCTTTACTTCCAACAGTCTTTGTTGTAAGGTCTCTCCCTCGATGACATTCTATGAATCATCAATCAGCAAGGACAGTACTAGGTAGTATGAAGAGTACAAGAAGGATGTTGAAGCTCCTCTTGTCTGTGCCTTCCTCCTACTCTCTGCTGTTCCCAAGGAGACTTGTCTGTCTTGTACCCCATCTTGATGCCTTGTTCTGACCTCCAGCATCAATTCTGACCTTGGGGCACCCCAAGCTGGAGGCTGACCGCAAGCAAAGGCCAGACATGGGCTTCTCAGGGATGGTTCAGAGGGATTCCTGCTCAGCACCCAGGGTAAATGGCCTTCATCCCTCCCGAGCCTGAGAGCCTGTGACTCTATGGTTCTGGGTCTGGCTGAGCAGCAGCCTAAGGACTACTGCTCAGCTGACCCTGCCCTCAGGCCTCTTCTCTGTCCAGGCACTTCATGGGCAGGGGCATCAAGGGACAAGGAGCTCCTCAGATGCCTTCTACATGTGAGAGACACAGCCCCCCTTCCCCTTCAGCCCAAGGTGACATCTCCAAGGTCAGAGCTGAGCAGATGGTTCCAAAATCTGTCAGCAGAGAGAAAGAACAGCCCCAAGGCCCCAGAGCTGTGGGACCCTTCTCCAAGCCTTGCACGGCTCTATGAGGGTGTGGAAAGAGCCCTGAGCCAGCAGTCCAGAACTCAGGTTCAAAGCTCAGCTCCGACATTGATCATCGCTGTGATCATAAGAAGGTCACAGGCTCAATGTGCCTCAGTTTCCTCTGCTGTAAGATGGAGATGATAACATTTGCACTCAGAGGGCTCTTGGGAGGAAATCCCTTTGTCACACCATGCTGTGAGCTGTTATCACAGTTGGGCCCCAATACAAGGGCCAGGCATCTTCCCTTCTCCCTCATTCCTCAACTCCTAACTATATCATGGCCCTAAGGAGTCTTCACAAGCGGGCATGAGATGGAATGTGTCAACACATTGGCATCAGCTCAAACTCCAGTCCCCTCCTGAAAGGCCTCTCTCTACCTCTGTTGTTTGCAAGGTAAAGAGTTCTCCTGGGGATGGAACGTGAGCGTTAATTGAGCCTTAGCCTGGGATACTCAGGGTTGGTATCTCAGAGAAGATGATTCATGAAGAGGCTCGACTCCAGCCCATGCTCTGACGCCAGCTTCACTGTTACATGACTTCTCTGAGTTCCACCTTCCTTCTTCCTAGAAGGATAGCTTCATTTTTGCCTTTGTATCCCTCGTGCCTGGCACAGTGCCTAACCCATAGTAGAACTGAAACTCCATGATGGCAAGATAGATTCATTTTTATCTTTATAGGCCTTATGCCTAGCTCAGTTACTGGCACAGAACAGGCAGTTCATGATGGTTTGTAGATCAATAGATTGATTAATATGGTTTAAGCCTAAATAGGAGGTGTGTAGGATAAGTATGATTGACTCCATGTCACAACCAACAGGTCATGGCTAAATGCCTAGCTACCACCTGCCAGGCACTGTGCTGGGTGCCAGGGATACAAAAACAAAAATAAAGCCATCCCTACCCTCATGGAGCTTCCATTCTATGAGGAAGCACAACATGAACATGTAAGTACATACAACATACAATCTATCAGGAAATACAGTGTTAATACTATAAGTACATGCAACAGACATACAAGATATTAAATGTAAAGTCATTTCAGGAAGGTGGTCTGGCAGTCATGGGTCAGGAAGGAGGTGGGGAAAGGCCTCATTTAGAAGGTAATGTCTGAGTGAAATACAGAAAGAGACTAGGGATACATACTAAGAGGCGTGTTGTAGTTGTTCAGTTTTTCAGTCATGTCACTCTCTGTGATCCCTTTGGGGGTTTTCTTGCCAGAGATACTGGAGTGGTTTGCCATTTCCTTCTCCAGATCATTTGACAGACATGGATACTGAGGCAGATGGGGTGACTTGCCCAGGGTCATACCACTAGGCTGTATTTGAACTCAGATCTTCCTGACCGCAGGCCCAGTATTCTGTCCACTTCACTCAGCCACTTAGGAGTCTACATGCATTCCACATATCAGGGACAGCCTATGCAAAGGCCCAGAGATGGGAGATGGGATGTCACATAGGAGTAACAGAGAGAAAGCCAGTTTGGCTGAACCAGTGAATACAGGAAGAAGAGAAGGTTGTCAGAACCCTGCTTGTTATGACCTTGAAATACCAGAGAGAGAAGTTTGTATTGGTGCCAAAGGAAAAAGGGGGTCCCTGGAGTTTCCTGACTGTCATCCCTGTCTTCCCGATGAGGAAGCCACTGCAGAGAGGGGACATGGCCTCTCCCACAGACAGCAGTCTGTGACCTTTTCTCTTCTCTTCATCCCCTCTTTGCCTCAAACAATGTCCGGCCCCATTTGGGAACTAGAAGTGCAGTGGGTGCCCCTTGATTAGGAAAGGCCTGAACAAACCATACTGCATGAATGTCATAGAATATAACCATACAGTGAGAAATGTGGAGAATTCAGAAACCTCTGGGAAGATTTGTAGGCAATGATACCAAGTGAAATAAGTAGGCCCAAGAAAAAAACATGAACATCCTACAACAGTGCCTATGGGGAGATCACTAAAAGTGCAACAAACTTTGAGTAAGGAAATCAAGGGAAGAAATAAGCTTTTATAAGCTCCTGCTGTGTGCCCGGCACTGGGCTAGGCTCTGGGGATACAGGGCTCAGGAATGAAATGATCCTTACTTTTCTATAAGCTTCTGTCCCAGAATCTTCCAGCTAGAAGGGACCTTGGGGATCATTTTCTAACTCCAATTCTCCCGCTTTACAGATGAGGAAAGGCAAGGTCACCCAGGTAGAATGTGGCTGACCCCAAGTCCTCTAACAAGGAATACAACAAGCCCCCCACCTGCCTGCCACAGAGAAATCTGAGGGTCAGGCAAAGTCTCTAGAGAGGGCTCATCTGAGAAAAAACAAGATTGTCCCAAACCAGCAGAGTGACTTGGTGCTAAGGGCAGCAGGAAAGGATAGAAAACGGAAATCTGTTTTGCCTTTTACAGCCAGGGCCATGAATCTCCATTATCTCGGGCTCCAGCACAAAGTGGATGATGCCTCAGCACTTGGAGCATTGCCCGAGGGTGGCAGGAAGTGGGCTGGCTGATTCAACAGGTCCCTACTTCTCTATTCTGAGAACTGGTCCTGTGATGACTGAGTCTACATTCAATTGAAATAAAAAAATGATTATGAATACTGGAGACTCTGAATGGATGGCATGCCTTTCATCCCGAGACTCTTAAAGGCCTGAATCCTCCCAGGTTTTCTATTTTAGAACCTGCCAGGGCGACAAGAGCCTGGGAGGCAGGGGTAGAGCGGTGAGTCAAAGGCTTCCCTTCCTCTCCCTGCTTTGTCCCCTCCCTATCCCCCAACTGCAGCAGGATGATGCAATGCCCTCCTTTCCATGTTCCCTCTCCATATTTCCTTATAAGATCAGAGCATCCACCTGGGCTCTTGGAGCAGCCCAGGGGGTAAGGAGGGGTGAGCAGCCCCAAGAGCCCAGGGTCTGCAGTCAGAGGGATCAGGTTTCCTTCCATCAACCACTCAAGCACCTACTATGTTCCAGACACAGTGTCGAGTATTGGGTTCAAATCCAGCCTCACCATGTTCTGTTTGTATGACCTTGCACAAATCACTGATTCTCTCTGGGCCTTGGTTTCCTCATCTGTCTAACAAAGGGACTGGTTACCCATTAGTAACATGAGGGAATGGCATTAGATGATTTCCAGCAAGAAATCTCTGAGCCTAAGTTAAATAATTGGGAGGAGAGGGGTATGGTGGGAGGACAACTCAGAATCTCTGGCTTCTGGTCCCAGCTCTACCATTTTGGACATCTCATTGCAGCCCTGGAGCCTCAGTTCCCTCCCTTAGAATGTGAGAGGAGAGCCGAGATGGTCCCTCTAGTAACTATGGCCTTGGACCTTGGTTTCCCCACCTATAACATGAAGGGAGGAGACCAAATGAACTGCCTAGGAACTATGGCCTCTGGGCCTCAGTTTCTTCAGTTTTAAAATGTACACAAAAATCTCTCCTTTGCCCCTCACCTCATGAAGTGGTCATGGCTCCATAAAAAGGCCAAATACCATGATATATTCAAAAGTTCCCCATAAATTGTAAAGACTCAGATCTGTGTAAGATAGATACTATCAGGGATCTTTTTAAAAAGCACAGCAGAACACAAAACTAGCTGTGTGACCTTGGACAAGTAACTTAACCCCAATTGCCCTACCTTCCCCCTCCAAAAAGCAAAAAAATTTAAAAATTTAAAAAAAAATGAAAAGCACAGCAGAGCTACACACACACACACGTACACACACACGTACACACACACACACACAATTCCCACGTTTCTCATGCCCCTCATTTGGGTTGAAGGACCGGTATTAAGGAACCCAGCCCTGATTAGCCAGAGAGATGAGGGGTAGAGAGGAGAGGGTCTGTGGCCAGAGAACTGGCCTGGTCAGAAATTCCCCCTGCCCCCCAGGTCAGAAAAAAGCTTCACCACTAGCCCTTGAGGTTTCTTCTCTCCTTTCTCCTTGGATTACTGGGCACTTTCTCAGCAAATCCTCTTCTTGACTCTGTCCAGACTCTCTCAGGCTTAAAGGCTGTGCTGGGGAATTTCAGGAAAGGCTGAAGTAAGTGAGGCAAAAGAAGACAGAAGCTTCAAGCTGTCTGAGTTGACAAAGACCTCATGGCTGCCTTCTCTTGACCCCTTGCCGACACTGTCTGTCTCTCTGAGTGCCAGGCTTACCCCAACACACGTCTGTGTCTGGCTCCCCAGCCTCTAGTCTTCCTGAGGCACAGGTAGGACTGGCCCTCCCCTGAGACACAGCTCCACAGCCTGCTCCTCTGATGAGCTTGGCCCAGGCCACACCTGTCTGTGTCTGTGTCACATTAAAGCTGATCTAAGTGGCGCTGTCCCCTGCCCTGGGCAGATCGCATATCTGCACTGTGGGGTTCAATGGGAGGCATTTGCTCAGTTCTAGGAAGGACACTTACAGAATGTGTCCGCAGGAGGGTAACTGGGATGGGAAAGAGCTTTGAAATCCCTCCCCACTCCCACGAGGAGAGGCCAAAAGATGTGGAACTGTTTATGCTTGAGAAGGGAAGAAGCCGGTGGGGGAGCCAGACTGTGTGGTCAAGTATCAGAAAGGCTGTCCTCGCATAAGGAGCCCCCGAGGGCAGGACCACCATAAATAAAAGGACATTCCAAAGTGGCTGATTTCCTCACCTTCCTAACAAACTGAATGACCCTCAAAGTAATCTCCCCTTGGGTCTACAAACAAGGACACTATTAACTCATCCAATTCTGTCATTCCATGATTCTGGGGAAGTTCCACCCCACCCCACAACTATCTCAAAGTCAAAGGACAGCTGGGGGTGCCATAGTGCACAGAGCACTGGACCTGGAGTCAGGAAGACTCATCTCCCTGAGTTCAAATCTGGCCTCAGACACTTGCTAGCTGTGTGACCCTGGGCAAGTCACTTCACCCCGTCTGCCTCAGTTTCCCTCATCTGTAAAATGAGCTGGAGAAGGAAATGGCAAACCGCTGCAGTATCTCTACCAAGAAAACACCAAATGGGGTCAAGTAGAGTTGGAGCTACTAAAAACATTATTGGACAACAATGGATCCATTTATATGATGTCTAGTGAGATATCTGTGATTCTGTCTTATAAGAAGTTTTAGCGCTGGAAGGGACCTTACAGGGGAGGGAACTGAAGACAAGAGAGGCTGTGACTTGTCCAGGGTCACACAGCTAGGAAGGGTCAGGCATGGGATTTGAACCTAGGACATCGCCCCTCCCAGGTGGTCTTCTACTCCTCTAATACTGCAAGGGCAGGAGCTAATTAATATAGCCTAGCCACCCCTAAAGGTGTTCATTTCATCCCCATTTTGCAGATGGGGACACTGAGGCAGGCAAAAGTGCCGTGCGCAGGACTCCACCCCCAGTAAAGTGCCCGCGGCGGGATTTGAACTCAGGACGTCCCGGCCCCGGGTCGCTAAACGTGACGTCATGCGCTTAGCACGTGCAAGCGCCATGTTAACGCTGGATAGGGTTATAATCATAACATCCACAACAGGAGCAAATGGACCGAGATAAAGCGCACCGGAGGCAACAGCTGACCAGGGGAGGCGGGAAGCGCAACCCCCGCAGCCCCTGCCCTGGCCTAGCCGACCTTGATAACACCCGGGGTCAGGGAACTGAGGGAGCCGCGGGGTACTGGGGGATACAGAGGGGCATGACAAAGGAATCGCCCGCCGCGCGAGGCACTATAGGATACAGAGGGGCAGACGAGCGCGTCGTCGCTTTCCGCGGGGCATTATGGGATACTGGAAGGATACTGTAATTATCACAGCCTGCACACCACATTCCAAGCGTAAACGTGATCCCGCCCCCTCGCCGGATGTGGCGCTTACATAGCGTGGACACGGCTCGATCCAATCCCTTTTTTCTCCAAGGCTGGGACGCATTTCCGGGGTTCGCTTCCCTTTACGGCTCTACGGCTCGGCCTCGCCCTTCACCTCCCCCACCCGGAGAGGGAGAGACAGACAGACAGACAGACAGACAGACAGACGGCACATCCCCCACCCCGCCCCACCCCACCCCCCGCCGCTGTTTTACGACAGGGCCGGCTGCACCGCACCCCTTTACGGCGCCGGGAGCTGCGCGCGCACCTCGGGTCCCTTCCTGGTCGGCCACCGGAGAGTGGCTAGCGGCTCGACAGCCAGCCCGGCACCATCCGTCTCCATCGGGACCGGCTGCGGCCTGAACAGGTAAGCGGCGCCGGCCTCAGTGACTGGGGGCCCGGGAGATCCATGCGGCGCTCGCGGAGCCCGACGCCCGTGGTCTCCGCGCCCAGCGGCCCCGGTCGGGTCTCTCCCCTGACTGCTGGGTCTTCTGTCCTGCCTCAGTTTCCCCGCATGTTGAGTATGGCCAGAAAGGGCTTGTTCTGCTTATTCTGGGAGCTGTCTCCGGCCCGGCCCTGACAGCGAACGTTAATCCTGCCGTGCTTTGAGATCCCAGACCGCCAGCGTCTGTTAAATCTGGAGGCGTGGTGCCCCGATCCCTTTTTACAGCGGGGGAGACTGAGGCTCCACAGGCAGTAACCTCCTCTCTCACCCCACCACCAGGGTCCTGAAAACTAAACCTGTTCTCCCCCTCCTTCCCCGGGAAGACTAAATAGTGAAGCCGCTAGCAAATTGAGGCAGTGGGCACCCTGCCCTGGGGCCTGAACCCAACTTTGAGGAGGATTTGGGGCTTGGTGCAGCCAAGCAGAGACAGCCGGCTCCTGCGCCAGGACGGTGGTGTGGGACCCACTCGTGTTGGTGGGAGTGGGGTTTCCTCTCCTCCCAGGAGTCGGTGAGGGATGGTAAAATCAAAAGGCTGGTCTGGGGAGAACAGGGTTACTGTTGCACTTGTGGTGACCACAGCAGTGTTACAATGTATCAGTAATGGCAGCTTTAGTTTGGAGTCCAGGTCTGGGTTTGAATGAGGACCCTTCAATTTCATATCGACTTTGACCCAAATGAAAACTCACCTCCAAGACACGTTGTCATTTGTGAATGAAGTTAAAACCAGAATCAGGAAGACCTGAGTTCAGATCCAGCCTCAGACATTTCCTAGGCGTGTGATCCTGGGCAACTCACTGTTTGCCCCAGTTTCCTCTGTCAAATGAGCTGGAGAAGGAAATGGGCAACCACTCCAGTATCTTTGCCAAGAAAACCTCGGACTCAACATCTTCCAGAAAGAATACCTTCTGCTCCTACCAGGGGTTGGACCCTAGAAGTCATTTCTCTAAGCTTGGCTTCATCAGCTGTAAAATTGGATGATAATAATCCCTGTGCTGCCTCCTTTAATGGTTGTTGAAGTTGGGGGATACAAGGGAAGTGACTTCCTGTAGGCATATGTGACAAAATGCATGTGTACCTGGGTTTGTTCAGCCACACTAGGGGAGTGGGGAGAAGCACTTTTCCCTTTGAGCATCACCACGTTCGGGAATAATGCTCTGCTTCTTTTCAGCGTTTTAGAAGATGGCAAAATTCATGACTCCAGTGATTCAGGACAACCCCTCGGGCTGGGGTCCCTGTGCAGTCCCCGAACAATTTCGGGACATGCCCTATCAGCCATTCAGTAAAGGAGATCGGCTGGGAAAGGTAACTTCAGAATAGCAGGGATTCCAGTCTGTGCAGCTGTGCGAAGGCCAGCCAGTGCATGCTGGAGTTTCCACTCTCTCAAAAGGCCAGCTCCCCGTATTTTTTGTAATGGTGCCTGCTGAGACAGGCCGTGACCCTCTGAAAGTCACCATGACAGACAAGAGGCTTCCCAGGGCACCATCAGGCTGGTCTTTTGTTAGCCAGGCCACTCCTGTCTGTCATTGGCTGGGGGTTTCTGAGGCAGCAGTCTCTTGGCCCACTGACCTGTGCCTTCTCTTGTCTCCTTGTCATCCCAATCAGGTTGCAGACTGGACAGGGGCCACCTATCAGGATAAGAGATACACAAGTAAGTGTTGCTGAATTGACTTTCTGAAGTAGGAACTCAGGAAAATGTCATGTGGAAGAACTTGTCCCACTGTGTGACCCCCTGAAGCTCCCTCACAGCTCCCAGTGAGTGCTGTGTGTGTTGTCTCTTCAGATAAGTATTCCTCCCAGTTTGGTGGTGGCAGTCAGTATGCTTATTTCCACGAGGAGGATGAGACCAGCTTCCAGCTAGTAGACACAGCCCGGACCCAGAAGACGGCTTACCAGAGGAATAGGATGCGCTTTGCCCAGGTGAGGAGCAAGCCATCTTTGGGATTCAAGCATTGCTGAAGATCCTGGTCTGTGGAGCTTGAGGTCCATTCATCGCCTGAAGCCAGGCTTTCCTTGGGGAAAAGTAGCCTATTGGTAGTCACTGACCATTCCAGAGCTTTCTCGGGCTCCTTACAGGTAGGGCTGGGAAGATTTTGAAGTCTATAAGAATTTGATATGCTTGGTGGCCAGTCTGTGTGACTCTGGGCAAGCTGAGTTGTGAGACAGGTGCCAACCTGCCCTGGTAGAGGGAATGTCCTCCCCTCAGAGCTGCTACACCCTGGATGTCACAGGTTCAGTCCAAATGCAGGATGGCGGGTAGCAGGAATGGATTGCTCAGACAAGCATGGTGGATGTAAGAAGTTGTAGTACAGCCTTGTGAGTTACTGCTCAGCCACATTCCTATAAAATGGTGCCAGTGGATGGGTGGAGACACAGGCAGGGGCGGGGAATGCCCTGACCTGCCCTGGCTGGGGGGGAAGGGGGGATCTCATCTGCTTGGTTCAGCAGTATGCTTCTGAGAAAGCTGTCTCTAAAATAAATCTGGAGTTCATTTTCATGGTTTTAAAGTAGAAACATTTTAGCACTTTCAGCCATACTCGTCTCTTTTCTGTATACAATTTGACTTGTGTATGGGGGCTAATGAAACTGCCATCGAGTCTTCCATTCCTGGAACAAAGGTCCATTCCCATAGGGTGAAAAGCCTTAGAAATTCCAAACTTTTCTTCCCAGTCTGCCCTTTGCTGACACTTCCTCTGGAGGTTGGGCTGTGCTTGTCCCTGCTCGCCCCAGTAATTATTCTTGGTGGATTTTATTAACAAAAGTGCCTAGCACGCTGCGTACACTCTTATAAAGTGGCCAGGGAAGAGGCTTGAATAAGCTCCAGGAGAGTTGCTCAAGGGTGGGGAGAGAGGTAGGGGACTCGGCTTCTAACTCCAGATGTTTCCCATCTGCACCCCGCCTTGTGCGCACGCACACACACAAGTGCCAGGCTTGCGTTGGTGCAGTGGCAGTTGTACATAGAGTTGGTAGCCCTGTGCCATTACAGTATTGTACCCTCTCACACCCCGTCTAACATTGTGACCATCCTCTGTTCCCTGGTCCTTAGCGGAATCTTAGGAGGGACAAGGACCGTCGGAACATGTTACAGTTCAGCCTTCAGACCTTGCCCAAGAGCGCCAAGCAGAAAGAGAGGTGAGGACCCATTCTCCCCTTGCTGGATTGTGCCATCCAATGACCAGAGCAGATGTCAGAGGATGCCTGCTGCACCTTCCCCATGGCACCTTTGACCTCCCCTTTCTAACGATCATCCCATTGACAGAGATGCAGGAAAAGCATGGGGTCTCTTAGAGGTCATCCATCCATTATAAGGAGCAGGCTGGCCACAGGGATGCCTCCTCCTGCTAAAATTGCATTTTCCTTGGCTTTTCAGAGACCGTATACGTCTGCAAAAAAAGTTCCAGAAGCAGTTTGGAGTAAGGCAGAAATGGGACCAAAAATCTCAGGTAGGAGCCATCCCTGAGCTCAGAGTGGGGCGCCCACTTCCTGCCTCACTACAGGTCCCTCCTCAGCTGGTGGAGAGAGGCCACAGCCAGGCAGGCACTCGCGTGTCAGTTATCTGACTTCGGTGTGCACGCAATCCTTTTTCTTTCACATGCGTTGCCTCCACAGAAGCCTCGGGATTCTTCTGTCGAGGTCAGGAGTGATTGGGAAGTGAAGGAAGAAATGGATTTTCCTCAGTTGATGAAAATGCGTTACTTGGAGGTGTCAGAGCCGCAGGACATGTAAGGACCCCTTCCCTGCCTTTCATCCCCCAGGCCCTGGCCCCTGAGTGGGCAGCTATTGTGTGGGCTGCTCTTTGGCCACTGGGGGCTACGAACGACTGACCCTCCAGCCACTCACTGCCCATCTGACTCCCTGTCACACTGTAGTGAGTGCTGTGGGGCCCTGGAATATTACGACAAAGCCTTTGACCGTATCACCACGAGGAACGAGAAGCCTTTGCGGAGCATCAAGCGCATTTTCCACACCGTCACCACAACAGATGACCCCGTCATCCGCAAGGTGCTTCCCCTTGGTTCTGCCCCTCAGCCTCCTCTCCCTTCCCACCCTCCCTCAAGCTCTCTGGAGAGAGTAGGGACACCCAGGCCTGGGCTTAACCCATATCAGAGCATGGTGTCCGAGCACTGGCTAGCTCTGACCCCCGTGTGAGAGGGAGCTGGGGGGATTTAAAACAGGCCACCCTGCTATAGCTGGGGTCAGGTCTGTTTGCCTCCTGTGATGTGGCTCTGCAGATACACTCCCCTAAGTGGTGGGGCCACAGTGCCAGCTCAGGAGCCTCTGCATCTCAGCAGATGCCCCAGGAGACAAGCGCCCACTGAGCATCAGACCACTCCTTCCCTAGAGGATGATTTGCTGTTCCTGTTTTCTTGGCAGCTGGCAAAGACACAAGGCAATGTGTTTGCCACAGACGCCATCCTGGCCACACTGATGAGCTGTACCCGCTCAGTCTATTCCTGGGATATTGTCGTCCAGAGAGTTGGATCCAAGCTATTTTTTGACAAAAGGGACAACTCGGACTTTGGTGAGTCAGTATAGAAGGATCCTTTTAGTTGGCTCAGGCCTGTCATGTGTCGCCCTGCCCCTTTGTTACCTGCAGTGACCTACATGGCCTCAGAGGGGCTGGGAAAGGGCTTGTACAGTACCCTACATCACTGGGGGCTTCTGCTCCTGCCCTGCCTGGTTCCAACGCCTTGTGGGGAGTGGTCTGCTCTGGATGGGGAGCCATCTACATTCTCAGGCCCTCTCACCTTCCTCTTTCCTTGTAGATCTCCTGACTGTGAGTGAAACTGCCAACGAGCCCCCTCAGGATGAAGGCAACTCCTTCAACTCTCCCCGTAACCTTGCCATGGAGGCCACCTATATCAATCACAACTTCTCCCAGCAGTGTCTGAGAATGGTGAGAAAGCTGAGAAAATATCCCAGCTGAGCCTTTTAGAAAGATGGCCAGGAACTGTCGTGTGTGCCCTGGGCTTCCCTCCAGGTCTGGCCTCCGTGCCAGGGGTGGGGTGGGGTGGGCCAAGCGCTCTCCTCTCCACACTGTTCTGCCACCATTCTTAGACCACATTCACCACCTCTTCTGAACTCTGTGCAGGGAAAGGAAAGATATAAGTTCCCCAACCCAAATCCCTTTGTGGAGGATGACATGGACAAGAATGAGATTGCCTCAGTGGCCTACAGGTAGGTGTATCTTCGGGGACTGAGGGTTGGGAGCCCCTGGGGCAGAGGGCGTGGAGCTTGGGCCTGGCTGCTGAGTCTTCTGTCTTGCTCCTCCTCCCAGGTACCGTCGATGGAAGCTTGGTGATGACATTGACCTCATTGTGCGCTGTGAGCACGATGGTGTGATGACAGGGGCCAATGGAGAGGTGTCCTTCATCAACATCAAGACTCTCAACGAGTGGGATTCCAGGGTGAGTGCTCCCCACACACGGCTCCACATTCTGTAGCTGCTGCCAGCCCCTCTCTACGCCGTCCTTGCCTCCCTTAGCTTCTCACCACAAAGAGTGGGTGTCTTTGAGCTTCCATCTTTATTTTTCTCCTAAAGTAGCTTGGTCTGAAAGCTCAGTGTCTGCGCCTGGCAGCCTCTCCTTCCACACCTTGGTGTCCTTTCTCCTAGCCTCTTTGCTAACCTGGTCACACCCATCTAAAGAAGGCTCAGTCCTAGAAATCCTTCCTCTGTTGTTCCTTACCCAGGCCAGAGCTGCCAGCCTCCATAGTAGCTGCCTTCGCTTCTCCACTTGGTTCTAGGTTACAGGGTTGGGAGGGGGCAGGGGGACGCAGTTAGCCACCACCAGACCTCATTGGGCCTATTCAGGAAAGGGCTCTTCTGCTGCCCCCTAGCTTGTTGCTTGGAGGGACTTAAAAGCTGACACGGAAGGTATGGTTTCCTTCCCTGGACCCATCCTAGAACTAGCCTAGAACACTTTGGGAAGATGAGGATGAGAAACAGAACATAGCAGCCCCTGCACTTCTCGGTGCCCACAGGCAGTTCTCTATCCTCCCCTTGGCTGACAACCATGCCAAGCTCTGAGGATAGTAAAAGGCCGTCTCACCTCGGGCCCTCAAGGAGCTCACATTCTCATAGGGAGACTACACAGGTAATATCAGGGCAGACAGGCTGAATCCAGAGTAAGGGGGAGGTAACCTTGAAAAGGCTGGGACCTGGAACACCCAGAATGACCTCCTGAGAGTCAGAGGAGGTAGACCAGCACGTGAGAGGCCAGGCTGGGAAGAGTGCATCGGCCCAGAAGAACCAGGGGAGTGTTACTGAGAGCCCAGCCAAGGGGGCAGCTGGGAGGAGAGAAGCATCTGTATGAGACAGGTTGTATAGGAGGGGATGAGGACTGCTGGGTCAGCCTTCCCGCGGGGTCTGTAAGAACGGCTGCCCTCCACGGTAAAGAGGGATATTCCAAAGAGGACAGTGAGGATAGAGAGAAAGGGCCGAGCCTTTACGTAGCGCTTCCTGTGTGCCTGGACTGCACTGTGTTCTTTACAAATATGATCACATTTGATCAACCCAGTAAGGTCAGATGCTGTCCCTTTTTTATAGTTTCAGAAACTGGGGTCAGGGAACTTGCCCAGGATCAGGTCTGAAGCCTGATTTGAACTTGGGACTACCAAAGTGCAGGCCCAGTGCTCTATCTGCTGTACTGCCTGCTGTTTTGAGAGGGAAAATGAGTTCTGCTTTGGAGGTGTTGGGTTCAAAATGTTCCCAGGCCATCCATTGTGAAGTGTCTGCCAGACTGGATAAATGGATCTGGGAATCTGAGAAGATGATCGTTAGTCCCTGGGGGTACAGTGAGATTCCCAAGTGAAAGAAGGAGAAGAAAGCTCCAGGTAGCCTTGAGCACATCCATAGTCAGCAGGCAAGAGCAAGGCCAAGATGCCTTCCCAGAGAGGTAGGAGCGATAGGGCCACATCCAGCCAGGGCAGGGTCCAGAAAATAGGCTAACCAAGGCAAAGAAGCTGAGGTTTGGGTGGGAGGATGAGAGTGGGAGCCAGGCTAGGGAGGAGGGGGAAGGGCCTACCTGGTCAGTGGGGGGCGCTAACAAGGACGGAACAAGACCTCTCATAGATGGGATTTGGGCACTTTTGTGTCAAAGGAGGTCATATTTGTTAAGCCCTTACTTAGCAAAGTGCTTGGTATGCAGTATGAGTACTATAAGCACTTCTAATTTCCCTTCCCCTCGTGTGTAGGAGACAGGAATGGATGGGAAGAGACCAAGGCTGTAAATTGATAGTTTGCATGGGTAGGGGGAGCATTGTCAGTGGTCTCATGGGTTTGGAGCCACCCCTGCCCCCATGTGAGCAGAGGTGGAGGGACCTTGTCCATCATCTCATACACCTTTCTTACTCAGTTAAGTCCCTGCTCCAGACTCATTCAGGGTGTGAGCCCATGTGGTTGGTGCACATCCTGCCACCTCCTCACTGATTCTGACCCAAAGCTCATTCTCCAGTGACACTCCTGGCCACCCCTCTGCCCATCTTCTCTTCCTAGGCCAATGAGATGCCCAAATAGCCTGGTTCTTCTCATATGTCCCTCTGCTCTCCTCACCATTATTGCCATTGGGGATCAACTTTCCTAATTCTCCCATGCTAGTCAGTCTTACAGTGCCCATTCCTCACCATTTCCTTGGTCAGTCCTTCTGCCACCCATTGGCCCCAGGCTGTGTCCCTTCAGCTCTGCCTCACCTTCCTCCACTGTGGATAGAGCACGTTGACTTTGCTGTCTAAGACCAGTCAGAAGCCACTAGAGGCCTAACAGGTTCTCTGGTCCTTGGCTTCAAGACCCTGCCCAGCTCTCCAGCCATCAGCTTAGGTCAACCCTGTGCAGAAGTACAGGGTGCTTACCCACAGGACTGTGCCCAGTCTTCTCATCCTGGCATTCTGGGCCTTACAGAAAGTGGCCTCAAGCTGCCCTTCAGGGCTTCATCACCACATCTCAATGGAAACCTGCTGCCGAGCCCTGGTCCCCCGACCACCCCTTCCACTTCCCTGCCTACCCTCTCTGTGAGCATCTCCTGGTGCCTAGCTTCTCCCACATTTAGGTGATGCTCTGTGTATACCCACAGGATGTGCACCGTACCTTCTGTAATCCATCCCAGGGGGCAGTAGGAAGCCTATCCTCTCCCCTGCCCACGTGGTATACATGGTAGGTGCTTGGTCATTGACAATTGTTTGGGGTGGTGTCAGCACACCTGATCTCTCTAGGCCCTTCTGGGTCCCTGCTCATCTTCTCTGGGGCATTGAGTTATGGTATAGGTGGCAGGGAGCCCCAGGACACTGACTACCTCTGCCTTCCCTTGGCAGCACTGCAATGGTGTGGACTGGCGGCAGAAGCTAGACTCTCAGCGGGGGGCAGTCATTGCCACAGAGCTGAAGAACAACAGCTACAAGCTGGCGCGCTGGACCTGCTGTGCGCTGCTGGCCGGATCTGAGTATCTCAAGCTCGGGTGAGATTGGTGTCCACCCAGCCTGGAATCATAGGGCACAGGCTTCCATGGCCAGTGTCCCCGTGGGCTCTCCCATAGCAAAGGCTGCCATGTAGCTCCTGGCTACTGTGACAATGCCACACCTTCCCCCATGTGTCTACAGGTATGTGTCCCGCTACCATGTCAAAGACTCGGCCCGTCATGTCATCCTGGGCACCCAGCAGTTCAAGCCCAATGAGTTTGCCAGCCAGATCAACCTGAGCGTGGAGAACGCCTGGGGCATCCTGCGTTGCGTGATTGACATCTGCATGAAGCTGGAGGAGGGCAAGTACCTCATCCTCAAGGACCCCAACAAGCAGGTGATCCGTGTCTATAGCCTGCCTGATGGCACCTTCAGCTCAGATGAGGACGATGACAATGAGGATGAGGAGGAGGAAGAGGAAGGTGCGTGGTCTCGGCCCCTTGGCAGGTTTCCCCAGACCTGGGGAGAGCCACCTCTGCTCCCAACGGATCCTGGGACAGGTTGGGAGAGGCTGTCTAGGCTAAGGACACCCAAGGCCCTGCCTTTGCTTATTAGAATAGCTCCCATCTCTAGTGCAAGACCCTCGTGGTGAGAATGGTACTCTGGGGGGGTGTCTCCATCCTCCAGCTGAAAATAGTTCATTGCTCAACGTCTTGGGGCTAATCATTGGCAGAGCTGGAACTCCAACTCTGGACCCTTAAGAGAAATAGCGGAGCTGAGAGACCCCTGGGATGAACGTGGACCTTAAGACTAATGCCTGCACAGGCCACTGAGACAGGACACATTCTCAGGGTCCTCTGAGAGCCCCTGGTGTGACGGGGGTAGTAGCTCTGGGCCAGCAGAAAGGGAGACCTAGGTTCCAGTCCCACTTCAGACCCTGGCTAGCTGGGGGGCCTGGGCAGGCAAAACCTAGGTGTGGTAGGGCTCCAATCATTACCTCTCAAAACAAAGCCAATGTCAGCTCTCAGTGGCTGACCACTCAGCAAGTGACTAAAAGGAAATGTACCTGCCCTAGGGAGAAGACCCAGTGGAGTGGCTTGGGATTTTCAGGAAGTAGGCAAAAGGTTGACCCCTGCCAGGGACTTATGACCCTGCTCCCTCTCTTTCAGAGGAAGAAGCATGAGCTGGATGCACACGCCCCTGCAAATTTTCCCTCCTCTTTGACTGGAAGGGACTAGAGGACACCATGGAGATTGACCTTATCTGCACACAGTGAGGTTTATTAATAGGTGAAATAAAGGAATACCCTAATGAATGTGTTTGCTCTGGGTGCTCGGCATAGTCACTGACCAGGGGAGTGGCCCAGGTCTGAAAGAAGGGCTGTTGTGACTGAAGAACTCGTCACCCTACAGCCCATCCCGCAGCACCTTAACCCCAACCCAGGCTGGTTCTCAGCACTCACAGTGAAGGCTCCCTGGCCTGTACCCAGAGGAAAGCCTTTGGGAGGAAGAAGCTGGGTGGGCAGGATAACAGCCACCCAACCAGTATCCAGCATAGGCCGTGGATAGGCCCGTTGTAGGATAAGAGAGGGAATGTTCCCTGGACATGGAACGATGGGGCCTAAGTATGAATCTGCTCCTGTGATTCCTGGTAACTGTGGTGCTTTAATCATTCAATGGGTCTCAGGCTGTCTGTCTCAGTCATGTGGAATGGGTAAACCTCATAGTCCTTTTAGGTATATGTAGCGAGTGTAAGCACTGCCCAGAGGAGGAAATCTCAGATGGGGTAGCCCTGGACCAGCAGCAGCAGATGATAGGGCCTGGCCTGGGTTGGGGGTGGGGGTCTGTTATGTAGTCAGAAGTGGAGAAGGAAAGTGCATATTGGACAGCTCTCTGGACGACCAGGGACAAGTCTCTACCTGTAGGGTCTCAAAACGACCAGTTGGCAGGGCTCAGGGCCCCCCGAATGAGGCAGACCCTGGATGTTCTTCTCTGAGATGCCCTCTTCCTCCAAGGCCCTAGTTTTGTGGTCCCTGATACCTGGATAACACAGCTGGGGCACCAGAAATAGTCTGACTGGTAGACAGACCTTGCCCTTGACCCCCCACGAAGATGTACACACAAAATACAGACTCCCATGGCTTGACAAAGACTGAGGAGCAGACCTTGATGGACCGAGCTGGACCTTCGAAGAGCTCCTGATAAGCTTGCCCCTGGGCTCCAGGGAAGGCAGGCCCCAGAATCACCCTTTGGCCAAGCACTCATGGTTTATCTCCAGTGGGGGACAATAGAGGAATGACAAGGGCTGGAGGGACAACAAAGATGGGGGAGAGGGGCTCTCTGGGTCATTGAGTTCCTTCCAGGCTCACTGACGAGGTGGATGTCACATCTAGCTAGCTTCCTGTGGCTAAGCAAGTTGAATCTGCAGTTTACGCTGTGGGGCCTGCAATCAGAATTTAGAATCTTGTCCCAGTGGAATCCTGTCAAACTGATTGGAGTGAAATACGGCTCCCACCAGTCCTATCCCATCTGTCACACTGAAAGAGGCCCAGTGACAGTGGGGATATGGGGAGGTTTCTTCTGGTGCTTGGCCCACAGCTTCTCTTCACCTTCACCTTTTCAGTTGCTCCTAATTCCGCAGTTGGGTCCCCTGTGGAGCAGCTGACAACCCTTCCAGTGCCCAGGAGTAGCTCTTGTTTCTTTCCACCCATTCCCCCAAGGCTCTGAAGCATGGCTGGGGCTCCATTCTTCCCACACTGGGCATCTTTACCCAGAGCATCCTAATTGTCCTTTGAACACGGCACCCAGAACTGACTGCACTATTGGGGGAGATGGGGTGACCAAGCTTACCCTCCATTCACCTTGTACCTTCCCCCTCAGAAACCAAGAGTCTGTGATTACAACACTCATCTTGACTGGTTTTGCTCCAACCTCCAAGGAATTGCTTGCCTGCCTTAGAAAAAGGTTAAGGCAGACCCTCCAACTAGACCTATCCTGGCATCTTTTCTATGTATTCTGTGGCCCAGAAAACCTATAACAGCCATCAGGAGGTTTCCCTCAGCACATCCTCCTCTGCTGCCTCATCCAGGTGGGAGGGTGACCCTTCTTGGGCCACGTCTGAGGAAAGTGAGTCCCATCTGGGACAATTGGCTTTTGGGCCTTGGTGCACCTCTTAGCTTCAGACCAGGCCACAATCACCCATCAGGCTGGATGACAGGGACCTTTGCCAGCCAAACGCCACTGAAAGGCAGAAACCAGGCTTCCACAAAGTTCCCTTGGTGCTTGGAAGCAACAGTGGCTCCTGGAGGCCAAGCCAACAGGGCCCCACATCTATGTGGCACATTGGAAAGATGGCCAGGTAAACAGATGGCAATCCAAGGCACAGGCTTGATTCAAAGAGGTTCTTTAGGGGAGGGAAGACAAGAATGTGGGGCCCTGCCACGTGGCATGGGCCATGGCAGAGGAAGGACACCGCCAGCCAGGTCCTGAGTGATGCAGTGGCTTCTGCTGATTTTCTCCTTTTCTTCATCCCCATCTTTGCCTCATACATGCCCTCTCTGGACCTGACTGCCACTCACTCACTGGTTCTGAGCCTGGTTTTTTGGTGCATTTTTCCCCCACGGGTAAAATCGGGACAAAACACTCATGGTTATCTGCTCCTGTGTCTTTTCTGCCCCCTCCCGTTACTGACTCATGTCGGCCACCCGTGAGCAGGTGCCCATGAACAAAGGCTGATTGGACAGGCGGCTATGTGTGAGCAAAGGATCTTGAGTTCAAATCCTGCCTCCATTGTTGCCACCAGGAGAGGTCTCAGCCGGTGTCTGATGGGTCCTCTGACCCTTCTCAAAAGCAGGTGTTTAAATGCCTAAAATAAAATACTACAGGTGACAAAGGAAACCAAGAGTGCTGAAGGACAGTCATGCTTTCTCCAGGTTAGAAACTTCAGTTCTGTAAAATCACTAGAGATTGCTCCCACTGCCTCCATCCCCATCCCAACTCCTCTGCTTTGTCATAAACACCCCGCTGGCCAGGAGCTGCCTCCAGCCAGGCTTCCCCCAGTGGTCATTTACCTGCCCTGTTGAAGACCTTGAATTATTCTTGGGAATAATTTGAACAATACCTCCAAAGCGCTGGCGAGGGGAAGGGAGAGCTGGGCTTATCCCCACTTTACAGATGGGGAGACTGAGGCCAGGGAGGGTCGGGAGCTAGAACCCTTGGAGGTCAGTGGTCCAACACCACATTTGACAAAGGAAGGAAACTGAGGCCTGGAGAGGTTCAGTGACTCGCCTAGGATGACAACTAATGAATGTATCTGAGGTGGAATTTGAACCCAGTGCCATGGCACTATCCGTTGTGTGTGCTGAATTCGAACCCAAGTCCTCTGACTGCTCATTTTTTTCCCTTTGCTGCCCTTCACAGACCGCACCCACGGACCAGGATGCTTCTTGAAGCACCTGATGATGAGGAGCTCTCTGTCATCCGCCCCTTAGAATGCCTCTAGTGATCCGCCAGCTTCCAAGCCCCGCACCCCGCCGAAGGGTGAGGAGAAAAAAAACTATCTCGTTCTCTGCCCCTTTAAATCTCGGTGGGTCCCTTGACACGTGACTCGGGACGCTATGGGACCTGCAGGTGCGCGCAGCCGCAGCGCAGTCCTAGCGTCACGTGGTGCCACGCCCCTCCCCGCCCCCTGCTTCTAGGGGCGGGACCGTAGCGCTGCTCCTTCCCCCTCCGCGCCAACCTCGCTCTCATTGACTGCGCGGCAGGCTGCTGCGGCTCTTCGCTCTGGGACCTAGGAAGGGGAGAAGGAGAGGACAGGGAGGAGGGCAGAGAAGGGTGGAGCACGTGACCGAGGAGGGGCCTTGCAGGCCACGCCCCCCTTGGGAAGGCCACACCACGCCCCACCCCTCCCCCCACTGTGGGAGGAGTGACAGCCCTCCCCACCAGGTGCAGCCCCTGAGGGCAGCATGACCCCCCCCCAGCCTTGGGGGGAGGGGAGAGGCTTCCCTCCCCTCCGCCCAGGGAAGCAGCATCCTTAGCAGTTGCCATGGCAACAAGGAGGTGATGGGGAGGCTGGTCCCTTGAGGTGACAGCTAACCACGCGGGAACAGGGCAGAGAAGCCACGGGACCTCCCCCTTAGCTTGCCCCCTCTTCTGTCATGGCCCCTCACGAAGGCACCCGGGGGCTACTCCTGACCTTGACCTTGCACTCAGCACTGAGCTTGAGCGCCTTCCCCGGGGCATCCCTCTTCCCTCGATGGGACTACTGCATAGTGGGTGCTGGCCCTGCGGGTCTGCAGATGGCCCAGCTCCTGGGGCAGGCTGGCAGGGACTATGTGGTGTTCGAGCGGGCAGGGGCGCCGGGCAGCTTCTTCACCCGCTACCCACGTCACCGAAAGCTCATCAGCATAAACAAGCGGTACACGGGCAAGGTCAACAGCGAGTTCAACCTCCGCCACGACTGGAACTCACTGCTGAGCCACAACCCGCGCTTGCTCTTCCGACACTACTCCAAAGACTACTTCCCTCACGCCGACGACATGGTGCGCTACCTGGGGGACTTTGCCGACCAGCTGGGGCTCCAGGTGCACTACAACACAGCCATCGGCCACATCTCCCTCAGCAAGAACCGGCATGCCTGGAATGGTCACTTCTTCATCCTCACCGACCAGAGGGGCCAAGGCTACCAGTGCAGGTAACTATGGCCAGGCCTCTCTTGGAGGACGGTGTCTTATCCAGCCAAGTTGCCAGAACATGGCATCCTGAAGAAAGCCAGCCTTGTGCTGTGGCCAGGCCCTAGATGTGCCTAAGTGATCAGGGAACTCGATCCTTCTGCTAGGCAGAAGTGAGTCATTCCATGGCATGCTCAGCACACGTGAAAGGTGGGAAGATGTTCACACTGCTATTGTTGGTGGTTAAATTCAGTCTAGAGGTGGTATCCTTAGCATTCCTGCTACAGATCAATCTTATTGTGGGTTCTGTGGGGGCTTGGCAGGAGCTGTGGGATAAGAAAGCAGGCGATTGGGAGAACCATGGCCTGGACCCCAGCTCAGGAAAAGCAGAAAGTGGTCTGGACATGAGATGTGACTTGTTTCTGCTAGGTAAGGTCACCAGTAGAGTGGGGGAGCCTCCCAAATTAACAAGAGCCCTACTAGCCTCATGAATGAGAGTGACCCTTATGGTAACTGTCAATAGTGATGAAATTAGGGGGCTTCCTAACAAGCAAGGCTGTCCAGAAATGGAACAGGCTGGCTCTGGAGCTATTGGGCTCTCTCTTCTTATATGAGGTTCTCAAGCAAATGCAGGATGTACACTTGTCAGGATCCCTTCAGGCATAGCTGGAGAAAGCTCCATCCGGCCCTCAGATGTGACAAGCTCTGCCTTGTGTGAGCCCCAGGCCTGGAGTCCCAGAAGCTTCTTTATTTGCTGTGTATCCTTAGGCCAGTCACTTAAGCTGCCTAGGCCTCAGCTCCTTCACCTCTAACACAAGGGCTAGACTCGGTCACCTCCAGGCTCCCCTCCAGGTCTGAAGCCTGGTCCACATTTGCCTAAATATCTCCTTCCTTGAAGACAGTTGTTGACTGGTTTTTCATTTGCCACCAACTCTTTGTGACCTCCCCTTGGGGTTTCCTTGGCAGAGATACTAAAGTGGTTGGCATACAGTGGGCATTTAATAAAGATTAATTAATTAATTAATTAATTGGTAGAAGCAGGCAAACCAGTGAACTGTGTAGATGAGAGACTAATTTGGTATAATATCCTCAGTGGCCCAGCACTCACCAAGGCGTCCTTTACTCTTCTCCCTGCAGCGTGCTCTTGGTGGCTACAGGTGTATCCGTCCCCAATGAGATTGACTTCCCAGGATCAGAATATGTGGAAGGCTACGAGTCAGTGTCTGTTGATCCAGAGGACTTTGTGGGCCAAAATGTCCTGATCCTGGGCCGTGGGAATTCGGCCTTCGAGACAGCAGAAAACATCCTTGGTTATACCAACTTCATCCACATGGTGAGCCGCTCCCGAATCCGCCTGTCCTGGGCCACCCACTATGTCGGAGACCTGAGGTAGGGTACCTGGTGGGCTGGGGGCTGGGAATAGCAAAGAAAACAAAGAAACCCAATGCAGGGGCTTCATAAAGAACTCTAGTATTCTCTCTCTCTTCCCCCCCTCCCAAGAGGATGGGTAGCTATGCGATATTGTGGGGTAGGGGGAAGACTTTTAAAGTGATTGCTCCTTACACATTGGTGTGCTCTGAATTCTGTACTGTGGGCTACAGATGCACACGAGTCCAAAACAGATTTGGGGATTTTAACTTTCTTCATTCAGTCCTCAACGCCTGTGTGTAACCATGGGTGCTGGAAAGCTGTGCCTATAGAGCACAGGTTGTACTACCCTGGAAAGGCTTTGAAAAACCAGCTCCATAACAAGCCATGGCACGTCCAACATGAAGACTAACCCAGATAAGGTCAGAGAGGCTCACCTGGCATCAGGGTGGTAAATTTCTTAGCTCCCCCTCTCAGAAATCTTCTACTGTGTCAGAGAGAAATAGCAGAGTTAGTGGAGAGGGTCCTGAACCCCAGTGAAATCACAGGCTATCAAAGTCTTGAAGGAGGGGCAGTGAGGGGCAGCTCATGATGCAGTGAATAGAGCATAGGCCCTGGAGTCAAGAGGACCTGACTTTAAATATGGCCTCAGACACTTAAAGCTTACTAGCCCTGTGACCTTGGGTAACTCATTTAACCCCAACTGCTCTGCCTTTCCACCCTCCTCCCCCCCCAAAAAAGACAAAATCTTGAAGGACCCAGGAGAAAGTGAAGTTGGGCCAGGACAAGCCCACAATGAGAATTAGTCATGGCAAGACCTAGGTTTCTGTGAGGACTTACAGTCTCTCTCTGGGCCCTAGAGCCATCAACAATGGTCTCCTGGACACGTACCAACTGAAGTCCTTGGACGGCCTGCTAGAAGCTGACTTGAAGGACCTGGCCATAGTGAAAGACAGCAAGGGCAGACTACGTATCACCCTGCCTATCTTCATGGACAGAGTCAACAAGAACACCACTGCCGAGGCCATCTCCCTCCCCCAGGACGAGGTGGACAACTTTGCCATGCGCGTGCCCTACGACCGTGTGATCCGCTGTCTGGGTTTCACCTTCAACTTCTCTATCTTCAGCAGGTGAGTCTGAGTCAGAGGCCCACTAGAGAACCATCCTGCCCATCCACGCTGGGGATCCTCTGGGATAGGAAGGCCAATCCTGGCACAGCTCACAGCCCAGGCAGGAAAGCCTATGCCCTGCCATGGGCAACATCTATATCCTCTAGGGAGAGCTTTGGGTCAGGACATTCTTGCCACTCACCCCCAAACTGAAGCCTTCCAGAGACACAGCTTTGAGGTTTTATAAGCCCTGGACCCATGATGCCACTCTCCCATTTTACAGAAAGAGCAGCTCAGGCCCAGAAAGGTCTAGAATTCATTCCCAGCTTGGGCTCCCAAAGCCAGGCTGCCCTCCCAGTTTGGGGAAATTTGATCTTCCCAAACCCAAGTAACTTTCCATCCTTTCTTCTTCCAGTACTCTCGGACTAGCCCCAGAGAAAGGGCAGAAAAAAAAGTACCCACTGATCAAAGCCAGTTACGAGTCCAAAAGAACCCGTGGGCTCTTTGTTCTAGGCACTGCCAGCCACTCTGTGGACTACAGGAAATCTGCTGGAGGCTTCATCCATGGATTCCGATACACAGGTGGGCACTGCCAAGTCACCAGGTAAAGGACTAATCCTGGGCCAAAGAGCTACACAGGGAGCACAGGACTGGGGGGCAGCTGGCGCTAGAGCTGGTGGGCCTTGGCTCAGGTCCTCCTCCCTGCTGGATGGGGTTGGGGCAGAACCCTTCCCTGGCCTTTGCTACACCGAACCCCTCCCCACCCACCTACCCCCCACCCCCAGGGAGTGGTCAGGGTAAGAGCTTTTCTGTAGGACTCTGTCCTCCCCCTCCCTTCCTAGTTAGAGATTTCATCAGCCACAACTTATTATAACAATTAGCTCCATTTTTAGCCTCAGAACAACAGAACATCCTGAGCTCAGGTCCGTGGGTCCCCTTTCTCTATTAGTGGAGTTAGGAAGGAACTGGATTCTGGTCCTGCCTCTGACGTTCAGACCTGGACCAGTCACTAAGCCTCAGTCTCTTCATCTGTAAAACAGGCGGGCTGAGCTGGGTGAGTTCTTGGTCCCTCCAGCTCCACAGCAATGATTAGCTGGTATTTCTGTTTGTAATTTCTCTGAATGAGGTTAAGAAAGCTGTTATGGCTGGGAGGTGAGTTAGAGGAGCTGGTAAATAGGCACGCTGTGGATCTCCCCTTGCTTGGCATCAGGGCTCACTGATTGCCGATTTATTACTGTCTGTTACCAAGTAAAGAATCTGAATGTCCAGGCTATACGGTATCTGAACAGCACCCAGCCTTATTGTTCAGTAGTTCTCAGTCATGCCCCATTCTTCGTGACCCCATTTGGGTTGGGGACTTTTCTGGCAGAGATACTGGAATAGTTTGCCATTTCCTCATCCAGCTCATTTGACAGATAAGGAAACTGAGGCAAACAGGGTGAAGTGAGTCACCCAGGATCACATAGCTAGTGTTTGAGGCCTAATTTGAACTCAGAAAGAGGAGTCTTCCTGACTCCAGCCTCCCCCCACCCCCATGAACTATGGCACCCCCTAGGCGCCCATCTACTTTAGTCCATACTTTAAAGGAATTTGCTTTCCACCCCACCGCACCCCACAACCCTAACAAGGGGAAATTCACCACCTGCTAAAGCAGCCCCTTCCACTCTGGGAAGGCAAGGATTATCAGGAAACATTTACTGGCCTCAAGCCTGACTTGGTATCTTTGTGATTTCCCTCTCTCTCTCCTGGTGGGCCTTCTAGAACCCCAAAGCCAAATCTCGTCTCTGTCCACGGACAGTCCTTTGACTGCTGTTTGTCACCTCTGAGCCTCCTCCAGGTGTTTTAATAAGCCCCAGTTTTTTCTACTGATGTTGACTGAAAGCCCATCCCTTTCTTGGTTGCTTCCCTCTGGGTCCTTCCCAGTTGTGGTCCCCAGAACCAAGTGCCATGTTTCAGATGTGGTCTACACAGGGAAGAGGTCAGAGAGGTGCTTGCCTCCTTACTCCTGGAAGCTATGGTCTTAATGCAGCCCAACATCACACTCACTTTCTTGGCTGCTGAGTCACACACGCCACTGACTCACATTGAGGGGTAGGGTTTCTGATCATTCTTTCTTAGAAATATCTGACCTTGTCAGAGACATTCACCTGGCCTAGGACAGGACTCCCATCTGAGGACCAGGGACTCCCAGCACCATCAGTGTGTCAGAAATGCCCCATATGCTCTAACATTCCTGTCCCAAGGCAGTGACCAAAGTGCCTGACTATAAACGTGATACATGAAACTCACACATCAAAGGAAGAAGAAACAAGTCGTCCACACTGAATGGTGCCCTGTGAGCCCCTCCATCTTCCCCTCGATCCCACTGAGATCTATTACCCCAAACAGAAGGGGAGGGCAGAGGAGCAGTGACCCAACCAAAGGAGAAAGGCTTTGACCAGCTGGGAATCACAGGCTGCTCAGAGCTGGAAAACACATTAAAGATCAAAGCAGGTAGAGGAGGCAGCACCTGGAAACCTCATTTTGCAGATGAGGAAACTGAGGCCTAGAAAGTCATTTACACAGGGATGTCAGTGGCCAAGCCAGGATTTGAAGGTAGGTCCTCCAATATCCACATATCTTGCTTCTTCCTCTCCAGTTATAAATGGTTCACCTTCTTAAAAACCTACAATCTTGGGTGGAGGGGGGGGGGGGGAAATCTCTTTCTCCTTCTTGCCTCCTCTGTCTGCTTTCTCTTCCTGGCTCCTGCTCCTCCCTGGCATTTACCTGTAGCCAAGGGCCATCCCATCAGTCTGCCATTTGTTAGGGTTTGGAGCCCCTTCATTTTATAAGTGAAAACTGCAAGGCCCAAAGGAAGAGAGTAAAGTAGAGAGTTATCAAATTATCAAAAAAAAAAAGCCTAAGTGAATCCATCCCTCTGTTCCTCTTTCACAGACTGAAAAATACCCATCATGGTGTAACTGAGTTATAATTGTCATATTGGAAAACTGTTTCATGGCACCTTATTGCATTATTGTTCTTTTAAGCTATTTTAAATACCTCCTGGAAGCCAAATGCAAAAACCCCCTTCAAGGGAAGGGGAAATTTAAGGTTCTCATTAGCAAATGCAATGGACAGAACCCTCATATCTGGGAGGTTCTTTGGATCTCTTATTTAGCTGTTGAATGCACAGTTTACTGCACAGTGGGCTTCTACGTGGGCCAATTAATTTTGGCACAAAAACCATAAGGGCTTTATATCCTGACATCTCTGTATTTAAATCCAGAGCCCAACATTGCTTTAATGTTAGCTTTTACATTTCATTATTCCTCCAATTTGGCGAGGAAGGTTCATCATTTTCTCTATTGATTTCCAGAACATATATTTTACTTCCAAATACATGTTGTCAGGGAAATAGTCTGGAGAGAGTTTTTCAGTAACCCTCCCAGTCCCACCATCCCCTCCCAGCCCACCCACCCCCTTTGCACACACCACTTAACTTCCCTAGTAGGTTCTGGGAAGAGATAACCTTCTGTAAAACCATGTTAGATGAGTGTGTGGTAAACAGAGGGAGTGTTTTAAATGAGGGATGAGCCAGAAAGCATTATAGCGGGATTTCCTGGTTCTCAAGCCCCATTACAACGTATGCAGGATGTAACTGTGAAACATGTTGGTTTGGGCCTAGGAAATGCTTGCATATATATAAATGGTGCAGCAATTGTCTGTTCATCCTTACAGGGCTTTGTGCTAAAGAAGGCTTCCTGGAGCCTTGCATTATTTTCAAGAAGTATACAAATTCATGACTGCTTTCCTTGCTTCTCTGTCTCTTCTCCACCCTTTTCCTTTCCCTACACCGCCTGAGGCAGACCACTCCACTAGAGCAACTGCTCCTAATCCCCTTGCTCCTAGTCTGTGCCCTGAGTCCTGGCAGAACAAGGCTAATTCCTCTCATCCTCTCACCTGGCACCTTCTCTCCAAAAAGGCTTCTCTTCATAAGGATAATCCCACCCTCAGTTCCTCCATCCTCAAGTGGCATTATTTCAAGACCATTCTGATCACCCACTCTGGATACTCTCCAGGTTGTCAATGATGTTCCTAAAATGAAGTGCCCAGTACTGTTTTTAAAGAGAGATTTAGGAAGTCAACAACTTCTTGAGGAGATGGGATCTGTGAACACTATTTAGATTTCTAGTCCTCAGTTTAAGGGGAAAGAATGATAGGTTCTTGAACAGGAATGGAGTATATCTAATAAGGCTTTGTGAAAGCATATTTGCCTGGAGATGTGTGGATCTTATCGAAAGGAAGTTAAACCAAAAACAAAGGAGGAAGAAAACTGTCTTTATATGGCTAGTCAGCAAGCCATATAACACAGAGAACGGCAGATATAACAAAACAAGAAGACTGTCACTGAAGATACTAGTAATTCTCTGGTAACAATATCCAGGAAGGAGGGCAGAAAGACAGAAAATCAGGACTTCACATGCCTGTATACCCAAGAGCAAGATTATGGGTAATGAAAAAGATAAGCCAGCAACCTTAATGAATGGAGGGAAATTTGAGTTCATCACTGAGAATTGTGACTCATGACAGTCATATGGTTTTAGAAACAGAAAATGTATTCAGAAGTAACAGATGAGATGAAAGAAGCGGAGGGGTGGAGTTACATTATACACCATATTAAGAACAAAGAGATCTCTGTCCCAGGCGGGGAGAGCATGAATGAAGAACTCATAAGTAAAGGCCAGTGGAGGCAGAAGGAACAGAAGGAGTGGAATGGTGGGAGGACAGTACAGATTGCTCAACCAGAACAAGGACATGGATGGTGAGTTTGAGGAACTGGTCACAAGCCTGGCCCAAAGGCAGAATATTCTTTATTGTAAGGTCCCAGCCCAATCTTTCTCATCTTATCTTCCACTATTCCAAGTGGCAGGGGATGGAAACTTCTCTGTAGGGCTGCTAGAGCATTGTCTCTTGGACCTGGAGAGCAGGAAGGTGGATTCTCAAATTAACCTTAATGATAACTTCATGCTTAGAGAACCACCATGTTGGAACTGATTTTGGCCAATAAGAAAGAACCAGTTGCCAAAACAGAAATGAAATTAAGAGAACCTTGAAGACAAGTGGCTTCTCCACCTTTTAATGTGTAATGCATAAGAATAATAAAATTCTGATGGCATGAAGACAGACTATTCAGGGGACATGGACAAGAGAAGGAGCAACACATCTGAATGAGATAGGAGGCTCATGGAACAACTTCAGTTTTGAGAAGATCTGAGCAGAAGGTAAAAGCAAGCCTGGGACACTGAACAGTAGTGCAAGTCTCGAACATCAGTGTCATAAGAAGTTAAAGTTCAGCATAAGCTGAAGCTGGCACTGAATGCAGAAGATAAGAGGCCAATGATGAATGCAGAATACAGGCTTTTTTAAAGTGTGTCAAGCTGGGATAGCTAGGAGATAGGATAGATAGTCTCTGTCGTAAGGGATAATGGGGGGGGGGGCGGGAATCAAAGCTCAGATTTTATTTTACTTTTTTCTTCACCACCAGAAACTATCTCTAGACCGGTGAGAATAAGCCAAAATTAATCAACAGGAAATTGAAATCAAGAAAATGAAGACCTGACAATGGGGCACATCCCTGCCGTTCATGAATTCAGGCCCAGACAGAGTCTGTCCAGGATAACAAAAGAAATAACAGATGGACTCGTTGAGTCATTTTTTGTAATCATTGGGAAATCATGGTGAAAGAGGGAGGTGCCATATGGCTAGAGATGGACAGATATGGTCTTGTTTTTCAAAAAAGAGAGTAAGGATTATCAGAGTATAAACAAGTGATCTGATCTCCATTTCCTGGCAGAATTCTGGAATGTACCATTGAAGGAGTGAGTGATGAGTGTTTAGAAAAGGAATGTGTGGTCAGTAAGGACCACCTGGGTTCATCAAGACTAGGTCATGGTAGGTAACCTCATTGCCTTTTTATCTTACTGGCAAGGTCTCATGATGTTCTTGCGGACAAGACAGAGAAATGTGAGGTAGATGATTGTAGACTCAGAAGTGGTTGACTGACTGACCCCAAAGAGTAATAATTAGTAATCATGTCATCCTGGGTTGAGTTCTATGGTAGAGAGCTACCGGCACTCCAGTAGCCTTGGCCTTACACTGTTCAACATTCTTAGAAATGGCTTGAGTAAAGATACATAACTGGGCTCTCATTTTCTTTTCTCTTCTCACCAGCACCTTAGCTTAGGGCCTTACCCCTTGACGTCTGTATGTATGACTGAGATAGCTCCAGAAGCTATAAGGTTCCCTGCTGCTAGAGATATTGACATGAAAGCTGGATGACAGCTTACTGCGGATACTGAAGGAGCTCCTGCTGTCTCAATTCCTGCCGATGCTGAGATTGTGGCTTATTGAAGACCTGCTCTGGCTATGCCCCTTCTGTGCTCTGGAGGAGCCTTAAGAAATGGGAATTTACAATTTAGCCGGCAATAACATCATTAACAGCATAGGGCATTCTGCAAGAAGTACCCAGAGCAGAGCATCATTGACATCCAGGAGGAGGTGGGACAGTCATGGAAGAAAGACCACAGGGCCCACCAAGTACTGGACAGACCTCCTGGGAAGACTTTATGAGAGCACCTGGAAGGAGTCACAGGTTAAGGACACCTGCAAGGGCCAATATCTGGAGAACTGGACAGAATGTCCTCATCAAGAAGAGGGCAGAGCCAGGGAGATACAGAAGTTTCTTTGAGAGAAAAAACAGTGAAGGGGCCAGGCTTCTCTTGGAGGAGAGGATTTTTGAGCAGCACCTTTGAGATGAGTAGGTGTCTTATGACAGGGTTGGGGAAAAGGGTATTTCAGGTGAGAAGCGTATGAACAAAGGTGTAGAGATAGACATTCACATGGAATGTAAGGCATGCAATGACTGTGGACTAGGCTGTCTCAAGCAAAGGTTTCCCACAGGAGAGTAGCAGGAGACAAAGTTGGCAAAGCTGATTAAGATCAGATTGTTAGGAGCCTTGAATGCCAGAGTGAGAACATTTAGATTTTATCTTGTAGGCAATAGGAAGGTCATTGAGTACAGAGATGGCTGGTGAACTCCTGCTTTCTTTGTTTTAAGCAAAATTAGTCTGGTTTCAGTGTCAGGCTAGCAGTGAGCAAAGGCAGGAGGCTCCTACAGTCCCACATATAGACATCAAGTGCTAAGGCCCTAAGGCAGGGTGTTGGTAAGAAGAGAAAAGAAACCAAGATGCAAAAAAGACCAGCCCTATTAAGGAAGAAGCAATGGGGCTTGATGGCTGATCGAATATGTGGTAGCAGACAAAAATGCAGTCCCAGCAAAGGAACAATGGTGACAGCTGTGTAGCCACCAATGCTCCAATGCCGCCCACACTGCATGGGTAAGCAAACAAAACAGCTTTTTCATATAAATGTCAAAAAAAACTTCCCTCCCCCCCATCTCGACCTTCCCACAAGAAAGTGATTTACAAACTGCCGAATGTTCCCCAAATGTGAAGCTCTGATTATCCCCCATCTCTGCCCCCACCAAGTGCACAGACATTACAATTAATCAGCATGTTTTCGTGTTTTTGCCTGGCATGAGCTGTTGTTCTCCAAAGGCAAAAGGAGAGCAGCTCCCAAGTCGAGAGAGAGAGAGAGAGAGGGAATGTCTGTGTGTGTCTGTGTGTGTGTGTTTCAATGTAATCTAATCAATTTAACTCAACAGCTGTTTATTGGATGGCTACCACATGTCCAGCCATGTGCCAAGTGAAATGCAAAATGAGAAGGCAGCAACTTACACTGAAGAAAGCACACTGAACCTGGAGTCAGGAAGACCTAGGTTCAGATCCTTCCCTTAGATCCTCACTAGTTGTGCTACTGTGGGCAAGTCTCTTCCCTTCTATGGACCATAGTTTCCCCATTTGTGGAATGAAGAGGTTGGACTGGAGGTCTCCAAGTTGCCTTTCGTCACTAAAATCTGTGATCCCATGGTACTTTTCATGAGGAGCTTCTTCATCTAGTGGGGGAGATGATGAAACACATAGTGAAGAAACATGCCAAACGGTGTGATCCTGATACAAAGAGCTGTGACAGGGGAGAAGTGGTTGAAGACGAGGCAGCCTCTGAGTTTTCCATGGCAGCCTGGCCCAGCTATGGGAAGAGGAGACTTGGACCCAAAGAGGCTGAGTTCAGATTCCTCCTCAGACAATCTTGGAAAAAGCGCCTATGCCTCTCTGCACCTCATTTTCCTCATCTCTGAAATGAGGAGTAGTCCTGGGTGATCTCTGAGGTAACACACCATTATTTACAGAGCTTCACAGTGCAGGCAAGAGTCAAGGTGGGCCTTGGAGGAATGGCTTATGAAGAGTGATAAAGGTATATCAGGAGGTGGAGACTGAGCCACCAGAGGTCCTGGTCCATTTGTGCACAAATGAGCACAGCCTGACTCAGGGGGTGGTTCCAGCAAGTGGTGGGAGATGCTTTTGGACAGACAGATGGACACCAATGAACATGATTTAGCAGGAAATAGGTTCAGCACAGCTGTTTGACCAGTGAATACAGTGACAAAGGGAAGTGATTTAGGAGAACCAGCATGGTTAAAGGAGACATCAAGGCAGGGAAACATCACCACTTTAGGAAGGAAGAAGAGAGAATCCTTTTTCCTTTTTTTTCTTTTTAGAAAATTTTTCATTATGACTGGTAACTTCCTGGGAGATAGAAGGCAGAAGGGATACAGGGGGAAATCTAGGCCACAGGGAAACAAAAGATAGCAATAAAATTATATTTAAATGAAATGGGGGGGAAATCCACCTGATATTTTACAGAAAGAAATAGTGACAGATTGGACATAGATGGTAAAAGAGAGGAAAGATGTAGGAGCTGATACTTGGAAGAAGAGTGGAGCATTGAGGGAAAGGGAGAATGGAGAAGGGGAGGTTAGTAAATGTGGGAGAAAGATGTTGAGCTTGGCTTGGGATGTGCTGGTTCTTTGATGGGACTGTGCTTAGAAGGCCTTCTGCCAGGTCTCCCTCTACCTCCCCAATACACCCCGGTTTGTAGGACCAGGTAAGATGTATGATGGATGCCCAGTAAAGGTTGGTGATGCCTTCCCAGGTCTGTTTGAGAAAATCAAGTAGCATATTTTCATTTACAGTAGGGGTGTGCACTTTTACGTGCAATCTGCAGTATTGAAGTTTCCAATCATCACTTTACATCTAAAAAGCCAACAAAACAACAAATTAAACCCTGACTTGTAGCATTTGCTGATTTCCAAGGAGTAGATGCTCACACTGAACATTGGACCTTCGGCTCCCTGGATCCTCTTCAAGCTGGTCCCCACCCATCGCTCGTTCACATGGTCCTTTTCTGTCTCCACTACAGCCCGAGCCGTTCACCGATTATTAGAGCATCGCCATCACGGCATCCCCTGGCCTTCCCCTGTCTATCCCATCACACAGCTCACCAACACCATCATCCGCCGAGTGAATGAGGCCTCAGGCTTGTACCAGATGTTCAGCGTGCTGGCAGACATCATCCTTCTGAAAGAGTAAGTCATCAGTAACCACCCTCCTCCAAACCCGCCAGAGCCTTTGTTTCTCATTTCACCTTTGTCCACATCCCTTTCTCTCAGAAAACCTGTCCTGGTATTTCAAAACTTCCTTCACCTTGTAACAGGACCATGGCAGTCCTAGCACCTGGTGGTATGTAGAGTACTTTCCATGAGATAACACTGTGCCCTAGTACTGCCTGGTGCTGCCCAAAGAGGGCTGGCTTCCTTCTCAGTCCAACACTATTGATTGAGCCTCAGAGGGGACAATGCCAGAGGTTGCTCCACCAGACGTCCAGACACTGTTTATATTTGCCTTCCTATTCCATCCCGTTCTGCACCACCACCCCCTCGCTACTCATGGTACCCTCTTTTGTAGACAAATCCAGGTTTTAACTCAGCTATTAATTCTATTACATGACTCATGCATAAAAGCAATAAGGTTATAACCTGGTCATCAGTCCCTACCCCACCAATTTTCTATGGGCTTGATAGCCCTTGGTTATGCAATTTTACATTTTGATGATGGTTCTTTCAGACTCTATCTCCTGTGTAAATTGGGGTTTGGCTTCAGTCATGACACAGAACATAAGGTTTAGGCCCTCTGGACTGCCCCACTGCCCTGGCAGAGACAAGTCTCTCCCCCTGCCCCATTGCCATTTCCCTAGGAAGGCCACAGGCTTCGAATACCTAGAAGAATACCCCATCAAGATGCTGGCTGAGCTGGAGACCCTCACCGGGCGGGAAGCACAACATGGGCTTTTTGTTGTCACTATGGAGTATGGCAAGAACTTCTCTGGACCAGACAAGGATGTCTTCTATTACGACCGGGCCGTGGGGGATGTGGAAGATGCCTGGCAGTCCAACTTCCTTCACCCAGTCATCTACTACTATCACTGCCTCCCCACAGGTGAGCCAGGGCCTGCCCCATTCCCATCCCAGGTGACCGGGGCTCCCAAGGGGAAGCCAGGATAGCTGGGCCCTTAACAGAAGGTCCAGATACCCAGGGAAACATGGCTCTTAGGGACCATGAGGGGACCAGACCAAAATCCCTAGACCAGGGCACCAACAAAATATGATTTCTTACTAATTCATAAAAGAAGCAGCAGTCTGCACGGGCATGCTCCCCTATATGTCAGCTGCCCAACACTGGGTGTGTCTGAACAGAGCAAGGGAACATGCACTCTCCACACCTTGTTTCCTTGGATTCACCCTCCCCAAATAGCCCTGTGGAGCAGCTGCTGTCAGTCTCATGGTATTGACATCACTCCCATTTTACAGATGTACAGACTGAGGTCTGGAGGAAGGGCCATGACTTGCCCAGGAGCCATTTGAGCATCAGGTCTTCTAGACTCTGTGCACTCTTCAAGGCTGCCTTAGTGGTTGAGTGTTAGACTTAGGTTGAGGTTCTGGGATTATGGAGGTAGATGTTGGCTCAGAGAAAAGCCATGATGGTGTGAGACCCAGCCGCATCTCAGGTCACCTTGGTTCCTGTGTCTGTGAGGAGAGTACTAAGCCCATGGTACTAGCCCATTAGCACAGCTGACCAGTGGCTGAAATTGCAGCAGGCAGGAACTGAAGGGCCCTGGTCAAGCTGCCTGTGCTGCCTGGGTGAGAAGGCCTGTTGGCCTCAGCTCCCCTCCCAAGCTGCAGTGGGCAGCTCCTGGTCTCAGCCTGTAACAGACTCTGTTTCTGCCCCCCAGAGAAGGAGATGGCATCCCGGGCCCCAGGCTGGCCCCTGCCCCGCCCAGTCGCCATCCACCACATCGTGGAGGATTTCCTTACAGACTGGACTGCACCAGTCGCCCACATCCTCCCCCTGAGGCGTTTCTTGGAGAACTGCCTGAATAATGACCTTCGAAGCTTCTATGCAGGTAACCTGGGGAAACTGAGTCCTGGGGGAAGGGCATCCTCAGCAGTTCAGAGCCTCTGGCCTCTTTGCTGCTTAGTGCCCCTTCCCTGCTTCCCTCATTCCTGCCTGCTCCAGTGCCTTCCACACAACAGGGCCTCAGGGTGGCACAGCTTGTTAGCTGCTACCAAGGTAGGCTTTCACCCATTCATGAGACACAAACCCATGGGAATCCTTTCTCACTGTTGTTTTTGGACAGAGTCCTGTTTCCTGTTTGCTCTAACACGCCAGAAGCTGCCCCCCTTCTGCCAGCATGGGTACATGAACATGCAAGGGCTTGTGGGAAATGAGAGACTTAGGCGCCATGGGATTGAGAGTGGTCTCATGGAGGACTATGCCACCATCAATCAACAGCAAGCTGACCAGAAGCCGGGAGACCCTGGGATTCCAGTTCCTGCATCCCAGCATGCCACGGGTATTAAGGAAGAACTCTGACTTCTAAGAGACTCAGGCTGGAGCCCTTTCCCAGGTCCTTCCAAGCCTGGGGGACCCAGCCCCTTCCACAGGCTTCCTCCTGCCAAAGACCCACTCAGACCATTGTGAGTGATAGGACCAAAGTAATGCAGAGGATGAAGAAAGGCAGAAAGCAGGGACACGGTGCCCTCTCTGTCCAGATCCAGGACCTGGCACATCCCTGCCAGGGGGCAGTGTGCCTAAGCACCCAGGTCCTCCTCAGGCGTGGTGCCGTTGCCTACCTTGTGCCTGTCTCCCCTCCAACAACCACCGAGCCACAATTTTACCTAATCAAGACACCTTTGACTCAGCCTTTCACTCTCCTTCTTTAGGGAGGTGGGCTTCTCTCCAGAGGCCTCCTCTGCGGATCCATGTTGCAGGTGATGTGCAGTCACCAGGAGTACCCTCCCCACTGTGTCCCACCAGATTAGGCATTAAGTCTCAGAGCTCAGGGGGGTCAGTTCATATTCCCCTCCAGGGAACAGCAGTGGCCAATTCCCCACAAAATACAACCTCCAGCCCTTGGCCCTGCATCCAGTCCGGTCTGTGCCCACTATGAAATGCCTTCCCAGTAAACCCTGCCTGAACCACACTCCAGTGTTTCTCCTCATTTTCATCCCCTGATCCCAGCTCAGCCTTCTTGGCACCGAGCACAGCACCTCCTCAGCCCACCCACTCATATAAGGATAGACTGTGATCATGTTGTCTCTCCTAGCAAAATACTATGTGATTAGCTCCTTAGTGCTGTCTCCCTCATTTTTCGCATAGGGGATCGTGCAGCTCTGCTTCCTCGGCCTCAAATGTTTTCTGACATTGAGATGGGAAACTTGGTTTCTCTTTTTGCTGAAGTCAAGAGGTTTCTCTTCTCTCTCCATGTTCCGTTCTGCCTCCTGTTGTTTTTTGCCACACTTCCTCAACAAGTCTGTGCATGAGTCCCCCTCCCCAACCTAGGCACCATGGATCCCATTTCCGTATTGCTTTACAGTCTGCAGAAGCTGGGAGTGTGGGGATCAGCATCCCCATTTCGAGGACAGAGAACCAGATTCACACAGGGATTTGGTCCCAGAACCAGGATTTGCACCCAGGTTTTTTGACTCATAATCCTCTGATTCCTCTTTTGTAGCAAGCCCCTTAAACCCTTATATCAATAAAGAAAAAAACTTTTCTATTTTGTCTGGATCACAAATGAACAATTAGGAAACATTTATGAATTATGGAGTACTCCAGCTCAAGTATGGAGGTGAACTTCTAGAGGTTGGCTGGTGGAGGAGAGAGCAGTTCTCTCAGCCATGTCAACATGTGAACAGAGTAATTTTCTCCTCCCTCGAGATTAGGCAGAGGGCATGCTGTTTTCTTCCTGATTCTTCATTATACACCAGCACAGGACAGCTCTTTCCTTAGGTCCAGATGCCAAGATGGGCCTCCTCGAGTCTCATGTCCTGGGGCTCCCACCCACACCTTCTACCTGCCCTATTGTCCAGACCCACAATTCCTTAGCACCCTATAAGCAGAAGCCGGTCTGCATTGGGTTGGATACAGCAAAAACCTCAAAACTCCCATCAGTCAGAAAGGAGACATTAGCAGCAGAAGTTAGAAATGACCCTGAGACCATGAATGGGTTAAGGTGTGCCTGGGCCCTTTTCAGGCTGCTCACTAGCAGGGATTTGCCAAAGGATGGAACTGATGCCATCTTGTGAGAACTCTAAGTTAAAGCAAGATATGCGTTTGCTGACCTCACTGCTTCTTCTGGTTTCTCTGCAAATACATAAGACTGAACTTGATCCTCAGTCCTACTGTATCCATAGATCCTACCCAGTGGAGTGGGAGGATATGCTTTCATCAAAGGCAGTTTAAAATCAGCTTGGTTGATAAGAGGCTAAGACGCTGTCATCACCACTGATTTACTGTTGTCTAAGTATGACATCTGTTTTTCTTCATGTGCTAATCCAATCAGCATTCCCACCAGACTGATTCACTTCTAATAAAATCATGATTCCATTGTCTACCATGATTAGCTGACTTTTTTACATTCTGCTTTATTACTAATTTTTCAATTTCACACATAGAACTGCCTTCATCACCACCACATTTATTTGCCTAGTCTTGATTTTTATCATCCTTGCCCTACCTGTTTTTCCATTATTTTTTTTGGAGGGGAAAAGACAGGACAAATGGGGTCAAGTGACTTGCCCAAGGTCACACAGCTAGTATTAAGTTTCTGAGGTCAAATTTGAACTCAGGTCTTCCTGATTCCAGGGCCAGTGCTCTATTCACCGTGCCACCTAACCTCTCCTCTCCATAATTTTTCAAAAATAAATGTAATTAACTTGAAGACTGTATATGCCATTATGTACAGTGCCCTTTCTGTGATCCTCCACCATTTATATTCTTACTTTTATGTTACAAATTTTCATCATTCAGTTTGAGGACTAAGATACTTCTCTATTTTCACTTGGACCAAGATCCACAACTTCGCTGGGTTTTTTTTTTAAATCAACCAGTGATGAGAATCAAATTATACTGAGTAGACCCTGGTGTCTTTTCTAGGGAGCTCATAAAAAACAATTGGTCCATCTGAGGAGAAAAGTAATTAGGTCTGTGAGGAGGAAGCAAGCTTAGAACAGAGTGTATATGGGGGTGGGGGTGAGCACCACACAGTGAAACATTGAGCCCACACTCATGCCACAGGATTAAGAGAAAACTGGCATGCTGGCACCTTCCTTAGTCATACATATGTGTCCTGGAAGCATAATCCTTTTTAAAAAAATTTTAATTACTTGTAAAAAGAAATTTTGACATTCCTTATTCCAAATTCTTTCCTTCTTCTCCCTTCCTCACTGAGAATGCAAGTAATTTGATATTGGTTATACATGTTTGGTCATGCAAAATGTACTTCCATATAAGTTGTATTGTAAAGAAAAACACAGACCAAAACAAAACCAAGAAAAAGTTTTAAAAAGTATACTTCAATCTGCTTTCAGGCTTCATCAGGTCTTTCCCAAGGGATGGATCTGCATTTTTCATCATGAGTCCTTCAGAACTGTCTTGAATCATCATATTGCTGAGAATAGCTGTCATTCACAGTTGATCATCGTACAATATTGCTGTCGCTATGTACGGTGTTCCCCCAGCATCACCATTCTGTAAACAAAACCTGTCTCCAAATTCTTCCTATGGATAAACTCATGGGAAATGAGTGTGCCTACTTAGAGGCGCATATCCCAAACCCACCACATTTGGATTATGCTTCCAGTGAAAGTTCATCCAGAGGAATGTGGTCAGTTCATCACTCTGCACCAGGCCTTCAAAGGGACAAGGAGCTCATTCAGATCCTTCCACACCACCATGTGCTGGGTCTCCCTTTCTGTAAGCACAAAGCGATGGAAATGAAGGAGTGGTTCAGATCTTCCAACCCAGGAAAGAGGGTGCTCCCAAGACAAGGTCAAAGAAAATGCTTTGTGAGATAAAAGGTGCCCAGAGAAGAGGGGTCAGCCCACTCCATCAACTGATGCATGTGCCCATCTTGTGGCACAGCAGAACCACGGCACTAGGCTCCTCCTGAGTTTGCAGTAGTATGAGCAGTCATTCTTCACTTAAAGCACAATATATTATCTGACCAATTATGACATCATCCCCAAAAGCCAAATTGGATTCCTTTCTAGAAAATAAACCACAGACCACACCATTATTCTGCAGATGCTCATTAAAAAAAATAGGCTAAAAGAGCTGACGAGGGAAAGATTCTTGTCAGATTTCAGGCTTTAAAAAAGCATTTAATTCAATCTGGCATCCCAGACTGAAACTAAATCTGCTGCATCGTGAAGTTGATGGAGAAATATATGAGACAATTCAGTCCAAGTATTTAATCTAAGTAAATCACAGCACCAATCCATTTACCCAGAAACGAAAATAATGTGCACCAGATGTCCATGGGTTATGGCAGGGAAAGAACGAGGTAGAGCGTTTGCTCTAGTCTCGCTCCTTCCCCGTCTCAATGTACACATTGCTGATATGCCTCTTGCTGGAGCCAGGTCTAAAATTAAGGTGTCCAGTAGTACCTGCTTCACTGGAGATGCCATCTGCTAGGTCCTCAGTACACCAACCCCGTGCTATTTCAAAATCAACTACAATGCCACTTCTGTGAATCAACCCAGAGAAGACCCACATTCTCAGTGCAGGGAAGGACAGCCCTTAATATACCCACTTCAGATTTCATCTGGCCAGCTTAGAAAAATAGGTCAGAGCTTCAAAAAGCTAGTTCTATCTTGGCTCCACAGTGAGAGGTACAAAATGTAACTTAATTGCATCTTCATTAAGTCCCCATTATGTTCTAGGTAATGGAGGAGAAACAAAGATGGACAAGATATAGTCCCAGCACTGAAAGAAGCCCTTGGAGTTTGCAGTCCAGCAGGGGTGAGACGTGTCCATGAATAAAATAGAATACTCGTGCTGTATGTGTATCTGTGGGGCACATGTCATATAATGCAGTTTTACATATGGCAAGTTTATAAGATGACCAAGCCCAAAGGTGAGGGTGAGATCATTACCAGCTGTAGGAATCTGGAAAAACTTCATAGAGGAAGTGGCAGTTAACTAAAAACTTGAAAGATGTGTAGAATTTCAGTAGGCAGAGATAGGGAGAAGAGAGGGGAAAGAGGGATGCTGGTAAATGTTTAACAGCCAGATCTATGGGGAAAAAGTACCCATACTTTTAATTTTATCTGCATTATAACATTTTTCTCCATCCCTCTCAAGTCTAAACAATCAACAAAAAAAGGAAGTTCTGATTCACAGCCTTTGCCAGTTGAAATTTTAATAATCATTTCTCCTAAGTGATCGGAACTGGCTCCAGCAAATCTTTGGGGTGGAATGGCATTCCCACTAGAAGGTGTGACACCAGCCATTCCAAGAGGAAGGATGGTATTAGAAGCTCTGAGGGACAGTAAGTAGTATAGAGTATGAGGGAAAATCGTATGAAATTTGTTGTTAGGTTAGGTTAGGTTAGGTTAGGTTAACTATTAAATAGGTCTAGAGAGGTCAAAGGGAATCCAATCACAAAGAGCCAGGGGATCCAGACTAAAGAATTTTAATTTTTACTCAGACAATTGGGAGATATTAATTGTTTTTGACAATGGGAGTAACATGATCAGAATTTTTATTTTTGGGTAATTTCAGTTGTGTCTGATTCTTTGTGACCTCATTTGGGATTTTCTTGGCAAAGATACTGGAGTAGTTTGCCATTTCCTTCTCCAGTTCACTTTACAGATGAAGAAATTGAGGCAAACAGGGTGAAGAGACTTGTCCAGGGTCACACAACTAGATCAGATTTGAACTCAGGAAGATGAGTCTTCCTGATTCCAAACCCAGTGCTCAATCCACTGCCCCCCCCAAAATGATCAGAATCCAGTACCCCAAAAGCATGACCACAAAACTTAGCAAGCTATTGTGTTTTGAAAACCTCACTTGATGACAGAGTTCCTTAAGAAAGCATTTACTAAAATAATTTACTAGTATAAATACATAAATATTATATTTTGGTCAGTGGTTCTCAATCTTCCTAATATATTTAATAAATATAAATAAATAATATAAATATATAGTATTTACTCCATTTCAAATGGACCATATCTAAGTTTTATATCAGCCAGCTTGGAAAAGATGACTTTGGTAAAAATACATCTAACCCAAGCATGCCCTTGATCATGGTGCCTCCTCAGCAGAGTCCTCTGCAACCTCAGAAATGCTCATGATACGAGCTTCCTGTCAATACTACAGGAGCTGCGTCATGGAATCCTTGACTAGAGTTGGAAGGGTGAACCTCAGAGACCATCTAATCCCTCCCCATCATTTTACAGTTGAGGAAGCTAAGGCCCACAGAGGGGAAATTACTTTCCCAGGGGTTCATGGGGAGTAAGAACAGAGCTGAGATTCCATCTTGGGTCTTGTGATGCCAAATTCAGGATTCTTCCCATTGTACCCCACTGCTTCCAAACCCATCTGCTGTTCTCCATCAGCTGGGTTGTAGGAGATACTAACTCCACAGTCAAGGGTTTGGCAGCTTTAACAGCCAAAATTTACCCTGGGGAAATGCCAGCTTTAGTCCAGTCAGGGGATAGGAATGCACCTTGATAGTGTTAACTATAGCTCTTCATACATCCCCGAGTCACAGGGATCAGCAGCCATACTCCCCTGAACAACAGCTGATCTTACTGACCTAATCTCTGTGTCAGTGTATTCTCATGAAGAGCACTGGGTTGATATTCTGAGATTCCTCACGTGAATTCCACAGTTGAAACAATGTGGAAAAATGATAAATAGACTGGCCTTGATGCCGGGAAGTCTGGGTCTCCACCATTGTATTTCTCAGCTGTATGAACTTCAGCATCTCTATGTTGGTTTTCAAGCAGACAGAGGGTCTAATCAGAGCTAGGTTTTATTAACATTCCCGTGGTCTCAAAATGGAAGCTGGACTGTCCTAAGAAGATTTGATATCCATCCTCACCTGTAAAACGTAGAGGCATAGAAAGAAATGGAATCTCATAGGTCAGTGGTTCTCAACCTTCCTAATGCCATGACCCTTTAATACAGTTCCTCAAGTTGTGGTGACCCCCCCCACCATAAAATTATTTTTGTTGCTACTTCATAACTGTAATTTTGCTGCTGTTATGAATCGTAATGTAAATATCTCATAGGCGGGATGTATTTTCATTGTTACAAATTAAACATAACCCACAGGTTGAGAACCGCTGTCGTAGGGGGAACAGATTTCATTTTGGAGGTCATCCAGTCCGAAGCTATACCTGATTATAAATCTCTTCTACAAGAAACCTGAAAAGTGGTCATCCCACCCTGCACAAAGACTGCAGGGAAGCCCACTACCTCCCCAAGCAGTCCACACTACCCCCTGGATACCTCTGAAGCATCCAGGAAGCCCTTCTCCCTATTAAACCCAGAGCTTGCCCCCTGCATCTCCTACCCATCATTCCCCATTCTGAGGCAGCTTTCTCAGATATTTTAGTAACACCCAAATAAGCTTTTCAAACATTGCATTTCACCCAAGTCTTAGTACAATTCGTGCCATGCTTAGGAAATGTCCTTATTCAAGCAACACTGGTTACTCAGTAGAGTAAGCAAAATGCACCCATTCATTTTGAGTGAACACCAACCAAAACATATATTTTTAAGTAGTGTTTTCTAAACACAAAGGAGACACTTTGCCAAACTCCTAGGAATAAGAGGTTTTCCATTTAAATAATTGGGTAATTTGTGGGAGGTAAGACAGAGGTGTTAGAAGCCTTTGTGTGAGAGACTAAGATGTAGACATAATAGAAATAATAAAAAATACTTTCCTAGATTCTATTTCTTGCTACATTGACTTTTGCGTTTATTGTCTAATATAATAATTGAATGATCATGCGTTTCTAACTTTGACATTTTCACCCCTTAAAATCCTATCCATCCTTCAAGACAAAAATCAAATGCCACATGGAGCCCTTCCCTGCCTCCCCACCGTTGGAAGTGATGTCTCCCTGCTCAGAATACCTGCAGTACATTATTCAATGTAGACAGTAGCACTTACTGCCTCTTATGGTATTATAGCTACTTCATAGGATTGCAGAATTTGAGAACTGGAATGGACCCTGGTGGTTATCCAGTCCAATCTATACATGAAAGGAATACATGTCCACCCTAACCAGAGAGTATTTGTCCAGTGTCCTCTTGAAGAGGCAGGTCCCACCACCTCCAGAGGCAGCCCATTCCACTTTCAGGCATCAATCAGTGTTAGAAGGTTTTCTTGACATGGAGCCTAAATCTGTTTCTTTGCAGTTTCCAAAGAGGCAAAGATACTTGTGTGCATTCATATTACCTCTATATTACAGTGTGAACTTAAAGAGGGGAGCGATCACTTTATTCATTTTTTATCCCCAACAGACTCCAACCAAAGTTCTTGCATATAAAATTAGACCTAGTAAACACAAAATTAAGAAAACAGAGCCTCTTCATACACATCTTCAAGTTCAAAACATATTGTGGATATGGATCAACATCTACTCAAACCCTTAGCTTGTGAGCCTCCACCAACATGTTTCTTTTTTACCAACCAACCTAAGGACACATTAGTGCAAAACAAAAGACATTTAATTGAACAATGTATTAAAATAAATGAACCAAAAGATTTTTCTCATACACAAAAGGCTTTTCTTTCCCCCGTCACTGGGGTAGGAGGTTGAGGGGGAATTCTATACAGGGTTCGCATATAAAGGTGCAAATATATGGGAAACATGCATGACCAGAGAATCTGTATGGCTAAGGCAACCCACACTTTTACTACAGGGCTGCTGGAGTCCTCTCCTGAAGTCATAGGGGGAACTTCACAGCACTGAGGAGCTGGTGACCTCTGCTGCTCTGTTGGCTGAACTGCACTGTCACTCTCGGCCAGGTTTCTCAACTGATGCTGCTTCTGCTCTTTCCTTCCATCTGCTGGCTTTTATCTAGGGTGTAGCTTCTTTTCCCTTGGGGGAGAGGTCATAGCTTCAGGGGTTATCTAACTGTTTGCTGATACAGACCCGGCACCAATACCCAATCACCTCCTCTGTTATGCTTCCTTCAGACTTCCTAAGCCATCTGAACAATTGTCACAAAATTCTTTTTAATTCTTACCATATCCCTAGTCCAAACAAACCATTCTCCAGAATCTACTTAGGTAAACTACGAAGTTGAGTGAAGTTATAGTGAAGAATTTGCTTTCAACCTCTCCCCCTCCCTTTAACACCCAACGTATTCCATGCAAACCAAAGGGGCAGGGCAGGTTCAGGGGGAAGGGAAAGAACTGAAGGACCCCACTTTACATATGTATTGTAACACACACACACACACACACACACACACATCCTTTTAAGACAAAAAAGTGATACTCTCTATCTCTACTACAAAATAGTTATATGAACCATGGGGCAACACAGAGACAGGAGAATGGATTCATCCGGTTACCAAACTGATTCCACACTGTCCTGTCTCATTTTAATAATCATTTATTCAGTGAATGAATCTTGACATTTTCTTTATTTCAAAATCATGTGGGTTGCAACAGTCATTTTTTTCTGGGGGTGGGGGAGCCTACAGTTTTCAGAACTACTGTATACTTAGATACAGTGGAATTAGATTATTCTTGATGCAAAAGTTTAAAAAAAAAGTTTTCCCTTACATTTTCAGTGTAGGTCATTTTACAAGATGGGAGACTTTGCAGGCAAATCCAAGCATAACAACTCTTTCTCCTGGGCTACATCTCACACGTGTATGGTTATGACGGAGATTAGGTGGCTAGCATAGTGAAGCTTTATATTAACAGAGTCCTTAATGTTTTTCCACAAACATCGCCTTTCTTTCCCTTGGCATTTATCACTTTCTACTATTTGACTCCAAGCAATGTTTGTCACCTTATCTCCTGCCCACTCCCCTTCAGTCTCCAGACTCTGCTCCAGTCAAACTTGCTGTTTAAAAAACAACATGCCCCCTGCTTTCCCACTTCCATGTCTTTGATTACTGTGTTATTTCTGCCTGAATGGCCCTCTCCAATTCCACAGCTGTGCCCATACAATTCCTACCCCATTCACTGAGGCTCAAGTGAAATGCTCCCTCCTCCACGGAGCTGTCCCTGGTCAAGCTTTTCCATCTCCAAACTATCTTTGGACTTTATACCTCTCCTATTATATGTTCATTACTTTGTGTAATAGTGATTCATATGTTTCTTACCTATTCTAGTAAATGATAAGCTTCATCAGTAATGAAGTTGCTGCCTTATTTTAATTTGTAATGTATTTTCCTCCCTCCTCCCCCTAAACTCATCACACACACACGCACACGCACACACACACACACACACACACACACAATATCTTTAACTGAGCCTTGCATATAGTACAGACTCCATTCTGCTCAATAAATGTTAAAGTTCCCACTAGGAGCAGTATATATTTGTTGAATGAAATGAAATAAATGTAGTCTTTATAACAAGCTTGTTAGGTAGGGTAAAGAAAAATGTTAATCCAATTACTTTACAGATTAAGAAACCAAGACCAGTGAAATGACTCGATGAAAGTAATACCTTACTCAACAGAAAAAATGGGTTCTAGAACTCGTATCTCCCCATAGCTCAGTAAACCTTCCAGACAATGACAATGCAGAAATTTCATAGTTTATAGGGAACGGCATCTCACTCGTTCTTTACTTAGCCCTGGGGTTCTATGGTGAGCCAACCCAAGAGCAGAGTTTGAATATAGTAAACCAGCCCTGGGACTGCCATGGGCATAGGGAGACAGGGCAACAGACTGATTTTGGCAAAAATTGCTTGTTATCTTGGGACTTTGCTCACATGTGGATTGCAACTGAAGCAGAGTGGCAACTACACCCACTCAACCCACTGATAAGAAATTTTAGTAGTGGCAAAATTGGCAAAATAAACTTATTCTGTCTATGTCATTTTAGAGTAAGGTATTACAGAAAACTGTCCTTGTTCATGGAAAGAAGGTCCTAAAGATCCCTCTAAAAAAGGAAGCTTTTAAAAATGGAAGAAAGGGAGAGGGAGAGAGAGAGAGAGAGAGAGAGAGAGAGAGAGAGAGAGAGAGAGAGAGAGAGAGAAATGGAAGCATAGAAACTGATAATTTTCCAACCCTACAATGTTGTGTCTCTCTTTTCCTCCCTTTAGTCCTTGTCAATCTCTCTGCAGAAGAAAGATGTCCCTATTGCAGAGTATATTTCCAGTCAGCAGCAACTGTTGAAGTTATTGATGCAAGACTAAATCCCAAACCAGGAACACAAGTTCCAAGGATTCCCAACTGGACTGGACCTTGTTGTTTAAGGCTTTAGGGAGAGGACTTAAGACTTCATATAGATAACTCCTAGGACAGGAAACTTCCTCTATCAAAGGAGGTCACCACCTACCCTGCAGCCTCTAGCCTTAGAGGGTTGCCTAGAGAACAGGGAAGTGAATTTGTCCAGCCACTCATCTGTGACTTGTGTGGCTTGCTGAGAGGTACATATGTGGCAGAGGCAGAACTCATGTCTTTCTGATTCTAAGACCTAAGCTAAGATTCTAATTCTCTAGTCACTACTGACCTGCTGCTTTGCTGCTTCTCATTTTGTCCATATTCCTAATCTTAGAGATGAAGAACCTGATATCAAAGTCATTAGCAAGGGGCAGCTAGGTGGCACAGTGAGTGCCAGTCCTGGAGTCAGGAGAACCTGAGTTCAAATCTGGCCTCGGATACTTAACACTAGCTATGTGACCTTGGGCAAGTCACTTAATCCCAATTGCCCTGCCTTCCCCCTCCAAAAAAAAGTCATTAGCAAGCTCATACAGATGGGGGGTAGCATTCATTCATTCATTCAACACATCTTTATTAAGTGCCCACAATGGACTAAGCAAGCTACAGATGCTTCGTCCTTAACTCCTAATTCAATAAGCTAATTTACACTACGTCCTACCAAAGCAAGTGGCAGTTGAATTAAGGTACACAGGGAATATTCAAAACTTCAGATCCACAGCCTTTCCTGTATGTCTTGAAGACAATAGTACTAATGGTAGAAAAGGTCTAGAGGGCTATGGGATTAAAGAAATTCACATTCCCAGCATAAAATGTGGCTGTGCTCCATCTTTCACTTCTACATCTGTCTAGCCGCCTCTGGGGATCCTAGAGGGGAGCAATAGAAAAATGTGATCCCTTCCCATTTACAAATAAATGAATAAGAGTATTAGGAATCACAATAGAGCCAAGAATAAAGCAGAGGGACCTTCCCAATTTTAACAGACTAGATCAAACCAACTTGTGATGACTTCTTGCCAAAAACTCTACTGCAGAACATTTTTGAGCCAGCATACTAGATAAAAATACTAGATCAAAATCTTCTGACATGGCCAACTGATATATCTCCCATTTCTACCTGACCAGAGACTCATTTTATTTTTGGGTTTTTTAAGGCTATTATCATGGTTTTGGAACACACAGAGACCCACAAATACACACACACATATAGGCTTAGAGATTTGTTGTTGCTGTTGTTGTTGTTGTTGTTTGTCCTTCCTTCTCAAAGAGGACCATGATATCAAGGAAGTGATGCCACGGCATGCAAGTGAATTGGATTTAAGTGAGAGAGAGTCACTAGCCTCACTTTCAAGATTTAGAGCTGCAAAGGACCTTAGAAGTCATGGGAGGTCCAATTCCTTCATTTTCCAAATTGAAAAATTAAACCATGTTCACAGAGGTTAGGTGATTTCCCCGAAGTCACATAGGCAGTAAGTGATAAAGTCAGGATTTGAATCTAGGACCTCTGATTCCAAATCAGTGTCTCCCCTGCCCCCATCAGCACCTCATTATTCCTTTAGCTAAGACATTCTTAGAGGGGGGAAATGGCCCTGTTTTTCTCATATCTAACTTTCCTAAGTCCAAACCAATTTCACTCAAGCTTAAAGGACACTTTTTTGGCATCTTTTTGAAAACTCATGACTTTTAAAGGCTCAGCTTAGATCCCACCTCTTCCATGAAGCCTTCCCCATTCCCTTCTCTGCTCACCCTCTACCCTATCTCATCTTTATTATATTTCTCATGTACTTTGCACATCTCCTTTACACTTATTACCTAGTTTATGATAGCTCTGTTTATGTTTCATTTCTACAAACAAGAAGTAAGCTTTTTGCAGGGATAGGTTAACAAATTTCATCTTTGTCTAAGGATTGGGGTTTTTACCCTTACTCCAATTAATGTAAACACAAAAAAAACCCAGATTTATTCACTTAATCATCAGTCAAAGTTATGAACAAATATTTCATCAATTTTGAAGAAGCATAATGTTTTGACCATTAGATAAATAGATGATCTTTCTGTGTGTGTGTATCTCTCTCTCTCTCTCTCTCTCTTTCTCTCTCACACACACACACACACACACACACACACACACACACACACACACACACACACACCCTTTTAATTAGCTAAATCAAATGCACCTCTCAGCCTACATTTAACCCAGAAAGTCAGTTTAGAATAATGTATTTCAGCTGCAGATCAGTCTAGCAATGGGCCAAAACAAGGTGAAGAACTAATAAGAGGGAAATGTTTGGGGGGAAAGTATAAATCAAGTTTTTCTCCCCTTTCTCACTCACGGGCCTTGTGAACTTCCAAAAGTAGTAAGATCTGGAGTTCCTATTAGTAGCAGTGTCTTTCAAACAGCAATGTCTAATGGTAGCATCTATAACAAGAACTAAAAGGCATAGTGAAGCCAGTTACAGAGGAATACACAAGGGAAGATTCACAAGGACTCCAAGAAGGTAGAAGAGAACTTCCAATCATCAAGAGCTCTGAATTTGTCATTTGGTCACATGTGCTAAGAAGATTAAACCTCTTGTGCCCATAGACCTTCACTATGCACTGAGAGAGTCTGCCCCAGGCTGAGAGATGTTTTTGTAAGAACAATACTTCTTATACCTTGCTATACTCAATAAGTAAATAGTAAGCCATATAATTTACTAAGCTATACCAGTTCAGCAAATATACTTAATAAAAACTAACTCAGTATGGCTGATAAACAGTGGAGAGTGCACTGATGGGGGCTCATTAACAATCATATTAGAAACCTCAGCCCCTTAAGCTTACCCCTAGAACCCTGGGGTAGTATTTGGTCTCTGGGGGCCCAACCAGTGAGTCTGAGTGCCCACTTAAAGAACCATGCCCCCAGTAGCTAGCGCAATGCTTTGCACAGAGTGGGAACTTAATTATTTGGTTATAAATGGGATTTAGAGCTGTAAGAGACCTTATAGATCACAGATCATCTAGTCCAGTGGTTCTCAACCTTCCTAATGCCATGACTCTTTAATATTCGTATATAGACGTATCTCCATGTGGGCAGACCTTCCTGGAGACAGATAGAGGATCTGTGTCTCGGTTCCTATATTTCTGATGGTCTTAAGCGACCCCTGTGACCTCTGTGAAAGGGTTAATTGACCCCCAAATGGGTCACAACCCACAGGTTGAGAATCACTGATCTAGTCCGTAGGTTTCCAAAGTAAGTGATATTGCCTAGCAGGAAGTGTTGAAATGATCCAGGGAGGCAGTAGTAGTCTTGTATGCAGTTGGGGGGCATAGAATAAAAATAAGGATTAACCTAACCCCAGGACAAGGACCTTGAAAAAGCGGTGGTAGAGGGGCAGCTAGGTGGCTCAATGAATAGAGCATGGACCCTGGAGTCAAGAGAACCTGAGTTCAAATCTGACCTCAGACACTTGACATTCACTAGCTGTGTGACCTTGGGAAGTCACTTAACTCTGATTGCCTTATCTCCCCCCACCAAAAGAAAAGGGGGGGTGGACCAAATAAATTTGGGAACCTCTGATTCTAGTCCAATTTCATCACTTTACAGATAAAGAAACCAAGAATGGTTTAAGTAGGTGTCTTGCACATGAGGTTTTTTTCAATGGACATATGCACGTCCCTCTTAACCAATCATGGTGACTTCTTGTAATAAAATTCTTGCACACAGCCCCCTTGCCACTCCAACATGCTGGGAACAGATTGTCCAATTAGATCTTATGAATCATCTCCCACAGGGATGGCTATAGGTACAAGGCTGGGCCAATTTGTTCCAGGACAGTAAAAAGGATGAGAACTAGAAGAGTCAATCTCAAAGGCAGGCAGGTCTTTTCCTAAACTCTCAAAGTAGTACTAAATACTGATACTAAATATGATCAGGTAAATACTGGGCCAGAAGTCTCAACAGCAGAGCTCCCTAGTGCCCCTGCCTTCACATGCATCCTAATCTCCCTACTCCCCCAGCTGTAAAATGGGGATAGCAATCCTGGCACAACTTTTGACATTCGAAGGATGAAATGTAATTTGGCTCCACACAAATCTGCACAAATGCTGAATAAGACTAATATGCGCTTCTTGAAGAGAACTTTGATTAAAACAAAGAAGCAGAAATGAAAGCAGGTGGGACTTGAGAACTGGATTAGCCAGCATCAGCTCTTTGGCAGCCACAGCTGCACTGCAGGATGTGTTCATCAGAAGCTGGCTTGTCCTGTGGTACCCCAGGAACTCCTTGCCCCTTGGTGACCACTTCAGAACATAGGTTGACTTTGGCACAAGAAGGCATCAAAGACTGAAATGTGAGGTCACTTGGGGAAACCAGGACTGCGGAGGGGATAGAAGTATAACCCTCTCCACTAACCGCCCCCATCTTCATCCCTCCTGTGACAAGGAAGCTCATTGTGCTGAGCACTTGGCACGGAACACTGGCTGCTTGGAGAATGTGGATTCATTCCAAGCATTTCCCTCACCCCGTCCTGAGCCTGAGGATTTATAGGCAGCTGCAGCCCTGCTGCTGGCATCTCAAAGGAGCTGGGCAATTGGTTTTGGGAGGGGCAGACAGTTGATAGTAACAGAGGGTAACAGACAATGACCCTATCTGTGAACAAAGAATAATAACGTGAGGTGGCCAAAATGAGAAGGACCAAAATCAGGTATTGCACCTTCTTTATATTTTACAATTTGACTCAATCAAAGGTTTGCAACAACTCAGAGATAGTGAGTGGTAGCCATGAGATTCAAGCCCATGCGTCCTACACAAACTCTATAGGTTCCTTCTCACTTAAATCCAATTCACTTGCAAGTCAAGACATCAGCCTCCTAATGTCATCAGTCCTCTTTGAGAAAAAAGACCAACCTTCCTCCTATTCTACCAAGCATGCTGCTTCTCAATCCAAAACCTTCCTTTAGCCAATGAGTAAGCAGAGATTCAGAAAGGGGCAGTGAGACTTGCCTGAAATCACAAAGGGTAACACTGACTTAGCATGACTCAGAATCAATGGGTTATTTAATCCAACCTTGAACAGGAACTCCCCTTTACAACATCAAAATAAGTGATCATCCCGCTTTTGCTTAAAATTCTCTCACTGATGGGAGAACTCATTATGTCCCAAGACAGCACACTCTCCTGGACAATTCTATAATGTTAGGAAGCTTTTCCTTCTATCTGAATGTAACCCTAGACACAAAACCTATTGGTATGGGACTTGCCTCTCATTGATGGAGATCAATTCCATGCTTGAATAAGGATGGGTCAGAGCTGATCTCCATGCCAAAAACAGTCCCATGCCAATGGACTTTGGGACTAGAATTGCATAACCAAAACTAGCCTCTCTTCCCCTATTGTACCTACCCACTCCCCTTACTCCCAGGCCTATCCTCTGAGGTCAATCAATTAAAGAGTATGGAATTAAAAAAAACAAAGATTAGACAGTCCCTACCATCAAGGAGTTTATCATCTATTTGTGGAAAATCAAGCAGAATCCCTAATCTTTCTCACATGTGACAGCCCTCCAAGTATTTGTAAACACACTGGGCTTGGGTAGTCAGAGAACCTGTGTTTAAATGCCAGCTCTGCTGCCACTTAAACAGCAGTGGGACCTTTCTCAATCTGGACTTTAATGTCTGATTGCCACAATTAAGAATTGGCAATAGGAGGGTGGAGCCAAGATGGCAGCGTAGAAGCAGCAAAGTATTGCAGCTCCCACACAGCTACCTTAAATACCCATAAAATACAACTCTAAACAAATTTTAGGGCTCCAAAACCCACAAAAATACAGAAAACACATCTCTCACTGAAGGCAGCTCGGCAGGAGGGGCTCATTGCAGCAGGCTGGGAGCCGAGGCCAGCCCAGCCCAGAAACCATGGCCTGGCCCTAGAGCAGTTGGAAAAGCCACAGCCGGAGTCTACATGAGAGTGGATCAGCAGCACTTGGGGCAATCTCCACATTTATCGAGTGAGGAAAAATAAGGCTAAGAAAAAGGTCAGTGGAATTCAAGCTAAATTTGGGGGGAAAAAAGCAGTCTGGCCAAACTGCCCCCAGAGCAAGGAAGCAGCCCAACCCAGCTGCCTCAGAGCACCTGGACTGCAGGATAGCAGGGGCGGGGGGAAAAAGCAATTGATCAAAGGCCAAGGGCTCTTGTGTTGAGTGGCCTGGATCCTGATCGTGGTCTTGGGTGGTGGTTCTGGGGTGCACTTTCACCGAGCCAAAGCTGGTGGGGGCTGCAGCACCCACCTAATAGCTCTGGCAGCTGTGAAAACCCCAGCAATTTGGGAGAGCTTACCCCTCTGGAAGCAAAGTTCCACAGAGCTAAAAAAAAAAATCAAGCAATTAATTGACTGGCCAATATGAGGAGAAGGAAGCAAAGTAAGAACAGTAGGGGTTGGGGGGCGGAGCCAAGATGGCGGCATAGAAGCAGCAAGGTCCCACAGCTCCCATACCGCCACCCTAAATACCCATAAAATATGAGCCCAGATAAAGCCTAGGACTCTCAGACTCACACAAAAATACAGAGAACACATCTCTCACTGAAGGCAGCTCGGCAGCAGGGGCTCATCACAGCAGCCAGGAACAGAGGCTGGAACAGCCTGAAGGCGAGACCATGGCCAGGCCTGGGACCGTGGGAAGGAGCCTGGCTGAGCTGAGCGGAGCCCCGCAGCCAGTCTGCAGAAGAGGTCTACAGCCTCCAGCACCTCCACATCTGCCAAGGCCTGAGGAATGGGATGGGAGAGTGGCAGGTCGCACCACAGCGGAACAGAGACCCGGGCAGCCCAAAAGCACAGCCACAGTTGCTAGGCCCCAGGGCGGCCTGGAGGAGTGAGCATCCCAAGTCTCTAGTTCAAAGAAAATCTAAAGCACCTGACCAAGGGAATCTTCAAATCCTCAGAGACCGGTTAGTGAAAGTGAAACTTTGAAATATAATTTGGGGTTGGTAAAGCAGTTGGCCATTCTGCCCCTGGGGCAAGGAAGCAATGGGGGAAGGGAACTGCTGGAACCAGCTGCGGCCCCCATCAGGCTGCTTCAGAGCCCCTGGCCTGCAGACTCCACAGGGGGGCTGAATCGATTGATCAGGGCCAAGTGCTCTTGCATTGAGTGGCCTGGATCCAGATCATGGTCTTGGGTGGTAGTCCTGGGGTGCACTTTCAGCAAGCCAAAGCTGGGGGGTCTTGCAACACCCCCCTAATAGCTCCGGCGCTGGGAAAATCCCAGCGATTTGGAACAGAGCTTCCCCCCTTGGGAGCAGAGTTTCACAGACCAAAAAAAAAAAACCAACCAATTAATTGATTGGCCAACATGAGGAAGAGGAAGCAAAATAAAAACACCAGTAAAACTGTAGAATCCTTTTTTATGGATAAA
>CM053597.1:234115993-234143264 GCA_028646575.1 Pseudocheirus occidentalis | reverse complement strand
ATGCTGGAGGGACAAGTGATTACTCAGCAAATCCCTGGGCTGGTTACAAGTGTGTGGTAACCCCAGATGGCAGTCATCTGCGGGTCAGCTCCCCAGCCCAGCCCATGGGCCAAGGGCCTGGGCAGCACTGCCCTTTGTCCTCACACTGCCCGGCTTCTCTCTGGCTGCACCTCCAGAAAGTGTGACCCTGGGCCTTGGGCCAGCCAGTTCAACTCTTTGGGCAGCCCCCACCCTGGGACTGAGCTGTCTGGATGGGTAAGTGACCACAAGAAGAATCCGTCATCTGCCGTGGACTGCCCCCCTCCATCCTGCACTTCTATTCTCCTGATCTGGGCACAGCAGCCAGAGTAAGCCCACCAGTGTTTGTGGGCAGGGATGTTCAGGGGGGAGCTCCACAAACCAAACTGCCCTCCAGACCCCTGCCCAGGGTTTTTCTGTCTCTTACAGAGTGTAAGCCCCTCAAGGGCAGAGATCTTCACTTTCCTGTTTATGTTCTCAGCCCTCAGCATACTGTAAGTGCTTAACGAATCCTCTTTCCTGACCTCTTCCTTCCTTCTTTCCTCCCCCTTCTACTTTTTCTCCCTTCCTCTACTTTTCCCCCTCTTCTCCTTTCCTCCTCTCCCCTCCCCTCTCCTCTCTCTTCTCCTCCACTTTCCTTCCCTCCCCTCTTCTTTCCTCTCATCTTCTCTCCTCTCCTCTCCTTTTCTCTTCTCCCCTCTCTCCTCTCCTTTCCGCCTCCAAGAAGCTGAAACCTAATACAACCTTGAGAGGCAAGCACTTTCCAAACAGACGGTCTCAATCTCTGGCACAGAAGCTGCTTTACAGTGCTTCTTCAGGGAATGGATGTGAACACGAGTGATACAGCCCATGAACAGAATGTTCGTGAAACACGTGTAAACTGAATCATGTTTTCCATGTTTCTATTTAGAGGGCTTCTAGGGTGAATTCTCCAGTAAAGCAAAGAACTCTCTGGAAGGTGAATTACTATGTTATGATGGAGCTTTGTGCAGTGGGGAACATCACCTCCATCCCTGGAGACACTGAAGCAGCGTCTCTGCCACCATGCAGTGCCCAGGGGGCAGATGGGAAGTATGCAAGAAGCTGGACCAGATGAGGTGGCTGCCGGGGCACCTCCTGACTCTCCCATCCTGGGAGCTGGACAGTACACCCTGAAGCTCAGAGGGAGCCTGTGACCTTCGACCCCCAAAACACCTCCCTTAGAGGTAGATTATTCCCCTTAAACACTTTTGACTTCCCTTACACAAGAATGGTCCATATACTTATCAAATTCCTTTTTGAACCTATCAGTATTTTGAAGTTTACAAGCTCTTTTGGGGGATGAAGTCCCTCCTTTTATTGCCCTTTCTGCAAACAAGTGGTTCCTTTGATATGGCCTAAAAGCTGCAAATCTCCTTCTCCTAAAACCAAGAGTACAGGCCCTAGAGCATCAAGGAGGCTGGCCAGAGCTAAAATGTCCTTACAAGAAACTCTCCATGTCCCAGCCAGGGGCTAAAGTCTGAGGACTTGGGTTCAAATCCTCGTGTTGTTACCTATTCCCTGGGTCTCAGTTTCCCCATCTCTCCTCCAGCTCCAGTGCAATGATCTCACATACTCTGTTAACCCCCACTCCGTGGTCCTAGTTCTCTTCTAGGGCTGAGCACAAGTTGTCTATGCCTAGCATTTCACTTAGCAAGGAGGTAACAGGCAGCCTGCCTGACAGAAGCCACATTCCCACTGCCCTGGGTCCTATTTCCTGTGGATCAGGCTTCCCTGACCAGCTCTAGCAGCTTCTTCTGACCTTTCCAATGCAGGTGGGACCAGTCACCTCCATATACTTCAGGTAACTCCCCCCCCCCCCCGCCGGCCTGTCTACAACTCTCCTTTATCAGCACCAATTTTAATAAAAAGAGCAGCGCCTGAAGAGGGTGAAGACACCTGGTCCAGGGGCCTCCCCATCACTGCCTTAGGAGGTGAACTGAACAGATGAGGTCAGTCAGAAGCTCTGGGGCCTCAGGCATCCTGGTGCAGGAAAGTCTAGTGTTCTCCTGCAACTAAAGGCAGGCCAGACTGAGGGGCAGGACACCTTCATTCAATCGTATGAGCCTGGATCTAGAGCTGATGGTGACCTGAGAGGTCATTGAGTCCAACTATGTCATTTTACAGATGAGGAAACTGAGGCTCTGGGTCACACAGAGAGAAAATGTCTGAGGCCAGATCTGATCCCAGCTCTCAATGTCCAGTGCCATGACCTCAGGGCCACACAGCTGTGCGCTCAGACTCTGGGAATGTGTGATGTGTGATATGAAGGGGTCAGGGGCTAGTCACCAGGCCAGCCCTGTGAGAAAGAATGATCATCTAAAGAAGCTATATAGTATGAACAAGACTCCTAAAGGGGCTACTATAGGGAACACACTCCCAGGAGGAAGCCAGGGCATCTTCCATATGAGTGGTGAATTCCCTGTTAACCCCAGGAATAAGAGTCAGAGGCAGGATTTGGGGCCATGTCTCCTCAAAGCCAGCCTGACGCTCTGTCCACTGTACTACAGAGGCACGGTGGGGGGTGGGGGTGGCTCCACCTAGCCAGTGACTGGGGAGGGACCAGGCCTGGCCTGCCTCTTCTGCCTCAGCTAATGCTCAGCACCTGCACTGGCTTTGGGCAGGGGAATTCTGACTTACTCGATGTTCCTGAAGACATGAGAATTGCATTAATTTAAAAAAATCATCACTGATATTTTCTATCCATTCTGATGGACTTCTTCATCCTGACTGGTTGAAGTATTCCAACTCTGAGTCTGTTTCCTTTTCTGTAAAATGACGTTGTTGGATCAGATGAGCCCCATGAAGCTGATGAAGGTGCCAGCCCGCCAGCCCAATGCTAGATCATGCCCCATGTTCCTAGTGCAGTGAGAAGGCACCGATAGGGGCTCATGGACCCCCTCACCTTCTCTCTACAGGGAAGGAAAAGATAATGATGCCCACAAGGGGGGAGAGGGGCACAGGAGACAAAGTACTGTCCATCAAAGGCTGCCAGACTGTGAGTTGTGAAGGAACAGTTTTAGAACGGGAATGACTTGTTTCTGTTCCTGTCCTTGTGCCAGGGTGCTTCAGAGGGCAGCCCTGTGAGGCCTAAGGAGGAGCAGGAAGGAGGCAGATGGTGGCTCTGGCTTGGGGGTGCTCTCTATGGGGCAGCCTCCCTGGAAGGGGCTTGCTCTGGCCATCCCCTGACAGAGAACTGGGGCTCCCCAATAAATGCCAGCTGACGAGCAGCTTCAGAAGATACTCACAGTGGATGTTTCAAAATACTCTAGGCCATGGCTCCCAGCCCATTCTTGGGCTCGACTTGCCTCTACCACGCGCCTGCCAGCCAGGTCAGTCTTATTCCCCACTAAAACGCCTGTCCAGGGGAGAGGAACAAAAACAATTCAGTGATGGTGGTTGCAGCAGCACAGTGCAAGGGACAGAAAGGAAGACTTTCCCAGGGTGTGAAAAGTCTAGCATGAGACTATTACAAGGAAGGCAGGATTGGGACGGTCACAGCCCAGTGACTCCCAGCTTGGCCATGTGCTAGCTGGGTGACCTTGGATAAGTTCCTTCCCTGAACAAAGTCTCAGTTTTTTCATTTCTAAAATGGGGATCATAATGCCTGTACTACTCACTGTGAAGGCAGCAGTAGAGAAATGTGAGCTACCACCATTACTATTCTGAGCACAGCTGCCTTTATAAAAGGCAGGGAATGCAAAGATGCAAAACCCAGCAGATTCTCTTCCTGGCCCCAAATGGCTGAAGACAAGCATGCTTTGTATTTATTTGTCCTTTTTTCTCCATATTTGGTGTTTGTCTCTAGACCACAATCCTCCTAAGGAAAGCCCAAACCAGAGGCCTACTGTAATGCCTGAGCTTCTGGGGCCCCTCCCAGAAAGCACCTGGCATTTCTTTTACATCGACTTAACGTGGGACTTGCTACCTCCCAGGGAGAATGCAGACTGTAGGTGGGTAAGAGGGCCTCGTTCTTTGTTTCTGTGTCCCTGCCAGGACCAGTGGCTAGCCCATGGCGGACACTCATTGACTAGATGCGGGCTCACTAGGCCTATTCCATCACCCATGAAGACCCCCCAAGATCCTTTTCTGGCTGCCACGTTCCCAATTCTTCTGCTTCTCATGACTCTACCCAAGAGCCAACGCTGGGAAGGACAAGGGTGTCTGCCATTCCTTACCTGGAAGAGAAGAGCCTTGAAGCTGGGCCCGAACCTTCTCCAACCATTTGGCACAGTTACTGAAGGACTGCTCATTGGTCACGTCAAACACAAGACACAAGAGATTGGGATGCTCCCACTGGGAAGAAGAAAAGAAAGGATGAATGAAAAAGCATTTATGTGTTGGCTATCTATGAAGCCCCGTGCTGAGCTCTGCTGGTACAAATGGAGAAGACAGTCTCTGTACTCAAGGAGCTTATATTCTAATGGCATTTCAAGCACAGGGTCAGAGGGAAAGGCCTAGGGGCCTCGGGGTGAAATAGCAAAGCTGACAGTCATTCATCTTCTTTACTGGACAAACACAAAGTCTGGAGCGGTAAAGGTAACTTCTAGGCATCCAGCAACTTGCTGTGTGAGCAGCAAGGACAAAAGAAAACTGCAAAGGATTGTACAATTAAATGCAGTAGGACCCCATAATTAGGCCGCTGACCTCCAGTCTAGAGTGAGGTCTGTCAGCAGTGTCAGGAAGGGTGTAGGGCAGAGCCCGGGACTGTGGGCTTCTAACCCTTCATCAGTCCTGAGCAGGACCTGTGAGAAGTCCTGGGAAACAGGGAAGAGGATCCAGAGAGCCAGGCCTGGCTCCTGGGCAGGGTCAGGAACATTCTCTCTGCTGTGATTGCTGTCCTGAACATCCTGAGGGCCTGAGCTGGAATCCTCCCATTTCTAAACTGTGTAACCTTGAACAAGGCCCTGCACTACATGTCAGGAATAATGGCTGAGAGTGGATGGGAAGCCCTAAGACACTGTATAGGCTGAGATCTACACTACAGGCACCACATTGGATTAGATGGGGGGTGGGGAAGGGCAGGTACAAGTCTCACCTGACCCATCCTGGCTCTGAGCCTGGGGGAGTGCCTCCAGGCCCCAGTGCTAGCCAGGGTGCTGACCTGCCCTGATGGAGGAGTCCTCTACATTAGCGGAATCCCAGGTGCTATCCTTGCCCCTAAAGCTGAACATCAGTGTCAGCTTCCACTGTTAGGGCCCTGAAGCGTCTGGATGCAGTTCCTGGAACAAAGGCAGCTGTCTGGCCCCCTCCCCAGGGTAGGCTAGGTTGGCTCCCTATGACCCAGGTTCTGGGCAACCACAGCCAGCGCCAGAGGAGCCATTTCTGGGGAACAGGCTGAGGGGTGGAGGTTTGGCCAGGAAAGTGTGCCCAGCCTGAAGCAATCCCTGGAGGGCCAGACCAAGGTACTCATAAACCAGACTAGCTGTGGCTCAGCTCCACCTTTACAAGGGACTCTGTCTGTCCCCCCCATCTGCTGGGGATGCAGAGACAGAGGACACAAGTCCTGTCCTCAAAAAGCCAACACTCTAAGGGGAGAAAGGGGAGCATAGAAACCTCTGCTCTGAAGGAAAAAGGTGAGGGAAAGGAGAGGTCCAGGGAAGGTGGTCCTGTATGTCACCCTCCCCTGGGCTGTAGAGCCCCCCAGGGATGTTGGGGACAATCTTCCTCCTCTCAGTCTCCAGACTTCCAGCTAGAAGCCTCTCCCAGCCCCTCTTAAGGCCTTCCCTCCACTCATTATTGCCTATCTAGCCTGCAAAGAACTTGTGTGCAGATTTCTGTTGGCTTGTTGTAAGTTTCTCAAGGGCAGGAACTGTCTTCTCCTCCTTTTGTATCTTTAGCACTTAGCCCAGTCCCAGGAACACAGTATGGTGCTTTATCAAGGTTGATTATTACTGAAAGAAGGTGCTGAGGGAGATGGAGCAGTTACCCCAAGGCATGCAGGGATGGAAGAGTTGAGGCTACATGTCCCTCTGGGACAAGTCTGATCCCTCCCACTGGACCACAAGGGCACTGCCTATACAAGGCCTTCTTTTGGCCAGTCTGCTACAGTGTGAGCTCTGGACACAGAGTCACTGGGTGGGCATGGGGCGAGTCTTAGGAAGGGACATGAGGCTCTCAGCCATTTACCAGCTTCTCCAACATTTCTGAAAACAGTTCTTTGCCGGCAGAATCAAAGATGAAGAGTTCCTAGAAACAGAAACAAAGGCGTGTCTTAGCTCCAGTCATGAGGCAGGGGAGCACCTCTACCAGAGTTGCCCTGGGTTTGGGGGACGTGAGGTCAGACAGAGGAACAGGGAGAGGGACAAGCTCAGGACTTGGGCACACGCCCCACAAAGCATCCTCCCACTGACCAGAGCCAGGCCCTCCAGGCACAGAGCAGGCCTTTAGTGGCCCTCACTAAAAGGCCTCTTAGCCAAGTGGTTTTTTTAACCTCTACAGGAAAGGCACCGACCAGCTTTAGAGGCAGAAACCCTGGTTCCAGTCTTTCCTCCAGCACAGGGGAGAGCATGGGTCAGTCACTCATGTCTACATAGCCATGGGTGGCATCGGGAAAGGCTAATGCCTCCTCCCTGTGCAGCCTCAGAAGAGGAAGCAGACACTATCTAGTGCCCTGGTTCTTAACTTGGCAAATACTGTAATAGTTTAACTGTAGTTCAGTAGGATCAGTTTCCTTTATAACTGCTTTTTATTTTATGCATTTAAAAATGTGATTGTGAGGCTTAACCAGACTAACTGCCAGAGGGAGACTAGGACACAAATAGATGAAGACCCTCTGAACTAGCCCAGGGCTTTTTCCATTCATGACCCCACTCATGATCCAGAGTTTAAGAAACACTGATTTAGCTCAAACCCCTCATTTTACAGATGAGGAAACTGAGGCTGAAGGAGGGGATGTGACCGTCCTGAGGCTGTCCCTTAGGCTGTGAACAGCAGCAGCAGGATTCAAGGCTCAGCCTAATTCCAAGCTGCCTCATGGTGACCAGCAGGCAGGTGACGCTGGGCTCTGGTGGGTCTGAGGCTTTGGGGACCATGTGCCCCTCATCGGATGCGCAGCCCGGTGAGGCAGAGAGGTTAGGTCAGTACAGCTGTGAGGATGGCCCCAGGAGGCAGAGAAGAGTAAGAATCCTTTCAAGTCTGGAGTTAAGTGAGACCCTGTGAGCAAATGTGTGAACACATTACTAGCCAGGCTGACCAAGGTCGTTTTGCCCCTTGTTTCCAAGGAAATCCCCATGGCACAACACCAGTTCCTTCTCAGAGGAATGATCCGCTGGGCTGTCTGTGAGTCTTCCAAAAGAAGAGTGTTGGTTTCTGGGGCAGCTGAGGCTCGGACCCAGAGGCCGGCCAGTTCTTTCAGCATCAAGGCACCTGATCAGAAATCTGGATGTGTGCAGGCTGCATGAATTTTTTACAATTACAATGACTAATTAACCCAAGCCTGCTAGCATTACACCTGGTGTCAGCAAGTTATGCAACAGTAGCTGGTGAGGGTCAGACCCTCCTGCCCTGTCAGGATATGGATGTTTGCTAATTAGGTAAATTTTGTTTGAATACAAATCTCAGGCAGGTTGTGGTTGGAGGTCAGGCAGGCTGTATGCTGGACCTCTAGCAAGGAAACGATTTCCTAAAACCAGTTTTATGATCTGGCTTCCAAATGCTGGCAAATATCCAGGCCAAAACTAGGAAGATGGTGACCAACAGATTTGTGGGCCTGAAGAGACACGGTCTGCATGGCTGTCGGTGGTGTCACAGCACAGGCAAGACTTACCACACTGTCGTTAGTGTCAGGAACTGCCAAATGCTTCACCAGCAAATCCACCCCTGTTGTCTGCCAATGAAAACCAAGGATTAGCAGAAGAAGGCTCCAGAGGCACGTGGGATGAGGATGCAGCAGGAACTGGGGTGGGGGTGGGTCTGCCCCTTCTCAATCCTTGATTTCTGAGGGAGGGGAGGAGAGGCTATGAACCAATGAATGAAGGAATGAAAGGTGATGCTCTTCCTCTCAACTAGCCTTCAAAAACTTCCTCTCAAAGACTCCAGGCAGAAGGGGATAGTAAAGACCTTCCCCAAGTTTAAATTCTAGGAGCAGGGGTCATGTCATGGAGGTCTTCTCACCTCTAAGGAAACTGTCACCACTATGATCCTTGGGATTGACAGCAGCCTGCTTCATGGAGGGCAGGGGGAAACAAAAAAAGTGGGGGCCACTGACCACAGGATCTCAGCCTCTCCCAGGGACCCATCCTCCTCCTTCTTTTAGTCTTTTAGGCCTTTCTCCATGCTAGTATGAAGGGGGTGACAAGGTTATAGAAGACATGGGATCTTCGCCACCTATAAGGACCCTTCTGAGAGGTGACCTTTCTGGTCATGCACTTTCTCATCTGTAAATGGGTCAGGGTCAGCGTTGCCCCCACCCCTTCACCCCACAGGGTTGTTCTTTTGAAAACTGTATAGAGTAATACAAGGGCTTATTATTATCATTATTCTTAGACTGGGGACAAGGAGCTAAATCTGGGAGATTGCTTGGAATCTCACATGTGTCTCGGATTAAAGCAGCCAGGCTGTGCAGTGGGTAGAGTGAAGGCCCTGGGGTCGGAAAGTCCTGATTCAAGTCTGGCCTCAAAACACTTACTGGTTCTGTGCCCTGGAGTGAGTCCCTGTCAGCCCCCTCATCTACAAAATAGGGTTAATCCTGCCTCCCTCCTGGAGCTGTGGTGAGGGCCAAATGAGATCCTATTTGTAAAGTGATCTATCTGGCCGTTACTACTCTTCTCCTTTCAGACCTCACTTTCAGAATTCGAAGCCCTGGTCACAGAAGAGAAAATCTGCTGGCATCACTTCCAACCCTGAGCCTCTCTCTCAAAAGATGACCTGGCTTCTCATTTTCCTGAGGTCAACTTCACCTGTGCAAAACTCCTTTCTCTCCTTTTCTTCCCTCCTTGGTGCCCATGTTCACCCCTCCACAACAGGTGCCCTAGATCCCAGCTCTCCAGTCTCTGCCAAACCTTGTTCTGTCTCTCTCCTCTCTCTCCCCACACCATCTGTCTGTCTGTCTTCTCTCTCTCTCTCTCCCTTTTCCACCTCCCTTCTCTTCCCTGTCTCTCTTTTTCTCTCTCTTCTCTCTCTCTTTATCCCACCCTCTCCCTCTTTCTTCAGTGCTCCATGTTCTTCCCTCCCCAGATGGCATGAAGTGAGCACATACTAAATGCAGACTGCATGGACCTCACTGCATGATACTTCATGCGAGGGAGCAGCTATATATCAAGACTAAGACACTAGTCAGATCTGCAAATACCACATTATTTGAGACCTTTCAGAAAAATTATTTCTGAATAGAAATAATTGGGCTATTGATGTGGCTACTTACTCTCTGGGAGGCCTAATTTTTGCTGATTTCTCTAAGGATTTCCTCCTCTTTCTTCACATCAATCATTACTCTCTAACTTGGGTCATGGGCTGCCTTTGGACGGACACTCACCAATGTGTAGTTCTTCTGGAAATGAGCCCCGTCACTCCGGAACATTTGAGCCAGGGCGCTCTTCCCCACTGTGGCATCACCTAGGAAGTCAAAGGAGCAGAAGAAAAGCTTTATGCCCTGGTAAGACTTTGACCTTTCCTTCCCTTAAACAAATGACTTGCCTTCAGCCCAAGAACTAATACCCCCAATGGCTAAAAGAGAGAGATGCTCCAAACGTTCACTGTAACTTACTAAAAGGAAAAAGGTTATCATTAATCGAGACATTCAGCATCCACAGGATGAGTAGCCTTTGTAGTCTTTGTAACACGTCTGCACGGTCTCATTTCCTGCTTGTTTACAATAACAAGTTGGTCAACAAGCATTTATTAAAGCTCCTACTGTGTGCCAAGCACTGTGCTAAGCATTGGAGATACAAAGAAAAGCAAAAGACAGTCCTGTCCTCAAAGAGCTCCCAGTCCAATGGACAGTTCTTTTGATGGAGCCGCAACAACAAGCCAACAACTGTGTAGTGGCCGAGGGGCCACTGCAGGAGGTGTTTTCTCTAAGACAAAGTGGCACAGGAGAAGGGCAGCTCTCTTGGCGCAGCACTGATGGCAAGGAAAGGCAGCCCAGCCACCCCCTTATGGTTCTGGCCATCTAGTGACAAATGCTGCTACAGCCATTAGCACCCATCCCGCAGACTGATGGCCAATTGGGATATTCCGGGTATGGGATTTCCATCTTGATGACTGAGTTCAAATCCCATCTCAGGCACGTGGGCTGGGTGACCACCTCTTTTTTTTTTTTTTTAAAGGTAGGGTTTATTGGCTGTCCTCATGCGTATTAAATGAGAAGGTACAAAGACAGAACTAACAATCCTTCAAGGGCCAAATGCAATAGTGCTGTGTCTGTGTCTTGTAGGGCACGTTTTGACAGCCGTCTTGAGGACATCCTGTAGGTCATCAAAGGGTTGGGAGTGGGCAGCTCTCTCTCTACTTTGTCAACTGTTTCCCATCTCCAGCTTCTTCTTTTCCATTTGATTTTTTAACCCTCTATCAACAGAATTAAAACCTTTATTTAGAAAAAATTTTTTTCTTTAAACCACATGCTTTTTTCTAAGCTCCATCCAGGTCTCTGAGGGAGAGCTGCTGGCAGTGGTGGTAGGGTTGAGAAGTGGCTGGGAGAGAATTTGGGGAGCTCCTGCTCCCTCTGGCCCGGGCTTTACCTCATTGGGCCATCTCCCACACAACTGTCCATAATTGGCTAGGAACTGCTGCAGGTTTCTCCTGATGCCTTGGGTGACCACCTCTCTTGCTGGCCTCATTTCTGCAAGCTCTAAGATGAGTGAGCCTAGAGGACCTAGGCCAGCTGCAGTATAAGCGCTGGGCTGAACTGACAGAGAACTTGATTCACACTCCAGCTCTGCCATTTGCTACCTGTATGATCTAAGGCAAGTCACACAATTTCTCTGGGCCTTAGTTTCCCCAGCTGTCACACAGGAATAACAACACCTTGCAGGGTTGTAGGAGGGAAAGTGTTTTTTTTTAACTTCCAAAATTCTACAGAAATGATACTATAAATTAATTTGGCCAGAGGAGGAAGGCCAGTGGTCTTTTAAAATTAAAAATCAGCCACACAGTCATGGGAAGCCCATTTTCAAGTGATCTCATTCAAGTTTTCTCAGCAGCCTGTTACCGTCATTGTTTCATCCCTGCAGATGCTGCTCGTCTGGCTCCACTCGCAGCTGCTCAGTTTGTTTCGCTAAACTCACCTTACACCTACTGAGATTGATTTTCTCAGCTTTCCTTGTTACTTGATAGCACCATAAATTGGTGCCTCAAAATGAAAAAGGCCCTGGCACCAAGTTTACCCTGGGAGCAACAGACCTGATGCAGGCGAGCCTTGGAGAAATTGGATTCCTCTCAGTCCGACCTCGGTCCACCCTCAAGGGTGCCAGTGTCTGTGCCTTTTATTTCCCTTTCCCCTCCCACCTTCGCCATGGATTGCTGGCCTTTCCTGGGATATCCCAGCTGGTTTCATTCTGCAATAACTTCTCTCTAAGAGCCTGTTCATTGATTCCCACAGTAACACCTGGCTCCCTGACAAAACCACCTGCTTCCTCAGCCCCTTGATCTATGACAAAATCATCTTCTTTCTGGCTTGCTACATTTGGAGACCTCTCTTCATCTTCCCTTCCCACAACACAGACTGACCTGGACTGACCTGGTTACTTTCAGGCCTCTGCTCACTCCTGACTTCCTTCCCATGACAAAATACTCTTTGAAAACAGGTGCTTGCTTAGACCAGCTGGGGCTCAGTGCTTCAGATCCAAGTACTCCTATTTTTTTTTTGTCCTGGCCAAGTTTTCTCTCTCCTTCACTTCCCAGAACACAAGCACTACCTGGGCCTCTCCCCATTGGCCCCTGTGGAAGCTTGGGTTGAGAGGAAGAATCTTAGGACACTCTCTGGTCTGGATAAACTGTTCTGAGCCTCTGGATATCTTCTCTCTGGCCCTCCTCCATTCTGGATGCCCCAGATCACTGGCATCTCTGCCTGGAACATGCTCCTTTCCTCTCTCAGTCTACTGAATTTCTAGCCACCACTTAATGCCCAACTCAATTGTCCCCTCAGCCTGCCCTGCTGTCCTCAGGGAAGATCTTCCCTCTTGGACATTTTAGAGTGTTTGTATCGGCAACTCTCCAATGCATTAATTGCGCATTGTAGGTACTGTATATTGTATTCCTCTACTAGACTAAGCTACATGAGGGTAGGGACCGCATCTCTGCCAGTGTCCTGCTGTCTTGGTTGTTGTAGTGGAAAAGCATTCTATTGAGGAGCCAGGAGCCCTGGATTCCTAACTCTGAAACTTACTTGCTGTGAGAGCACACATACATACATCACTTACCCTACCTGAGACTATTTCCTTGTCTATGAAATGGTAATAATTACAGCTGGACTCGCAACCTGACATGACTGTGAAGAAAACAGCTTGTAAACCTTTGGGCACTTTATAAAGGTGAATTCATTTGTAAGGAAATGGGTATGTTTACCTTGGATAAGAGGTGAACTTGGTGGTGGTGGGGGAACATGGCAAATAGGAGAGGGGTTTATTGACTCTATGACTTAAGAGTCTAGAACCAGGCCTGATAGAGGAAAATAAGAAAGCACAGGTTTCAGCTCGACAGCCACAATATCACTATCAGTAGCCCAGCCATTAGAGTTGTCAAAGCATGCCAAGTTCTGCCTAGTGAGGCTCACCAGGTAGAGACTAGATGACTTCTGCTGGCTCTGCCAGGAAAGGACAATTGTGTCGAGGTGAGCTTTGGGTGAGGTGCCTTTCTGATCCCTTGTACGTCTGACATTCTATGACAGCTGGGATAGAGCTCCCTTGATACTATGTTAAAGAGGAACAAATCAAGCAGTTCCACACTGTACAAGGAGTTCTGTGGCCCTGGGGCTCTCTTAACTTCCCTAAACGGTGTGGACACTTTACAAGTGTTTCTGGGTCAAAGGAGGCTCTGAGAGTCAGGAACTGATACATGATAGCCGACTGTTACATCAACAATCCATGACACATCCTAACAGGGCTGTCTCATGTGCCTTGTGACTTTTGTCGTACTCTAAACAAGCCCTTGGCTTTTCTTGGGTTTAAGGGCCCTTACAATGTTTCTGTTCCAGCTGGCTTCCTGCATGGATCATGCTTTCAGTCACCCACTAAGAGGTCACCAGGGTTTACAGAGAACAGATTGTGTGGAGGGGAAATACTTTGATCCAATGGAAGGAGTCAAACCCACAGTCACAAAATGACTTAGAAGTACATCTGTGGAGGAACAAGACAAGTGCAAACTCAGTTGGTCCAATCAGAGACTCTAAAGGATTAAGTCAGGGCTGTGGAAAAGAATGAGCTGTCAGGCGGATAAAGCATGAGAGACTGGGACAGAAAAGCTGGGGTGGATGAAAGAAGGAATGAACCCAACCCAGAGCCAAGATTGCAATGTGGGTGAGTATAGTGGAGACCATCAAGCCAGCTGGAGGAATTGGATGATGCAGTTAGTGACCTGAGGGTCACAGAGTTGGCAGTGACAGCCACGATGGGGGACAGCGAGGCTGGGACATTCCCAACTGGTCTTGTTGGAAATGCTTTCTTTGCTCAGAAACTGGAGTGACATGAAGTGCTGCTCTTCTGAGTCTTTTTGACCAATGAGGAAGAGTCACGTGGGGAAAGAAAAGGGATGGGTTATGGAGAAGAAGGAACATGCCACCTTCGAGCTTCAGATGACCAAGGAGAGAAATGCCGGGCAGAGAGGCTCCTGGGATCCTTCAGTAGAGTCTATGAAAGAAAGTCAGTACAGGCAGGATGGGGACTCTTAACAATAAAATTCTGCTTCTCATTGATGCCAATCTTCATTCCAATCAAGAGGAGGAGAAGGGGTCTAAAGGAAAGGATGTAGTTAAAGAGGGAGCTCATTAAATACACTTGAATTTTTAAAAGGACTTATAAAAGAGAAGTGAGAGCTGGCACCCAAGGACAAATATTTAAAAATGGCAAAGTCCTCCTACAAGAACAGTGTCAGGAAGGATAAAGCCCAGAATGAGCACATAAACGTAATAAATGCCAAAGACAACAAAACAGGGCTATTTTGGACTAAGAAGAAGATTAAGGAAGAACTAGTCCTCCCATTACCCTTATCCCCCCATAGAGTGGGGATGGGAAGTTGATGACAAATGACAGAGACATACAAAACTCCTCCATACAAAACTTTCTCTACTGAGGAGAGAAAGACAGAACCAAGGTAGTATAAAGGGACCTGAAATCCAGAAGCTATGGGGGGAGAAAGCATTGTGCTGCCCCTGAATGACGGTAAGTCACCTGCTCTGGTACAACTATATTCCGGAACAACTCAAAGAACTTTCAAATGTTTAAAAAAAATCAATAATGAGCTTTGAGGAATCACTTCAAAGAGAAGGGGATGCTGTGGGAATGGAGAAGACAATTTCCTGATTTTGAAAAAAGAGAACATTCATCCATCCATTCTTTAAACCATAGTCCAGAAAGACTAACACAATTTCCTCATAAAATTCTGACAGGGATGGTTTGTGAGCACTTTGAAAGGAAGGGGTGATCACTAGGAGCCAGCATGGGTTCACTAAGATTAGGTCAGTCTAACTGTGTTTTCCTTTTCAACAAGGTTACTAGATTTGGATTTCAAGTCAAATATACTGGAATTTCAGCAAGTCACTTAATAAAATAATTATATTCCAGTTTATAAGTGGGGGTATAGATTATATGCTAGTATGGATGGGTGGGTTTGGAGCTGGCTGACAAAGGGAGGCTTCTGCTAACCCTTCTGGGCAGATTCCATGATACTTTCTAAGGTAAAGGATGAATGGTTTGGAGACAAATCAAGATGGGTGTTTCTTCCATGTGAGAAACCAGTCCAACACCTTACTTAAGGAATTACTCGTACTTGGCCTAGGTGATCTTGGGCAAACCACCTCTTTGTGGGCCTCAGTTTCCTCATTTGTAAAACGAAGGAGGTGGATGAGATGGATTAATCTCTGTCTGTGATCCTATGAGAATGGAGGGACTTCTCTAGTGAAATCCCTGGGGTTCTCACCTACCATGTCAGTTCAAGAGCTTATCACTGGGTTGAAGACAAAGCTGCCCAGCTGTTTGCTCTCTACTGATTAATCTGCCAGATATAGGCCCCAAATCTGAGAAGGGACATTGGCAAGCTAGAGTGCACACATGGGAGGGTCTTTGAAGAGGAAATAGATAATAAAAACAATGACACAAGATCAGCAGAAGGAAGGAGGGAGGCAGCGTGGCAGAGGAGATGAAGGGCACCAGGCTTGAGGTCCAAAGACTGAGACTGAAATTCCAGTTCCACCCCCTTTCTCCCTCAGGTGACTCTGGGCAGGACACTTCCCCTCTGAGCCCCTGTTTCCTCATCTGTAAAGTGAGAGGGATAAACAGTTGATCTAGTTCCTTCTAGGATGAACACTGTGTGGGTCTATGTTGAAACAGGAAAAGGTGGAGAGAGGAAAGACATTTCAGTCTTCAGACATTCAAAGACCTTAGTTTTTCTCTATGGCAGAAGGATTAACCCATGCTCTGGAGGGCATAACTAGGAGCAGAACAAAGGGGGATGGGGCTGACTTTGGCTCAGCAAAAGGACAATGTTCTAACAATCAGAGCTGGGGAAAAAATGGAATGGGTTTCCTCGGAGGAAGGGTAGTGAGTTCCCTAGCACTCTAGGTGTTTGAGCAGAAGCTTTTATTAGAGATATTGTAATTTCTTAATTTTGCCCAGAGTGTGGATTAGATCTATAAGGTCCCCTCCAACTGGAAGAATCTAGTCTTCCAGGCTCATTAAAAACAGGAATTTTGAGATACCTTATGAAGCAAGAGAAGGGCAAAATTCTGACAATGGAGAAGGGAGGAAGGATTGACAATCTATTATGGGTAATTGTGGTGGCTGGGGCAAAGCATGAATCACATCCTTAAATAAACTTTTAAAGATAAATTCAGTTGGTGGGGAAGGGGTTCCAGGCCTGAGCCACCATGCAGGGAAGGCAGGTGACTGGACAAAGCAGGGTAGGGCTCCCCTGGGGCCTGGATGCTGGAGGAAGAAGTACCATCAGGAAGCTTCCTATAGTAACTAATTACTCTTGCTAAGTAGGTGCTAAGTCCTCTCAGACCTTATAAACTGTTCTTGGGGAGGAGGGTCAAATCTAGTCAGCCCACCCTGTGACCAGTGCTGTTGACAATGTCCAAAGATATGACAGCAAGAGGTCACCAAATACCCTTTCTCCATCCTCATCGACCTGCTTACAGCACTTGACATTCCTTGAAGCTCTGCCCTTGGTTTTTATGCCATGGAACCTGAGTTCCAATCTCACCTGATACTTGCCTTTGCGACCCTGAACAAGTGTCTCATCTGTAAGAAGGGAGGGGGGTGGGGCTGGGGTACACAGGGTCCCTCTGAGGCTCAACACGTAGGATCCTCTGACATAGATTCTTTTCCTAGACTTTTCAGTCCTGGACTCTACTCTCTTCCCTTTCAGCTTCTCATCTTCCTGAGCTCCTAACTCCTCCCTCAGGTCCAACTTACTAGTTGACTCTCAAATCTTTCTCTTTAGCCCAGCCCCTCTTCCTCCCCCTCCCCACCCCCCGGCCCCCTTTTCCAATGGCCTGCTGGTCATTTCCACTTAGGTGTCAGGCCTTCCCCTCTGCACTTCAACACACTGAAACCCTCATCACTAAGTTTTCCCTCCTGAACAATGGCCATTTTCTGCTGACTTGCCCATTTCCATTAATGACCCCTGGCTCAAAACTTCAGTCATCTTGGATTTTCCTTGCCTAAATTCCCCAAAGCCTCATTAGGCACTGATCCTTGTCAAATCTTTCTTCACAAAATCTCACACCTATGTCTTTCTTCCTATTAGCAGCCACAACACTCTGGTTCAGGCCTTAGCATCTCGTTACTGGATGGGTCCTGCCACTCACCCCAAGCCTTGCCAGATTCAGCTTCCTGAAACACCATTCCCGCTGTCACTCCCTGCTCAAAACCTTTCAAACATTGCCCACTGTCTCTATGACTTCTTCCCTTGGCATTTAAGATCTCCTTGAATCTGTTCATAAACTCTATGGCCAATCCCAAGTCTTTCTTCTCCTTCCATTAACCCTGTTTGAGTCAAAATAGCCTATGCAGCATGCTCCAGCTGTCTGCACACCCCTCTCTGCCTATGCTTTCTAAAGGATCACACATGTAGAGACGGAAGGGACTTAAGGACTGTCTAGCACCTACCCTCCTCATTTTACAGCTGAGGAAACTGAGGCTGAGCAAGGTCAAGGCACTTGCTCAGGGGACACAGTCATTAAGTACTTACAGCAGCATTTGATTGCAGGTCTGCTCTGATGCTGTCTCTCCTACCTCTCAATGCCTCTTCCTCCCGTACCCTGCCCCTCCAGGCCATCCAGGACAGCCTCCTCTCTCTTCCTCATCTAGCCAAGTCCTACATAAGGACTAGAGTCAGAGGAGGGAGGGTGCAGTTAGGCACATTTGGGCCAATGTAAGGGAGAACTTGCTAACATCCTGGGCTAACCCAAATGGACTGGGCCCTTTGTGAGGGAGTCCCTGGGCTCCCTTCCCTGCCTTCTCCCCCCACTCCCCAGCAAGCATCAATTGTCCAGACTGAGTCAGGAGAGACAGATTCAAATGAGCGGCAGCATTTGAACAGTGACAAACCCTGGCTCTGACGCTTAGTAGTGTCAGTGGGATTTGGGGAAATCGTTGGACCTTTCTAAGACTGCTAAGTCACCTGTGAAGTGGAGCCACTGGTGCTGTTACTTTAGAGATCAAGGAAAACATCTAAAAACTGTTGCGTGTTCCATTATAATGACTACCATTTGCAGGGTGCCTGCTGTGAGCCGTGCACTGCCAAGCCTTGGCAACTCTTATCTCCTTTGCTCCTCACAACAACCCTGGGAGGGAGGGGGCTACGACCTGAGTGTTTGATGCAGGCCAAACTTCTAGAAAGAGAACGTGATACTGAGCCCCTCCCATCCTGAGAGGCCACCGGTGTCCAATGCTAAGAGTGTCCCTTCTGCCAATGCCGTGTCAGTGTCTTCTGACTTCTTCCCTTCCCAGGTGAGGAAAGCCACATCTCCCTCCTCGGGCTGGTCTGTCGTTTTATCTGGGCATCTTAGATCTGTCAGAGTTATTTGGGCATGAACCTTCCCCTGTATTAAATAGTATGCCCTTTGTGCTTACCTGTGCTGAGCCACCAGGGCCTAGCACAAGGTGGAAGCTTCATGTATGTTTGTTAGGAGGGAAAGGACTTGATTCTTTTGAGGTGTATTTTTGATTCAGGGCCTGCTGTGTGCCCAGCACTAGGCCAGGTGCTGGGGGAGACACAGACATGGGTGAGCAAGGCACAAAGTCTCTGCTCTCAGATGATTGACTGGACTCAGAGGTCATCCACAGCCTTTAGGAGCAAACTGGGACCTGGCCACAGGGAAGGAAGGAGCTGAATGCCTGGAATGATGAAGATCAAACACAGGCATTTCCCACCTTGCAAGGGGGTGCCACGTTGGTGAGAAAGACAACTCTGTCTAATGTCATAAGGTTATGACCCCACTGTTGGGGGGAGTCAGGACCACAGAGGGCAGGGGAAGGCTCCCAAGATGTGAAGGCCCAGGACCCTCTGTCCCTTTCTGTGGGACGTCGATGACCCCAGGACTCTCTGGGGCTCTTCATCACTCTAAGGTTCTATGGGGACTTGGTATGGAGGAAAGAATGCTGATTTTGGAATCAATGAGCTGAGTTCAAATCCTGACCATCACTCACTAAATCAGGGATCCTTCCTAAGAGCAAAAGGAATAAAGGAAGGTAAAGAAAAGCTCTCTCACTCTTGTAGCTGCCTCCAAACAGAATGGGCTGCCTTGGTGGGTAGTGACTTCTCTGTCACTGGATGTCTTCAAGCAGAGAAGAGATGCCCAGGTCTGAGTGGTTACCTCTAACACCAGGCCTTTCCTGACTCACCCCTTTTGTCCACATCCTCCCTCCCTCTTCCAATGATCGTTTGTAGAATGCTGCACAAACTCTGCCTTTCCTCCTTTGTGGCAGGGCACCTGGATCTAGGTAATGAAATGCACATCTCTCATTTTACAGGAAGAGAAAGTGAGGACCAGGGAGGGTGCAACTTGCCCGTGGTCACTCAGGAAGCAGAGGTCGGAAGACTCCCACTTTGGGGATTCAAGTCTCAGGTCATTATTTCCTTGCTGTGTGGCCATGGGCCAATTAATCACTTCCCCTCTCTGAGCCTCAGTTTCCCCACCAGTAAAACGAGGTTGGGCTAGAGGCTCTCAGTGGTCCCTTGTCACCCTGGATCTGGCGAGGACCCCAGAGAACCTGAAAACCTGGGTTTGCTTACTGCCTGTGTGATGTCTTAGGGTCTCATACTCAGACCTTGGTCACAGGCCATGGAGTCTAGACTTGTCATTTTAGAGGAGGAAACTGAAGCTCAGAGCAGACCAAGGACTTGGCAAAGGCCACCTAGCCAGTAAGTAAGTGAGTGACCTGGGACTCGAATGCTGGGCACGGCCTACAAACCTGTACTCCTTCCATTATATCTGAGCCCCTCTCTGTGCCCCTTTCCCTGTCTGTAAGATGAAGATGGGCTTAGACAACCTCCAGAGTGCAGGGGGCCTAGGCTGGACTTTCACAGCAGAATGTCAGCTCCTGGAGGCCAGGGCCAGACTCAGTCTTGGCCATCTCAGGTTGTGAGAGGAGAAGTCACAGGGAAGGTGCTGCTGGGAGGGAGAGACAACTAACTGTTCACTATCCTGATGAGAGCAGAGGCCCCAGGGAAATAAATAAGCATGTCAGTAAATAGATTTTTAAAAGGTAAATAAAAGATAAACAAAAACATAAATAAAAATATTAAAAGGCACATAAAATAGTTATAAAAATAAATGGTTAATCAAATGAACAGACATAAATAGGTAAACAAGTATGTCAAGTTAGATAAATATACAAACAAATATAAATAAAACATAGATAGATACATAGTTAAACCAATAAATGAATGGAATCCCAGAGTACAGCAGCATGCTGTAGGTGCTTCATAAATGCTGAACTGAATTTCAGAGCAGACTAGGATCTGATGCCTTGAGGTCACAGCCGGCTGTGGGATCCTGAAGACTGTCAGATAGGAGGGGCAGCTGTGGTGTAGTGGAGAAAGTGTCAGACCTGGAGTCAGAGAACTGAGGTTCAAATCCCCAGCTCTGCCACTTGGACTCATAGCTCCAGAGCTGGAAGGGACCTCAAAGGCCATCCAGTCCAACCCCCTCCTTTTGTCTTTTCTGAGCTCAAGAGCCGGAAGGGACATGTGAACTGCCTCCTCTTGCACATGGAGATGCTGGGGTCCTCGCCAGATCCAGGGCGACAAGGGGCCACTGAGAGCCTCTAGCCCAACCTCGTTTTACTGGTGGGGAAACTGAGGCTCAGAGAGGGGAAGTGATTAATTGGCCCAGGGCCACAAAGCAAGAAAATAATGACCTGGGACTTTAACCTCCAAAGTGTCTTCTGACCCCACCCCAGGAGGCTTTCTCCTGTGATGCTTCCTGAGTGACCACACACAAGCTGCATCCTCCCTGGGCCTCATTTTCCCTTCCTGTAAAATGAGAGATGTGCATTTCATGACCTAAATCCAGGATCCCATAACCTGCCTGTGCCTCAGTTTCCCCCCTTCTGTCATGGGGGTGAGCTGGGCAGTTTAGCCTCTGAGGCCCCTCCAGGGCCCTCTCCCAGCCTCAGTTGCCCCTTCTGTGGGGGGGGCAGGTGCCATGAAAGCCCCTCCACTCAGACCTAGGACCTTTCCGTGCCTCAGTTTCCCTTCTGTTACGGGGGTGAGGCTGGGCAGCTTAGCATCTGAGGCCCCTCCAGGTCCCTCTCCCTGCCTCAGTTTCCCCTCTGTCATGGGGGCGGGGCCAGGCGCTATGAAAGCCCCTCCAGCTCAGACCCAGGACCTCTCCGTGCCTCAGTTTCCCCCGGGGCCAAGCCGTGATCCCGCGACCTCAGGCTCACCTGCCAAGATGCACTTGGCCGCCAGCTTGACCATGATCGCGGTTGGGGCCCAGGAGGCCGGGCCGGACTCGGTGTCCCCACCTCGATAGCCGCTTCCCCTTCTCTACCACTGCTTCCCTAGCAACGGAGCCACCCTAACGACGACGCCCAACCGCCCAGCGCCGCCTCGTGCTCGCACCCCATTGGCCAGGTCGTCCGCCCTTGGTGTGCGGGAGCCGTGCGTAACGTGAGGCGGCAATCTTCCTGCTTCATCTCAATTTGACCAAGAACCTGCTCATCAAAGCCACTCCATTGACTGAATGGTCAATAGTCTGTGTCAATCATACAAAGTTCCCACCCCTTTCAGCCCCGGGACTTCACCTTCACCGGATTGCCAACTTTATTTAGAGCCACCGGAAAAGAACGGTCAGGCTGGTCACCCTAGCAATTGGTGACGAAAACTCTTCTGATTGGCCAAGGTCTAGGCTGTACCAAGTCGAGAAAACAGGAGAGAAAAAGAATAGTACGTCATCCCCTCCTACTTTTGGAAATTGATTCACGCTATGGGTGACGTCTCGCCAAAGCTGCGCTTGCGCAAGGAGCGGGCGGCTGAGCTAGTCCTGATGTTACGGTTAGACGGACGTGGGGAAAAGTAGCCAGTGCACGTGATGCGATGTGTGTCAGCCCCCAAGTGACCACGTTTTAGAAGCCCAGCATCACTGGGTCTCTGGCTCCTATTGAAATGATGGATGGTAGTGATGATGGAAAAGCCTTCTTTTCTGTTTTTTTTTTTTTAAATTAAATTAAATTATTTATTGTTAAGTTAAAGTTTGCAAAGTTTTTTATCCCCCTCTCCTATTCCTCCTTTCCCCCATCCAGGAACATTAAGAGAACAGGTGTGTGTTTACCTGGTGCAGAGAAACACAGTCTCCCTCTCCCCTCTTCCCCAGTCCTACCAGTTAAAATTCAGAATCTGTGGAGGTCTCTGAAGTATAGTTCATAAGAGCATAGGTTTAGAGCTTAGAAAGACACTCAGTCAACACCTTCCTCATACAAATGGGGAAACTGAGGCTCAGGTAGGCCAAGAGACTGGCCCAAAGTCAAACAAGTATTGTATTAGGATTTGAACCTAGCTCTTAGTTTAGATTTATATTCTCTTACAGTTCCAGACTGATGCTGCACTGCTACCCAGGGTCTATCACCTTAATACGTGTGTATTTGTGTACATACATGTATATGTGTATATAGAGAGAATTATATATAACTATATGTAAAAATTATCTACCCATCCGTCCATTTATCCATCTATCTATTTATATCTATGTACTATGTATCTGTATGTATGTATCTGTGTACATGCATACATGTGTGTGTATGTATTCATATATGTATGTATCTTTTTGTCACTGTGTCAGTAGGTAGCTCTGGTGCCTTCCAAAGACACTCACTAGTTACTTCTCTGTCTTCAGTTTCCTTACCTGGAAAATGGGGCGAATAGCACTTACCTCAGGGTCATGTGGATCAAAATGATTTGATGTGTATGAAGTGCTCCAAAAGCTTTAAAGCTCTGTATAAAATACTTGATATTATTGTTTTATTTTCTAGATCTAAAAATATGATCCTTAGAAGGGACCCATTTATGGGATTGCCCAGACTACCCAAGGGATCCAGGCACAAAAAAGTTGAGTCCTTATTGTAAAGGAAAGAATCCTGGATTTGGAGTCAGTGGATCTGAGCTGTGGGGTACCCTCCCCAGCCCTGGTTCTAGGACAAATCATCTCACTTGCTTTGGCTTCTGTTTCCTTGTCTACAAAATGGGGGAGATAATCCTGATACTAGCCAAGATCCCTGGAATAATTCTGGGTAAGTGATTTATTAATCTTAAAACTCTATTATAGCATTTAGAGCTGGAAAGAGTTTCAGGCATCAGTTAATTAACCTAATGCCTTAATTTTACAAAGCTGGGCCTGAAAGCCAGTGCCTTTGAATTTAAAGGAGCAGGAAACTGTTGGCCTTGAGGCCACATGTGGTCTTCTGGGTCCTCGGGTGTGGCCTGTTGACTAAGTTCAAGTTTTATAGAACAAATCCTTTTATTAAGGGGATTTGTTCTGTGAAGTTTGGATTCAGGTTCCCCACCAGAGTCAAACCCCTTGCTCTCTCCATCACATTTAATTGAACTCTGTCTCCTTTGTGTCCCTAGGAAGATTTAATGCATTACTGAGTGAAAAATAGGGGCTTGATAATTATTGATTAGTGGCAGAAAGAATGAAGAATGTGACACTTTCATAAATCATTTCTTTTCTTTTCTTTTTTTGTCAATACTGGTGATTTCATCAGTGTATAGAGTTCCATGATATGGACTTTCCCTCCTTCACTCCCCCTTCCCTCATCACCAGCGTATCTACTCAGCTATGACTTCTGGTTTCAGCAAGCGGGGGACTTGTGAGTCTTACTGAGGGGGGCTTACTGAGAGGCTGTCATTTTTCTTTGGTCTAACAGTTTGGTTATTTGTCAGAGGTAGGACCTGAACCCAGCTCTTCCTGATTCCAGGCCCTTTACCCTGCCTCTTCTAAAAATCACTGTATGTGAATGAAAACCACAGTGGATTGATAACAGGGCACCCTCTAAAATGATGTGGAAAAGGCAGAGTTAAGCAACTGGATGTTGAATAGGGAGCTTTAAGACATTTCTAACTTTAAGTCAGAGACTTTGGTTAGATAATATAACTCTTAGTGAGCAGGAAGTATTTGTGAATAGGCTTATTGCTTCTGGTGGCCACTTAGCCGAACAACCATTCTGTATTCCAAAGATCTTGGCACCTCTGCAGGTTTCCTTCCTTCCTTTATGCTGTGCATTTAAAAGCAAAATTCAGAGAAGAGATGCGTGCTTTACCAGACTGACTACCCAAAGGATCCGTGACACAAAAAAAGTTAACAATCACCGCCTTAGACTAATCAAGGAAAGTCCTTGAAAACCATTGAGTGAATTGCAGTAATATTGCATAGGAAATCTGTTCCAGCTAAGTGGGGAGCTTGGTAAGTCCCTGTGGGACCTTGAAAAATCGTGGAGCTAGGCTAGAACTAAGCAGATTTGTGTAAACAGAGAGGAGGATGTTCCTGAGAAAGAATCACTGGTGGACAGAGTGGCTGGGTGGGGGAAGTAGTGGAGGAGGAGAGACCTAGGACTTAGTCTGACACATATGTAGAACATTACAGACAGAAAGGACCAAAAGCATAGAATGTCAGAGCTGGAAGGGGCTTGAGAAGAGGCAATATCATAGCTGGAAGGGAACTTAGAACAGGGAATGTCAGAGGTGGGAGGGAGCTTAGAACAGGGAATGTCAGAGGTGGGAGGGAACTTAGAACAGGGAATGTCAGAGGTGGGAGGGAGCTCAGAAGAGGGAAGGTCAGGGCTGGGAAGATAGGAAGACATAATGTCAGGTAGAGAAGGACTTTAGAAATCATTTAATGCAGCCCCCTCTTTTTGACAGAAGCAACTGAGTTCTAGAGATGACGTTACCCAGGGTGGCCCAACTAGCCAGTAGCAGCCGGAGACAGAGAAATGGTCGCTAACAGTTGTTTTCCTTTGAGTGTGGAGCCCTTGAGAGGGCTGCATCACTTCTGGCCAGCCCCAAGCTGCCTGCATATTCGCTGCAGCTCTTTCCTAGTGACAGTGGCAATATTTCACATGCAGGGCTTGTCTTCATCATGCCCAGCTAAGGGCCATTTCTCATTCTGCCCGTAAAACTCTTCCATTCTCTTTAGCTTAGTCTCTCCAGGAAGCATTTTGCATCACATAGAGTCAAGACAGATGGCAGAGCGTTGTCAAAGCTAAAAACAAATTTGAAAGTGTCTCCGTGAATTGGCTGAGGCCAAACCTGGCACTTGGGAATAAATATAGGTCCTTATCTCATGGGCATGTAGATAGAAAGGCCTTAGAACAAGGGATGTCAGAGCTGGGGAGTGGGAGGCCTTAAAACAGGGGATGCCTGGGCTGAGAGGGCCTTTAGAACAGGGAATGTCAGAGCTGGAAGGGAACTCGGAACAGGGAAGGTCAGGCCTGGAAAGACTTCAGAATATAGAATGTCAGAATTTGGAGGGATGTTGGAACACAAAATATTAGACCTGTGAGGACCCATAGAATGTAGGATATTCGATCTGGGAGGGAACCTTAGGACATAGAAAGTCAGAGCTAGAAAGGAACTTTGAAAACAATTTAATCTGACCTTTCATTTTACCAATGTGGAGGCATGTACCTGGAGAAGGGAAAAGTGATTTATTTGTCCAAGGTCACCTTGTTGGTTATTGGCAGAGCCAAGGCTAGAACCCAAATCTCCTAATGCTCAGTCTTGTGCTGCCTGCTTCTTCTACCCTGGATCTTTTAGGATGGGTCAGGATGCAATAGTACTTGGCCACAAAGTCTCAGATGACAATTGGATGCCCATAAAACCAAGCGAACATCCTTTGCCTTTATGCCAAAGATGGTACCCAGACCCAGTTTCATTGGCCTGGTCATTGTTGCTATCCCTTTTTCTTTATTGCCTGTTAAGAGATAATATAGAAATAAAAAAGTTAATTGACCCCAAAGAAAAGAGAGAAGACATTTCTCCAATTTCTTTGCAGGGGTGGGTGGGTAGGAGGGCCTATGGCCTTTCTAGACCTTTCTGAAATATTGGTTCGTTTTGTTGAACTCATTTTATTTTATTCTCTTTATTTGTTTTAAGGCAGGAGTTCTTAACCTAGGGTCCGTTGCCCATGTACAAAATTCAGGTATCCTTGAAATTAGATGGAAAAAAACGAGGTGATGAAAGGTCCTTTTAGATTTCAGTCTAAGATCCTGTGAGTTGTCGGGTAGCTCACACAAAGCAGAAGATTTGAACCCAGGTCTTTTGACTCCAAACCAAAGCAATTTCTACTTCCCCAGTCTGCCAGTCAAGGCAGTCCTTCTGGGCTTTTGGTCATGTGCATTGCTGGAGTCTCAGGAAGGGAGTTTGCTCAGGAGAGCAACTTGAAGCTTCAGGTTGGGCCCAGAATTTTTACTTTGGAAAGTCTTCATCTCCAGTAGATTTTCTTCAGATTTTATTCATTGAAAGAGATGAACCCAACATTGGCTTATTGGTCTTTTAAAAGTGAAATCATGATTATTTAAATTATTTGTAACTCATGTGTCTTTTCCTACAGTGAAGAATCTATTGGGAGTAATTGATTTCAGAAAAACTGTTTTTTCCCACTGTGATTTCCCATAGTGCTCTTCCACAGCATGCCCTGTGCTTTGTGCCTGGGGAAGAGGCAGATCGGAATGATTTTTATTGTTCCTTCGGTATTATTTATACAGCTTTTGGGGCTTTACTGATGGCTTATACTTACCCACTTTTTTCTTTTTCCCAGTTACTCATTGAGTTATACCTTTATGATACTACATTCACCTCTTAATATGACCCCACTGCCTTTTCCACGGAATCCTCCTTTGTAACAAAAAGAAATTGGACCAAAAGTCAATCCACTATGTCGTGTAGTAGAATAGCTTAGCAGATAGCATAGGGTAGAATTTAATACCATACGTAATTCTTGGCACTTGTGGTTTCTCACATTTCTTTCAAGTGATGTATAACTCTCCTCTTGGTAGCATTTGAAGATTGTTTTCATTTTTATTATTCTATTTTTTAAGAGTTAAGGAGTTTTAATTTAATTTTAATTTAAAATCTTTTCTTTTTTAATGGTTCTTTTGAAGTTTCAAGTGTTTGTATTTATTAATCATCCTTCCGACTACCCTTCCCCTAATTAAGATGATTAACCTTCCCCCACCCCCAGAACATTCCTGAGACCATTGCTATAGTTGGGCAGAACAAATGTCCACATTAGCTGTGCTGGAAAACATGGCCCATTCATAACCCACTGGTCTGTTGGGGGGGTGGGGGAGGAGTAGATTTTATATTATGAAATCATAGTTTCACTTCTACTGTCTTTTCCCTCAGTTCCCACAATCTTCTCATCTTCCTCCAAATGCCCCCATTCCTCCTATTCAGCATTTCTTGGAGTACAAGAATATTCTGTTTTGTAAATATGCCCCAATTCCTCCAGCCATTCCTTAGTTGGTGGCACACATCTTGTTTCCATGATTTCTATTGTCTTCTTCCTCCCTCCCTCTCTTCCTCCCCTCCCCTCCCCTTTCCTTCCTTCCTTCCTTCCTTCCTTCCTTCCTTCCTTCCT
>CM053597.1:234090779-234115493 GCA_028646575.1 Pseudocheirus occidentalis | reverse complement strand
CCAGGACCACCACCCAAGACCATGATCCAGATCCTCGCTGCTCAACACAAGAGCACTTGGCCCTGATCAATCGATTCAGCCCCACTGTGGAGTCCACAGGCCAGGGGCTCTGAAGCAGCCTGGTGGGGGCCGCTGCTGGTTCCAGCAGTTCCCTTCCCCCACTGCTTCCTTGCCCTGGGGGCGGATTGGCTGAACTGCTATACCACTCCCAAATTAATTTTCAAAGTTTCACTTTCACTAACCGTCTCTGCTGATTTTAAGCTCCCCTTAGGCAGGTGCTTTAGATTTTCTTTGAAGTAGACTCACACTGAGGTTTGGGAGGCTCCTCATGGCTGCAGCTGCGGTTTTGGGCTGGCCGGGTCTCTGCTCCACTGTGGTGGGAGCTGCGCCTCTCCAGTCCCAGTTCCTCATGCCTTGGCAGATGTGGAGGTGCTGGAGGCTGTAGAACCTGTGTAGGCTGGCTGCGGTGCCGTTCGGCTCAGCTCCACCCAGCTCCTTCCCACCGTCCCAGGCCTGGCCCCGGTCTCGGCTTCAGGCTGTTTCAGTCTCCACTCCCAGCCACTGCTATGAGCCCCTGCTGCCGAGCTGCCTTCAGCGAGAGATGTGTTCTCTGGATTTTTGTGAGTCTGAGACTCCTAGACTTTATCTGGGCTCATAATTTAATGTGTGTTTAGAGTGGCGGTGTGGGAGCTGTGGGACATTGCTGCTTCTACGCTGCCATCTTGGCTCTGCCCCTATTTTTCGGTCTTTTGATTTTTGTTCCAGTATTGATCATCTTATGGAACCATTGATTTGTTTGATTCATTCTAATTTTCAGGGGGTCTGTACTCCTATTAATCAGACTATTTTTTTTTTACCAAATATTTGCTCTAAATATCTCATTTTGCTTATAATATTATTTTAGAGCTCTTGTTTCATTTCTTTTAGGAATTCCATTGACTTTTTGGCCAACCTGTGATTTTTTTTTTGTGGTTTTGCTTATAGATGTTGTAGAGTTCTCATACTCTTCTGGGATTATGACTGGATACCCCTCAGTTGATACAATTTTTTTGTCACTGGTCATCTTTTGTTTGCTCATTTTTTCCAGCTTTACCTTACTGCTTGAACTGGAATTTCATGTCAAGACCAGACTTAGTGTTCTTCTGGAGCAAATGGTGATGTCTTGTTTGGTCCTTATCAGTATAATCTGGGGTCCTTTTCTTGCTTCCTACAAGTTTTGAGTGCAATGTTCTCTAAAACGCTTAAGGTGATTCAGGACATTTTAATTCCCTAATAAGTCTGATCATTGACCTCCTGTTCTGAGTTTTACAGGTTCCCAATTCTTGCTTGGGTCTGGGAAACAGTTGTATGTTTGTCCTTGTTTCAACTCCAGGAGATAGTCACTGGTTCTTGTTCCTGTTGGTATACTGGAAAGCTTTGTTTGGTCAGAGAACAACAGCAGCAGGCTCACCCCATGGGCCCATTATACATCCTCCAGGCCCAGCTCTCTCCTGACATTGGAAGGCTTTTTTTGGGGCTCAGTCTGGGTTGAGAGAAATCACCCATTGTAGCTTTTCCTTGGATTTCCCAATCACCACATGGTCTGGTGTTCTTCTTTGAGCTTGATTGGAGTAGTTACATGAAGATTTCTCTGTTTTTTCTCACTCTCTCATCTTTCTTGGTCTCCCTAAACCCTTTGAAAGTAAATGAGGTGAGGCCCAGAGAAGAAAAGGAACTGTCCCCAGGTCACATAACTGATGAATTGGGGAGACACAACTAGAACCCTTCCTTCAAGTCCAATCCAGTTGCCTTTATAGTACCAAAGACATCCTTCCTCACACTACAAATATCGAGGGCCTTGAACAGAAGTGAGCTGGCTTCTGGACAGTCTGTGGGGCTCAATCACATGCCACAGCAAGATTCCTTATTGCCCTAGCTTTTCCTAAAACAGAGACATTTGAGGATCTCATGGGACTCTTGAAAGAGTCATTCTCATTAGACTCCTTTTCTTTATATCTAGCTCAGCCTTGCTAACGAGCTCTAGCCTGTCAGCCCCTGGCATGAAAGAAATCAGACTGCGCTGAAATCCTGGGAGTCAGCAAGGGGAAAAAATATTAAAAATTGATTACCCAGCCCAGAGTTGTTTTATTTTGTTTCATCTGAGACATAATATATCCATCCACATTTTAGCATGTTGTCATGGAAGAAAACTGGATCGAGAGTCCACAGACTTGGATTCCAGTCCTGGTTCTGTTAATTATTTGCTATGTGATAGCAGGTAAGTCATACTCCTTCTCTGGACCTTAATTTCCTCCTCTGTAAAATGAGGTAGACAGACTAGATGGCCTCATCTAGTTCTAGGTCCCACATTTTCTGAGTACGAAGCCATTTTTCTTTCCATTGCCCTACTTTGTCTTTGCCTGTGTAAAGTCAGAGAAAAGAGGGGTCACTTAGTAGTGAAGTAATCAGAGAAGACAGCTAGGTGGCGTGGTGAGTGGCACACTGAATCTGGAGTTAGGAAGACCTGAGTTCAAATCTGGGCTCTGACACTGTGTGACCCTGGGCAAGTCTCTTCACTCTCTTTGCCTCAGTTTCCTCATCTATAAAATGAGCTAGAGAAGGAAATGGCAAACCGCTTCAGGGTCTTTGCAAAGAACAAAACCAAACCTTTCTTTTCCATACTAGACTTTACCTTCCCTCTCCACACCTCCTCTTCTCATCTCGCCATGTATCTCTCTCTTATCCCTCATCCCTCTTATTTCTCTCCTCTTCTCTCTTCCTCCTTCCTCTTAACATTGATATCACATGGATACTCGTGCAGCATGTGGACTGTTCCCATGAATTTGCCATATGCCAGCTCCATTTTTTTTGGACACCACATTCTACCCTGGCCTTTCATGTGTTCTCTGGAGCCCCTGTTCCATGGTTACCAAATCACCACATGGATTAGAAGTAAGCTCTTTAAGAGTAGGGGTTGTTTCATTCTTTTTCTGTTATTCCTGACAGTGCTTAGCAAAGTGCCTAAAACGTTGTAGGAATTTAATAAGAACTTGTTCTTTTATTGAGATGGATTTGGGCCTGTCCGTGATGAATTTCTCTGCGTGTATTTTATAGTGAATTTTCTAGATGCTTGTTGGTTCCCCACAATAGAACGGAAATTCCTTGAGGGCAGAGACTTTTCATTCTTTTTTTCTTTGTATCTCAGTACTTAGCACAGGGCCTGGTGCACAGTAGGCATTTGATAGATGTAGCATTTATTAATTTCCTAGAATGTGCCAGGCACTGTGCGAAGTTCTAGGGATACAAACATAAGCGAGACAGTCCCTGCCCTCAGTCTAATTGGGGAAGATAATACAAAAAGGGGAATTGGAAAGGGGGATAGGAGCTGTGGATAGAGATGAGCAGAAAGTGGGTCCAAGCAGGACAGGGCAAAACTTGGCATCAAAGTCCAGGGAGACTGAAGGGGAAGAATCCAGTTTTCCCAATGGGGTCAGGACAGGGTGGAGATAGAGGTAGTGGGCTGAATAGAGAAGAGACCATATGGCTAGCATTAATAAATGCTTACTGATTGATGAATGTCAGACTTGTGCTCTCCCCCCAAGGTGCTTTACGTATCTACCATTTCCTTTCATAGAATGTAAGCTAAGGGTGGAGTCTATTTCCCTTTTGTCTTATCTCCAATGACTAATAATAATATTTATTTAGTATTTAATATTTATTTAGTATATTTATTTAAGGTTTGTGAAAACACTTTACAAATATCTGATTTGATCATCATAACAACCCTGGGAGGTAGGTACCTACTTTACAGGTGAGGAAACTGAGGCTGAGGGAGGTCAAGTGACTTCCCCTGGATCATTGAGCTGGTAAATATCTAAAGCAAGATTTGAACTCCGGTCTTCTGGACCCCAAGCCCAGAAATCTTTTTGCCATGTTACCAATCTGGAAACTTTGGACTGAGATGAAGTGGAAAATCGGATCTGTGATGTTCTGTGACTCCCAACAATGCATATAACATATTTACATACATGTTCTGGTCTTATGTTATACACAATGTGTGGATAGCTAGGTGCTGCACTGGATAGATAGAGACCTGGAGTCAAGAAGACTGGAATTCAAATCATGCCCCAGACCCCTACTCACTGGGTGATGTCTCTCAGTCTGTTTCCTCATTTGTAAAATGGGGATGATTATAGGACTGAAGGTGGTGGTATCTGTAAGGTGTTTTTCAAGCCTCACAACACCGTATAAATGCTAATTATTATTAGCAGTATTATTATGATGTTGTTATGTCTGGGTATAGGCATATAGAGTGATAGCCCTGGAGGCAGACATGTAAGCCTTGGGGATTGAGTTACTTTCACTGAAACTGAACATCCTAAAGTTAAGGACCAGGTAGGACCTTAGATATCAATCCTCTAATTTTGTAGATTAGGAAACTGAGGCCCAGAGAAGGCACACAATGTGCCTGGAGACCTCATTGACCATCTCTGCCCATCCCATCCCTTCCTTTCACAGAAGAGCAGAGGCTGGAGACGAAGGCGTCTGTCTGTGTCTATGTCTGTTTGTGGATGTGTATGTAAATTGGAGGAAGGTTGGGAAGTGTTCTGTGGGTCTCTGGAGGATTTGCAGGCTGGCCTGAAGACGCTTCTCCCCCAAGTCTGCGTATCTGAGGCGGGAGCGGTTGGCAAGGCCCCAGATTTCTCAGGCGGTTGTTTGGAAGCCAATGCAAATAGATGCTCCTTGTTAGTGAGGTCTAGACGCCTGCTGAGACAGACAGCCACCTCTCCCCAACACGCTTCTAGGATTTCCAGGCTCCAGCAAGGTCGCAGAGACCACGAAAGGACCTCTCTCTTTCCAGAAAATGCTGACTTTTTTTTTCCTTTTCCCAGCCCAGAAACCCTAGGGTCAGGAGAGTGAATGAGTTTAACCTGCCTCTTGAGAAGAAGGCAGGGCCGGAGAGGGGGCAAAGCAGACTGAAGTCAAGACCGCCTGAGGCTGAACCCTGCCTCTGATGCTCACGTACCAGATGACCCTGGTCAAGTCATTTGTCTTCTGTCTGCTTTAGTTTCCTCTTCTTCAACATGAGGGTGATAATGGTACCTGTCTCACAAGGCTGTTGTGTGAGGACCAAATGAGATGTTTGTAAAGGGAGAGACACATATGTACACATACATATACACAATACACATCTATGTATATATCACCATACATATATATGTGTGTGGACATATACTTATACACACATATGCACACATACATGAAGGCAGCTTTGGACAGTATGCATAGATGTATATGTATGTAAGTCTGTGTATATACCTATATAGGTGCATGTGCAGTATGTGAATGTATACATGCATGTGTATGCATGTGCATACAAACAAAGGCAGCGTTGAATAGCGTGTATATACATGTAAGTCAGTCTGTGCACATGTCTACACATGTATATGTGTAAGTATATATTTGAATGTATACATGCAGGTGCATGCAGGTGCATATACACATGAAGGTGGCTTTGGGCAGCATGTATATATATATGTAAGTCTGTGTGTATCCATACATGCGCATGTGTGTGAATGTATACATGTATGTGTATGCGTGTGCATATACGTAGAAAGGCAGCTTTGGATAGTTGTGACCCTACTGTTAACATTGTGACATTGGTTAAATCACTGTACCTCTTGCAGCCTCAGTTTCCTCACCTGTAAAAATGGACCGCTTGAGCAGGAGGACATTTCTCTTTACGGTCTCATCTCTCTTTGACGTTTTATCATCTTAAGCTCAAAGGTTGGATGATTTGGAGTCCGGGTCATAAAGACAGGGAGGGAGCTGCTGCAGGGTCAGGGAGAAGCCTGGGCCTCATACGGGAGGGTGAGGTTGGTGTCCAGTGAGAGCTGAGTTTGCTCATTCAGGGATTCAAGGAGCATCTTCATCTGGAGCTTAGGGTCTGGGACTGAACAGGTTCTTGAGTCTCTATTTTCCTTGCACTAAGATTTCTTCGTTGTTGGTTTTTTCTTTTAGCCTGAGGCCAGCTCTGTTAGGAGCCTGGTCACTGTCCCCAGGGAAGGTCACCTCTTATCTTAAGAATGAGCTTGGAGAACAAAAGAAAACTTACAAGGAAGCAAAGAAAAGATGGACAATTGTCAACCCAATGTATATCATACGGGCTTTCTTGAAATGAAAATTTACTGTTCCATAATTTGAATCCTCTCTTATGTTCTGCTATGCACATGATAATGTTTTTTTTCCTTTCTCTGTAATTAAATTTCAATATTTAAGTTTATGATGTATTTTTGTTTCTTTTCTCTATTCTACATTTGTGTTCTGGCCCTTGAGTCTAAAAAAAAAGAATGAGTTTGGCCTTCTCTCAGACACAGATTCCTCCCATTTGCTGGGCCTGTTTCATAGTGGGAAATACAAGTATTGAGTCAAGTTTGGGGCCATGACGACTGGTCTCAAGGACTTTGCAAGAGGGTCACTTCTTAGTTTAAATTTAGCACATATTTATTAACTAGGGAGGAGAGATGGTCTGGGGTGTAATGAAGAGGTTCTCAAACTTTTCAATCTTGGGGCCTCTTTACGCTATTAGACATTATTGAGGAACCCCACAGAGCTTTTGATTATTTGGTTTGTATCTATTGATATTTACCTTGTTAGAAATTAAGACTGATAAAATTTTAAAATATTTATTAATTCAATTAAAAATAACAATAAAGCCATTACATGTTAACATAAATAACATTAAAAAAAATAAAAAACAACTATATTTTCCGAAAGAAAAAATTAATGAGAAGAATGGCATTGTTTTATACAGTTTTTGCAAATCTCTTTAATGCTGGACTTAAGAGAAGGCAGCTGGATTCTCCTCTTTGCTTCTGCGTTCCATCTATTGTGATATGTTGTTCTGGTTGAAGTACATGAAAAAAATCTGGCCTCACGCAGAAATGTAATTGGAAAAGGGAGGAATGTTTTAATAGGCAAACGACATCTTAGTGTTATCCTGAAAATAGTTTTGGTCTCATAGATCCTCTGAAAGGGTCTTGGGGACTCCTGGGGGTTTGAAAATCACACTTGGAAAACCACTGGGATAGTGAATCAGTAGTCAGCCTCAAAAATCAGGAAGACCCAGGTTCAAGTCTTTGACAATATAGATGTGACCTGGACTGACCTATACATACACATATACACATGTATACACACATACACACATACATACATACATACATACTGGGCATGTGTGGATTCAAAGATACAGTGCATATTTAGCACAAGACAAATGGGGCATTGTCCTAGGACACTGACTAGGGCTGGGCTTTTCACCCTGTACCTGTAGTCCTCACCTGGCCTATACCATCCTGTGGTATAACTATTCATAGACTGTTGTACTTTTGGGGTCTGTTGTGGTGCTCATTTTCTGTGAGCTCTATGTCCCCCTAACTCCCTGGAGGGGCAGGGGTAAACTCTCCTGGTGTACCTGCTGCCCTCTCTGCTGTCCTCTCTATGCCATATCTTGTCCTGCCTCAACTGTTTTTGCTCACATGGAAAAAAAAATTCTTCCTTTTAACTCTGCAAAGACAAAAACAAAACTTCCTCTGTCTTCAAGGGGCTCCCATCCCCCAAACTTGAGGGGAATATGATGGAGTGAATAGAGTCCTGGACTTGGAGTCAGAAGGAGCTAAATTTGAGTCTAGCCTCAGGTACTAGCTAGGACTCTAGGCAAGTCAAGGTCACTTGGTCTCTCTCTTCTGTTTTCTCCTCTGCTGACTGGGAAGCAGTTAAGCATCGTGATCTCTGGGGTCCCTTCTAGCTCCCAGACTGTGAATGGAGGATCCTCTGAAGCTGGCCCGGCTGGCCCTCATTTCTGAGAAGGCTCCAGCTCCCAGGAGGGCACTCTGAGCTAACCTAATGGATGTTTTCAAGTAATCAGACCAGTCATCCCCAACTTTATCCAGTCATGTTTGTTGATCGGTTTACTTCCCTGGTCTATCCTGTTCTCCATCCCTATCCAAATTCTATATAGCTCACATGAACATAAATTAACATTCATGTTGTGAACTGGGGGAGGGTTTTATAGCCTCCTCTGCACCCAGAAATCCTTGGTAATGCCCTTTAGCCTTCTAAAACCCATCCTGTAAATCAAAGAACTTGCTATTTTAGCTAACATCTGGTCAGTTTTCCTCCCCGAAAGAGTTAATTCATTCTATATGTGGCTTCTTTTCCCATTCTGCTCTCCATATTGGATCTAGGGATTTAAATATAAGTGAGAAGAAGTGGCACCCCAGGTTGGTATCTGCCTCTTCCTCCTCCCCACTGCTCCTTCTCTTCATCCACATATTATCCTGGGAGCCCACCTGTGTTCTGTGGCACAGTATTCTAATCACCTCTGTAATTCCAATCACCTTAGGGACAGCAAGCATGCTCAGTTCTAGGCACCACCTTTTGGTTATCTGCAGGCTCAATGTGAAGGATGATGTGGCTTACCAAAAAATCTGGTGGGCTCTTAGATTGTGTTAATAAGAGGGTGAGAGAAGAAGGAAGCTTTAGAGAGGCCACTTTCGGCCGTACGTGGAATTGTTGAAGTGGGGAATGGCCTGCCTTGGAATCAAACAAGACATCATGTGAGCTGCTTTGCAAGCTTTAAAATACTCTGTAAATGTGAGCTATTGTTAGCTCTGATCAAGTAAGTTTCTCATTATTGGTGGTCTTCAAGCCAGGATAGTTAACTCCTCATTAGGGCTAATGTAAAGGGGATTCCTGCTTTAGGTAAGGGGTGGTCTAGGTGAGCCCTGAAGTCTCTTCCAGTTTGGAGATTCCAAGACTGTGGGTAATTGTTCTGGGGTCCTTGGCCCTAGTCAGGCTATGTCTAGAATCTTGGGTTCAGCTCAAGGCCCCATATTTTAGGGAGAAAGGTATCAAAGGCTACCCAAGGAGGGTGGCCAAGATGATGAAGGTTATGGAAACCATGTCATGGGAAGACTAAGGCAGCATGAGGGGCTAGGTGATCTCTCTTTAAGCATTTCAAAGGTTTTCATCTCCTCTGTATTTTGTAGGTATGTCCTTAAGGAGGTGTTGGTGCCCCTCCCCCCCATTAGAATGTAAACTTTCTGCTTTTCCTCCAACTCTTGGTACAGTGTCTGGCATACAGTAAGTGTTGAATCAATGCTTATTGATTGATTGGAATAGGAGACTTGTTCAGTATAAGTCCTGAGGGAATAATAAAGAGCAATGGGTAGGTAGTGGGGATTGATTTTGTCTCTATATATGGAGGAATTTCCCAATACAAAGAGCTGACATAAACATTCTCTGTGAAGTAGTGAGCTCTGTATCACTGGAAGTGTCCAAGGGGAAACTGAGTAGCTGTCTGTCAGGGATGCTGACAATGGGGGCTTCCTACATGTGCTGGTAGATGAGACCAAATGGTCTCTCACCTCCCTTCCAGTTCTGTAATTTTATGATTGTCCCAGGCTATTTTCAGGGCAAGAGACTGCATTCATTGGGGAAGAGGTTGAATAAATCCACTTACTTGAGGACCAAGCTATAAAAAAAAAATCTTTATTTCATGTACCAGGAATTTTTTTAGTTTTCGGCTTTTTAAAATTTTTTTCTTTTAACAGTCTGAAAAAACCCCACAAAGTAAAGAAAAATGGAGGTTGGTTTCTTGAACTGGTCTGAGTTGGAGTGCGAGCCATAACCCTCTCCAAGCCCAGTCCTTTCTCCTCCCCCCCAGCCCTTGTACCCCTTTCTTTTGCACAGGAATGGCTCGCTCACATTCTCTGGCTCCCTCTGCCTCTTGGCAAACTCCTAGCCCTCTGTAAAGGGCCCTTGGTGACCCAACCTTGATTTCACTCCACTGGGGTCAGAGCATAGGATGTAATTTTTCACTATTGTCTATTGGTTGGCTGCTTGCGTGGTTTTTTTTTTTTTGTTTTTTTGTTTTTTTTGCTTTTTGTTTCTGGTTCTGTTTTTTGCCTTTCTCTTTAAGGTCTGGTGTCTGGGAGGAGTGAGAGAAAAGAGAGATTGAGATTCAGAAGGCATCCCATAGGTCCTGCCCAGACTGAGCAAAAGCAGTAAGATGCTCATTGACAGTGCTTTTTTCTCTGTGTTGCTAGGGCCACGTTGCTCACTTGAATGCACACAGCAGGCTGTCCAGTGCATTTCCGTGCTGGGGCTGGGGTGGGGAGGGAGATTCAGTCCTATGTTCTATGCTGAATTTAATCCCTCTGCACCAGCCACAGGCTCCTTCTGGACTGGAGAGAACAGTACGGAACTCAAGGTTTCAGGCCCTTTTGGTGGCTGTTTTAGATACTCCAGGGATCATAACTGGGCAACCAGAAAAGACTTCAGATTGGGCATGTGTCTGGAAAGGGATGAGGCCAGCTTTGACTCCTGTGAAAGAGTCAATGACTCAACCCACTGAATAAACCTACCCTTGTACACTGGGCCACTCATTGTAGAGATTTCAGGTTTGGGGAGAGGTGATGAAGATCTGTCCCATGGAAGTGAACTACTCCATTCTTCTCTGGGTCAGGGGAGAGGACATTTCTAACCCTTAGACACAGACCTAATGGGAGCTTCACCTTCATCCACTCTCTGCCAGCCAGATTGCCAACAGGCAATCTCTCCTGGCCTCTGTATGTGGGACAGTTCCCCAGGCTCTTAGCCGCGGAAACTCAAGGTAGCCAGAGAGTCTAGGTGACGTTCTCTCTCCTGCCCATCAGGGCCTCCTCTCTATTCTTGATCTTGGTCATGGTACTCAAAGAGGGGACAAGGAATAAATAGTGTTCAAAGGGACCCCTGGCACATCTTCCCTCTTTTCCAGAGCAGCAGCACAAACATGCCAAGGCAGGTTGTTTACAGAGTGTTAACAATCTGACTTTGACATGGATGGGGGTCAGGGAGTGGGGGAGCACAGTGAGGAGGTTTATGGGATTTGTGTGTGTGTGTGTGTGTGTGTGTGTGTGTGTGTGTGCCCCCTGACTTAGGGGGTATTGGTCATTGGGAGTAGTATTGACCAAGAGTCTGTCCATGGTGGTGGTGGGGTAGATGTGAGTATGAGAGTATGAGTATGAGAATCCTAAGGAAGCCCAAGTCGTATAAAGCTCATTCCATCCCAACTTTGGGCCCCCCACTCCCGACTCCATTTGACAGAAGAAGAAACTGAGACCAGGAGAGATCAAGTGACTTGTCCCAGGTCTCATAGCAAGTTTGTGGCAGAACCTGGGCCAGAACCTAGGTTTCCTGGCTTCCAAACCAGAGGCTCGTTTCACGTATGGGAGTATCTGTGAAGGCAGGAGTCAGTAAGCATAGTGATAAGTTTGTGCATGGGTGTGCTATGGCTTCCATGAAAGTGAGTAATTGAACATGGGCACATGAGGCTGGATTGTAGAGGGGGAAGAAGGGATGCAGGGGCCAGAAATAGGGGGAGTCCAGGATAAGCAGGCGTGAGGCTGTGTCTGCTGTGTGAGTGCATTAGTCTCCTGGGGATGTGTGGTTTTTGTTTCCAGTTACATACTCTCTCACTAACAGTTTCTTTCTCTTAACAGGAAGAGATTTTTTTTCATGGAAAGTCATTCCCCTTCTCCCCCAGTCGGCCCTGCTCCTGGTCTTGTTAATTTTTCTTGTTCTTAAAAAAATTTAAATTATTTCATTTAAATGGATTTATTTTGTTTTTTTTCTTTACATGTTTCCTGTTAATATTTAAATTTCCCTCCTTACCCCCCTTTTTCACAGTTTAAAGCTGAAAAACTGTTAAAATAAAAATATGATCTGATTTCTCTTGCAAGGAAATCCATATATTATATTTACATGTATGTAATTTGTAGTATTTTTGGAGTAAAAAAAAGCTACTTTTTCCTTTTTTCTTTCTTTTCATTTTTTTTTAAAGAAATCTTTTGTCATAGCATCACTGTGATCAATCTCTTCCCTCTCCTCGGATCCCTGGTCCGGGGAGGAAACAATAGGCTTCATGGTGTGGCAGCTACTCTTTACTAAGGAGCTGAAGAGTAGTTGGAAGCCTTGGGCTAGGGGGGCCATTTGACCCTTGGGACTGGAGATGGGAGGGATGGTGAGTCAAACTGGGTTACTGTCTTTCACCTTTCTTCTTTATGGGGATGGGAGAGAGTGGCTTTGTTTTCTAACTCCTCGAGAACAGTGGCCTTCTTTTGAATCAGGCCTTATTGAGTCTGCCCAATGTGAGTGAACCACTCCCTCTACCCTCTTCCCCATTCACCACCACTGACCCTGAGCATAGGAGCATTTGGGAAGTGGCTCCCCATGAATTTCAGGGAATCTTGGAAAGTCATGGGCAGCCTTCCCCTCTTTCCCCATCACTCTGGGGCTGAGGGGTCACAGTGGATCATCATTAAGCATTGGGAGCTTGGAGAGGGGGCAGTGGCAAATGTGAAGCTCACCACTTCCTCTCCTTCCCAAGCTTTAGGGACCCACAAAAAACCAAGAAGTCTTGACTCCCCTAAAGATCTACAGGTTCAAAGGCTAGCACTGGGTCAGAGAAGGCATGGGAACTCCTTGCTTGGGGACATTAACCCAGAGACTCCAGGGCTTGGTGGTCACTGCAAATCACCCTCAGCCCTCTCATCGCCCTGAGGACTAGGGGCTCTGCTCCCCTCTATCCCCTTAAGGGGAGTCAGAGCCCACTTTGGGTTAAAAGTCAACAGAAAAGAAATCTCATCAAAATAAAAAAATAAACCCTGAAAAATTCCCCAAAGCCTCCCTCCTCATCCTTGCCTTGGTTTATTTTTTTAAATTTCTCTTGGTTCCCTTGTTTTTTTAAATTTGTTTTTATTAAATGTTAAAATAATGGTACATGGGAAATCATGCATTTTCTTTAAATTTATTTTCTATTTTTTCTCTTTTTAATCTCTCTTGCTTTTAAAGTGTTTTTTCTCTTTTTTCCACATTTTTCCTGTTGTTTTCTTCATTTCTCTTATTTTGTTTTTGTATTTTTTTGTTGTTGTTGACTTATTTTTTTTCTTTTTTTCTTTTTTTCCTTTTTTGCTTTTGGAAGGTTCCCCCTTGGTTGGTTTTGTTCCCCCCAGCCCCCCACCCCTCTTTTTCCACCCCTACTGACCCTAGCCTGGCGTGGCCTGTTCCCCTGGCCTCTTTCCCCTGGCCCCTACTTGGAGCCCTGGGCCTCGGCTTCATACAGGGGTGGTACGACGGTTGGCTGTGTTGGTGTGGATAGAGTCCTTATTCTCTTTCTGGATACAGTTGTGTACTTGGAGGAAGCTATTATCCCTGTCGGAGTTGTACGTGGTGGTGGGGGTGGTGGCAGCCTTCAGGGGGTCCCTGGTTAAGGTATACATCGAGATCTCTGTGGAGGGCAGAGTGTTGAACCCTTTAATGCCCACAGGGGAAGCATCCCTGGAGTGGGAAGGCTCGGTTGAACGGGAGCTGGAGCGACTTCGTCTCTGGTAGCGGTAGCGGTAGCTGGGGATGCGGGTGATGGCGGAGGACTGGAGGTAGTCCGTGGCACGGGCGTTGGCTCGAAGCTGTTTGTGCCGGTCGATAAACATGTGGACGGCCAACACTCCCACCATCTCGGCAATGATGAAGGACAGGGCCCCGAAGTAGAAGGACCAACCGTAAGAGTAGCTATTTTTCTTGGAGTCACTCTTGGAAGGGTCTCCAGCATTGGCTGATATGTACACAATGATGCCGATTATATTACTCAGACCTACAGAAAAGATGAAGGGGAGGAAGAAAGTGTGTTACTTTCCCAGGAGCAATGGGCAGTGGCTGGTGCACACTAAAAACATGAGCAAGGTCTGCTGAAGGTACCTTCTTTTACAGAGAAGGAAACTGAGGCTGGAGAGGTTAAGCAGTATCTCCAAGGTAATGTAGGTGCTGTGCAGCCTCTGTCCAGAGCTGGAAGGGACTTGGGGAGGGCCCATCTCCTACAATCATTGGCTCACAGCTCTGGAGATGCAGGGGACCTCAGAAAGCATCTAGTCCATCCCTATCTTTTACAAATCAAGAAATGAGTCCCAGAGGGGCTGAGAGGTCAGAGTCCAAGGTCACACAGGCCATGGTTCTCCCTCCTCACTTCCAGACTTTGGGAATCCTGAGGGCCCTTCAGAACATGGGTCAGGTGCCAGTCCCTACAGGAAGCCTGCTATGGGCCAGGCACTGTGCAAAGGGATGGGGACAGAAAGAAAGGTTTAACAAAATAGTCCCTCATCAGCCCTGGAGTCAGGAGGACCTGAGTTTAAATGTGACCTCAGACACTTGACACCTACTAGCTGTGTGACTTTGGGCAAGTCACTTAGCCCCAACTGCCTTGCTTTCCCTTCTCCAAAAAAAATATAGCCCCTGCTCTTTAGGAATTTATAGCATAACGGAGGTTAAGGTTAAGTTGTACACAACTTATGATTAACAAATACTGGAAAAGGCAACACGGTGCAGAGGAAAGAGCATTGAGTCTGAAGTCCAGAAGCCCTAGGTTTGAGTGTTGCCTCAGGTACATGCTAGTTGTGTGACCTTGGGTAAGTCTCTTTACCTCTGTCTGCTTCAGAGTCTTTGTTTCTAAAATGAGGGGATTGGATCTGATGACTAAGGTAATTTCTAACTCTGAACCCAGATGATTTGTTAATATTCCTTTTATCCCCTGACATTCCATGTTCTTGGGCCCCTCCCAGCTCTACATCTTCTGGTTGACTTGATTAATTCAGATAGTAGAACCCTCCTCAAAGGTCAACTGGGTATACACGAAAAGTGGGAATAAACATAAAATATAGGCTTTTTGCTTTAAAATTGTTTCCTTTTTATTATGGACTTAATCATAACAGTAATATTTTAATGTGCAAAGAACAAAAAAAGAACTGCTGTTCACACACTGAACCACTTCTCTCCACCCTCTCCCCAAGGCAAACAGTTTAAATGATTTGCCCAGGGTCACACAGCTAGTAAACGTCTGAGATACATTCGAACTCAGCAGCTCCTGCCTCCAGGGTTGGTGCTTGACCCATTGCACCACCTGGCTGCCCCCGAACCACTTCTTTTTACATGTAGGTTCAGTGGAGCCAACTAGCCCTGTTTGCGGCACTTTCTGAAAGGCCTTTTGTTTTCCTGAGTATTTTAAAATGTTTATTGATGTTCTTCCTCCCTCCCTCCCTTCTTCCTGCCTTCCTGCCTTCCTTTTTCTTGCTTTCTCTTTCCTTCTTTATCTGCCTCTGTATTTCTGTCTCTCTGTCTCTCTTTCAGCACCTGGGTGATGTCCTGCCTGTTCAATGGCTGGATGTCACTGAGCCAGCCTACCTGGCTTGGTGGAGTCTGTACCACACCACTCCCTAGATATGAAATGAGGCGCATCTATCTTTGCCCTACTCCCCGACCCCAAATGCTATCGTAGAGGGGCCCGTCTTCTAGAAAGTCATTATTTTCTGCTCTCAGAAAGCTGGCTCTTCATTGACTGAAGACTATAAATGAACCAGTTGTTAACAGGGTGTTGTGGGGTGACTCCAGCATGGTTACCTGGGCCCCACTAACCCTCCCTCTCTTCCTTCATCACTGCCTTGGTCTTCTCTGTACACCTTCTCCTTCTTCCTGAAGCTAGACCCCTCTGGCCACAGAACTGCCCATCCCGCCATCATGCCTTTACCTGCAGACACGAAGAAGATGCCAGCGCTCAGGATGATGTTATGTCGAGTTTTGTAGAACTCACTGGCTGCGATGCAGAGGCCCCCCATGAAAAGCAGAATCACACTCAGGATGGGGAAGATACTGGATGCCCTCACAGCCCCTGTGAAGCAGAGAGAGGGAGAGGGAGGAGAGAGAAAGATAAAGTTGGTGGGAGACACTGAGTACATGGGAATAGGGGGAAAAAACAGAGGGATAGGAATGAGCAAAAGGAGTGTGGAGAGGAAGGGGTGACAGTGAGGAGGCCAGGAGAAAAGCCAGGAGGAAGGAGAGGTGAACATGATGGGGACAGAAGAAATGAAAAACCTGAAGGGGAAAGGACAAGAAGGGAGAGAAGAGAGGGAATGATGGGCATGAAAAGGAGAGAAGAGAAGACAGTGAAAGTCTGTCCCCTTACCCTTTCATTGTCTTTCCAGGTGGGGAGGAAAGTGATCATGACCAGGCTGGCCATGGAGCAGGTTGGGTCGAGGATGGGGAAAATCAGGGTGGTTTGGATAGAGGGATCTCCACCAATATTCAAGTAGGTAAGGGCTAATCCTTTGCTGCTCCAGTCAAGGCTTATAATTAGATCTTTTACAATGTGGGTCATTTACTCATTCAACAAACATTTCTTCCAGAGGTTCTTGCTCAGAAGTCTGAATTTTTTTTAAAGCATTCTGATAGCTATAATTCAATATAATTGGCTTTTCTTGTCATCCTGTATTTTTTATTTTATGCATTTAGAAGCATGATTCTGAGACAGAGCCCACAAACTTTACAAGAAGGGACCCATGACACACAAAAGATTCAGAGTCCCTATTTTATTTACTTATGGGCATCTTAGTGGTGTAGTAGAGAGATGGTTGGATTTAGAATTGGGAAGACCTGCGTTTGCATCCTGCCTTGAACATTTACTAGGTGTGTGACCTTTGGGCAAGTCATTTAAAGTCTCTGGGATTCAGTTCTGTCACCTATAAACTAGTGACAATAATGAACCTATCTCAAAAAGGATCAAGTAAGATACCATATAAAAATGTTTTGCAGATCATTACTTACTCATAATAAATTTCATCGGAATCTTTGGTTTTTATACAACTTGCATTTCCCAGTGAATTTCCCTGCCCTCTCCAGAATGCCATTTCTTATAACAAATAATTTTAAAAGGAGGAAGAAAGTTCCTAAGTAACATATTGATTAGATCTGACATTCTATACAGCATTCCATACCCATAGTCCTCTAGGTTTGCCAAGATTTGTAGGGAGACACCTTTTCATATTTCTTCTTTGGGGCCAAGTTTCATCCCAAATAATTTGCAACCATTTAATTTCCATTGATTTGTCAACAATCCTTCATTAAGCACCTGCTGGGGCTGGTTCCCCTGCTTAGCTGTTCAGCACTAGTGTGACCTTGGGACCTCTTCCCCATCACCAGGCTTTTTTATCTGGAGAACGATTTCTTTGTCTAGAGAATGAAAAGAGTTGGACTAGATAACCTCTAAGACTCCTCACAGTTCTAGAGCTGATCTGATGCTCCTACCATAGTCTAGGCATGGCTCTAAGCACAGTAAAGTCCCCCAAGGATACTCACGTTTCTATACAGCTTTAAAGTTTACAAAGTGCTCTTCCCCTAAGCAGGCTCTGGGGTACAATGTCCAAGCATTATTGCACCCCCCACCTTGACCCGTGGGGAAGTAGTTGTAAGAGGCAGGATTTGAATCCTGGGCCACTGGCTACTACACCCCACTGCCTTTCCTGTCAGCATCATTTCCTAATTTGAGAGAAGGGAAGAGTGGCAGCAACGTCCACTTGTAGGCCCTTTCTTGCTCATGCCCAGTGCTCCGATCACAGGCCCTGGTAGGGAGAATATTCCTTCACAATAAGTGATTTCCTTGGCCAGGCAGACAATACTTCTCCCTGGTTCCCCTTTTCTCTTCCCTTTCCTTCCTTTGAAGCAGCCTTGATTTATGGTATTACCAGTAGGCCCTGCCGGAAGGTCTCTGATCCCCAACCATTTGGAAAAGGGAAGTGACATTATAAATAAATAAAGAGGAGACAAGGGTTGGGGAGGAGCTTTTCTGATGAGCATGGTGAGAGAAGGATCCCAGGCATCCTTCCCAGGAAGCTGGGCTCTCAGCAGGAAGGGTCCCAGAGGGATCTCACCATCCCTTCCCAGGAGGGATGACTGTGCCAATTCCAAGGTACTGGGGTCAGGCAAATAGCCCTTGGGTTGGAATCCTGGTTCTGGGATTTCCTCTTTCATTGACTGTGGGCAAGTCACCATCCCTGTCTGGGAAGGGGGACTCAACAATTTCGAAGGATATTTCGAGTTGTAGGCTCTGAGGATCCTAGGGTTCAGCCCAGTTCTGCAGACACAACTGATATAGCCCAGAATGGTATCCTAAATAGAAGCTGGTTCATAGGCAGATTCTAAAGAAAAACTGGAGCCAGAGAGTGAAGTCAAAGGGAAGGAGAGTATGTCTATGTCTATGAAAGCGTGTGGGGAGGGAGAGACAGAGAGGAGAGACTGAGATTGACAGAGAGATAGCTATTGTGTTACAGACAGCTAAGAGAAAACACTGAAGAGCCATATCAGGGGGCGATTGGAGGTAGGCAGAGCTTGTGATTCGGTGTGAATTGGACAGATCGGCTGGAGAATATGGGCAGAAGCTTATTCCAGGACAGTTCAGGGAAAGTACTTAATTTACACTAGGGAAAGATTCTCTTTGCCCAGGAAGAAAGAAGAAGGCTCCTGGGATCATGAGTATAAAGCTAAAAGGAGCCTTCATAACTACCTAGTTCAGTCTTTACAGATGTGGAAATGGAGTCCTAAGGAGGTCTTGTTCAAAGTTAGGCAGGCAAGACAGGGGAGGAGCAGGATTTGAACTCAGATCTTGGGACTTCCCAAGCCAGAGCTCCTTCCATGTGACTACGGCACTGACTCTAGGACATACAGATCCAGGAGAAGGCATGACGTCATTGTGTCTCATCCCATCCCATCCCATCACTCCCTCCATCTCCCTCTCTTTTGCACCATCCATGCTTTTGCTCAGGCCATCTCCCAGGTCTTTTCTCTGTTCATCTCTGTGTCTTAGCATCCCATGGTTTTTTCTCCCTCCTCCCCCTCCCAGCTGCTAGGCCCTGACCCCTAAAAATGATGGAGTATTGGTTTAGTAAACATTCTATAGAAGTCCGTAAAGCTTCAGATAGAATGTAAGCATCCTGAGGGCAGGCTCAGCCTCTCATTTATTTGTCTTTGTCTCTCCAGGACCCACACAATGTAGGTGCTTGTTGATTGAATGATTCCATGTCTCTATCTTTCTAAAACGGGGCTATCTTCTTAGCCAGCTTGGTATAATTGGCTGGGAAAGTATTATTAAGCCTATTTTCCAGGTGAGGAAAGTGAGGCATGGAGAGGGGAGCAGAGCTGCCTAAGGTGATACAAATGTTAGTATCATAACCAGGTCAGTCTGGGTCACCTGCGCTTTCTCTTACACCTCTTTTGGAGGATTCCTAGCTGGGTCTGGGATCAGAGTAGTTAAAAAAACAAAACCAGATGGAAGAGGGCAGGCCATTGGCTTCCTCTTTTCTAGACCACCTTCAAGGAGTACAGTACAGGCCTAGATGGGTCATGGGAAGCATACGATTCCTGTAGCCAGGCCTGGGATTGGGAATAGGCAAGGTGGGCGGCCCCAAACAGTAGGGAAGACCGGTTCATAGATTTTGAGCTGGAAGGCACCTCAGAGGCCAGGTGGTCCATTCCCCTCATTTTACAGATGAGGAAACTCAGGCCCAAGGGTCATATAGGTGATGAGGACACTCCCTTGGCCTCCAAAGCCTCCTCTTCCCACTGTACCAGACTATTTCTCAGTAAGGGGTGGTTTTACAAAAATACATCTTATAAGGGTCCATATTTTTAATGGCAGATATTTCAGCTCTCACATGACCTGAGGGATTGATGGGGTGATAAGTCAAACCTCAGGTATTGTGTTACAGGGAAGACTTGAAGCCTATGGTGGACAGATGGTAGGAGACACTTAGGGGAAGCAATTTCCAGACCTGGCCTTGGGTTCACAAGTGCCTTGTTTCATGTGTCTTCAGTATGCGTGGCACCAGAGAGGGCCCTGCCCACCAGCTCCTTGATGTATTTACATCAGAAATGCGAGGCGAGATCAGAGTGGAGCTGAAAAGGAGGTAGTGTGGGAGCCCTCAGGAGGAAGGAAGGCCATCTGGTGTGGGAATCAGAGAGGGCTTCGTGGAGGAGGCCACAGTGAAGAACATGCACTTGCTTTGCTCACCCCGGCTCCTAAGATTCAGCACTGTGTTAAGTTACTAGAAGGGCCTCCTTAGCATCCGTTCTGCTGAGGCAGTCCCATGCCCTGGGCTGCACCACTCACATTCAGACTAGACAATGGGGAGAGAGTGACATACCGCCTCAGACTTCCCTGGCCTGGGCCCAAGGGTCAGGGTAGCTCGGCCAGCCAGGCACTATGGACTGATCTGCCAAATGATCACAGAAAGACACAAGGCTGAATCCCTCTGCCCAGGTGTTTGGGGCTGCTGAGGGGTTGTGTGTGTGTGTGTGTGTGTGTGTGTGTGTGTGTGTGTGAGTATGAGTGTGAGAGAGAAAATATTTGTGAATGTGTATGTATGTGAGTATGTGTGAGAGAGGGTTTATGTGAGTGTGTGTGAGAGTGTGACTTGTGAGAGAAAGAAAATGTATGTGAGCATGTGCTTATGTGACTGTGTGTCTGTGTGTGAGATAGAGAGAGTGTATGTGTGTCAGAGAGAAAGACAGAGAGAAAAGGAGAGAAAGGGAGAGAGAGACACAGAGAGGGAGGGAGAGAAAGAGAGAGAGAGAGAGAGAGAGAGAGAGAGAGAGAGAGAGAGAGAGAGAGAGAGAGAGAGAGAGAGAGAGAAAAGACAGACTCAGACCCAGACCCAGAGAAGAGTGAGGAGGAAGACAGAGAGAAAAGGGGGCGGGGGAGAGAGACAGAGACAGAGAGACAGAGAAACAGAGAGAGGAAGAGCCTCAGAGAGACAGAGACTGCCCCCACCTCCTCTGTGGGATGATCAGTGCAGAGTTAAACTGAGTGGTTTGGCCCTGAGGGTGCACTCCCTTGGTGCAGAGTTCCCTGGGTGTCAGAAGTGCTCCCGCAGAAAGCGCGGGGCTTGGCTGCACCACTTTCTGGTCTTTGGTCCTGTGGGAAGCAACTGCCAACTTGCCCCTTACTCTCCATCTGACATTGAGCACACCACTTAGATGTGCTCCCCAAGCCTCAGTTTCCTCATCTGTAAAATGAAGGAGAGTGGACTGGCTGCTTCTGGAGCTCCCTCCCGGCCCCAGGAGGGCTGTGGCTCTATGATCCTGTTCATCTTTCCCATTCCGAACCCATCAGCCTACCCAACACTCCCTCCCTCACGGATAGAGGGAAGGAGTGATAACACCTGGCAGAGATGGCAGATGGATCAGAAAGGACAGAAGGATTTATTAAGCACCTACTATGCGCCCCACCTTCTACACATCTGATCTCATATGCTCCTCACAACAGCCTGTGGAAGCAGGTGCCATTATCGTCCCCATTTTAGAGTTGAGGAAACTGAGGCAGAGAAAGCTCAAGTGACCTGCCCAGAGTCACATGGCCAGTGAGTGTCTGAGTCTGGATTTGAACTCAGGTTTTCCTGACTCCAGGCACTTTTCCACCTGTGATTAGCCTTGAAGCCCACTAAAGATTTTAAGAAGAGGAGAGAAGAAGGGAGTGTCTAAAAATGTTTGAAAAAGTGAATGAATGGGGAAGGACTGGGCTTTTGGGATGTGCCTTATTTTAGGAAAGGCGCTGACAATCTGTAGGGCAGCTAAGCGCTGAAATGGATAGAGCCCCAGATCCCACATCTAAGCAGTCTCTCTGGATGAAAGACTCAGTTTCCTAATGTAGAAAAATGAAGAGGTTGAACTAGATTATATCTAAAGTATCTTCCTACTCCCAATCTGTGACTTTGTAGCTTTTTCATGAGCTCCTTGTGGCCTGGGTGACCCCTGAAAAACAGACCTGTTTCCCACCAGTCATTTCCTTGACAATAAGTCAGCCGAGTGCCACCCTAGCCAACAGTCTCAGAGAAAACTGTCAGCTTGATTCAGAGTGAGCTTTCCTTAGATGAGTCCAGGGACCTGGGGAATGACCTGTGCTTTGACCCACAGAATCTTGGCTCTCTGAGGGGCCCATGGAGTCCAGACAGTGTGGACAGGAATTCCTTCTCCAACATCTCAACCAACAGTGGTCATTCAGCCTCCATTTAGCCTGAAGTGGGAGGGAACTCACTCCCGTGATCTCATTAAAATGACATAATGTGGGCAAAGTGGTCTAGATGTGGAGTCAGAATTTGTTGTTCATTCCCGTCTGACTTTTGGCAGAGATTCTGGAGTGGTTTGCCATTTCCTTCTCCAGCGTATTTGACAAATGAGGAAACTGAGGCTAACAGGGTTCAGTGACTTTCCCAGGGTCACAGCTAGGGAGTGTTTGAGTCCAGATTTGAATTCTGGTCTTCATGACTTAGGGTCCGGGGCTCTATCCATTTCAGCACTTAGCTGCCCCATGGATTGTCAGCGCCTTTCCTAAAATAAGGTGCTTGGAATGGGATGTGCCATTATGGATACGGTCTGACAGGGCAGTGGGCAGTGGGGATCATTACTTCTCTTGGGCTATTATGCATTTATTAGGACAGTTTAAGGTTGAATTAAAGGGTTAGATTTTTTTTTGGTTTTTCTGTCATACTGTTGATTCATATTGGGCTTGGGGTCTTCTAAATTCATTAGTTTTTTTCCCCATGAACCTCTGTCTACCCATGTCGCCCTCCCATCTGATACACTTGGGTTTTTGGAACACAAATGTAGGATTTTACATTTATACTTGATTAAAGTATAAATATACATTTATGCTTTACCAGCTTGGGGGAGAGAGTAGTAGCAACAACAACCATAAATGATGATGATGATGATGATGATGTCTGTCATTAGACACATAAGCTAACTGAACAACATGTCCATAAACAAGTATCAAATGGGTAGATTTTGTTTATCTGACAACAAACCAGGTGACTAAAACTTAGAGATGGGTTATTCTTAAGGAGCCTGGACTTATTGGTCAGTGAAAATAACTTGATGGATTACTAGAGTGACACCCCAATTCAAGCTGCAAAAATTGAGTAAAAATTAAATACTTTGTATGACTTGGACTGGCAATTAGAATTCTACATCCCAGGCTCCCTGCTATTAAAAAACCCCAGCATACCAGGTGGCAAATCCACATATTCCAAAGAGAAACTTCAAAATGTCCTTGAGAATCCAGCAAATAAACTCTACTGGGCCATTGTCATGGTTGGAACTGTTGCCCATAACCACCTGCCCATAACACTTATGGATACTAATTTAAGAACAGCTGTTTGAATTGATGTCATTCTAACAAACGCAACCCTCCGAGCTTTGGGGAGTGAGAAGCTTTCAAACATAAACTTTCAACAGAAAGAAACCTAGCCAAAGAAATCAAAGTCACCTGGGAATAGGTGAGGTCTTTGTCCTGCCTGCTATCAAGGCAAGCAAACCCACAGAGGATGAGCATACATCCCAATGCAATTATTCAGTTACAAAGAGCGGCTGTTTTTCCCACCTGTGCAAACAGTCTATAAAACGGGAAATATGAAAGAATGGCCAAGAGAATGATGCTCCATTTCCCACCTCTGGGTGTTTGTACTGGCTGTCCGTCATGCCTAGAACACTCTCCCTGCTTCCATCTGCCTCCTGGTTTTTTTCCTGGCTCTTTTCAAGTCTCAACTTCTACAAGAAACCTTCCTTGGTCTCCTCTCTTCCCTTGGAGATTATTTCCAACTTACCCTGTACACATCCTGTTTGTTTACAATGATTTGCAGATTGTCTCCCCTATTAGACTGGGAGCTGCTTGAGGGCAGGAGCTGTTTTTTCTGTTTTTCTGTTTCTGGCACTTAACGTGCTTGGCATAAAGCAGGAGCTTAACAGATGTATTAATAATAGCTTTTAATAACTAGCATTCACAGGGTGTTTAAAGATGTGCAAAGTGCTGTGTCTCATTTTATCCTCCAATGATACTGAGAGGTAGATACTGTCACTATTCCTATTTTACAGATGGGGAGCAGAAGGCAACAAATATTTATTAAGCCCATTCTATGTGCTGGGCACTGTGCCAAGTTCTTTAGAAGTATCTCATTTGATTCTCACCATGACCCTGTGAGATACTAAATTACAAAAAAAACCCATTATAACTCCCATTTTGCAGATGAGGAAACTGGTGCATATAGAGGTTAAGTGACTTGCCCAGGGTCACCCAGCTAGCATCTGATTCCAGGTCTGATGTTCTATGCACTCTGGTGCCCCCTAGCTGAAGAAGCAGGTTCAGAAAGGTCGAATCACTTAATGAGGGGCTTCACAGCTCATAAGGGTCAGATTTAGAGCTGGAAGGGACTTTATAGGTCACTGAGTCCAACCCTTTCATTTTAGAAAAGAAGAAATTGAGGCCCAGAGAGCTTGCTTGGGCTCCACACCCAGAATATGTTTGAGGTGGGATTTGAACCCAGGTCCTTTTGACTCTAGGCCCGGCACCCCCTCCTCCACACTGCCTCTACGTGGTTCTGAGTATCTCCGGACACAGAGGGATGTGGCCTGAGCCGACTGTGCAGTCCTGGCCAAAGCCACCTTGAGTCCAAGTCTGGGGAGGGACCGTCTCATCTGGGTTGGTGCTGAGATATGCTGAGCCCTTCCCTATCCTTGGGGATTCACCCTGAGATGCTGCTTCACACAGAACGTTTTCAAGGTTAATAGATCGAAAAAAGTGGCCTACTTTTAATCCATTTGTGCAAATTTTAGTCTGTCGTTCCTGATGTGTGGTTATTTCCAACTTCAGGATTAACGTTCCGCTAGTTTCTTTAAAAAACCCAGCCTCGCCAAGGCACTGATGCTCAGAGGCAGCCTCGAGAGGGAACAGATGGAATGTCTCGAATGCCCCTCCCCCCTGCTCTTCGGAGCCAAGGCGCCCCATCTTGGAGGACTCGGTTCCAGGCTGCCCCCTGCCCCCTGCCA
>CM053597.1:234003539-234090679 GCA_028646575.1 Pseudocheirus occidentalis | reverse complement strand
TGTAAGAGACCTCAGAGATCAACAAGTCTATAGCCTCTTGTTACAGGATGAGGGAGCTGAGACCCAAAGGAGGTCACTTCCTTCCCCAAGACCATCTTGTTAATGAGGAGCTGTCTCTTGTTGCATCAGATTACATGACAGCAGCCACCAGATGGCGCCACAGTGCCCAGAGTGCTGGACAGAGACTCAGAAGATTCAACTTTCAAGCCATCCTTAGATGCTTTGAGAAAGTCATTGGGCTCTTGTCTGCCTCAGTTTCCTCATCTGTAAAACAGGGATAATGATAACAGCACCTCCCTCCCAGGGTTCTTGTGTAGATGAAAGTGGATGATAAAGTGCTTTGCAGGCCTAAATGCCAGCTGTGTTCATATAATTAGCAGATAACATGCACCCTGTATCAGATCTTCCACCAAAAGTCGTGAACATGCACTTTCTATTCTAGCAACAACCCTTTTGTGGAAATTTTGTGGAAGTGGGAAAACCAAAGCAGGCAGGTAGGGACAACCAGTCACCAAATGGTCAGGGGAAGCTGCCAGGACCAGCCTGTGGGGGTCTGACTCCGGGACCATCTTTATTGCTTCCTTGGGCCATCCTTTAGCAAGCTACTTGTAGTGGTGACTATGAGCCAAATGAGAAGGACAGAATCAGAACATTGGAACTAGAAGGGCCCTCAGTGGCCCCTGCCTTTGACTCCCTCATTTTATATCTGGAGCAAATTGAGGCCCTGAGAGGGGAAATGTCAGGCTTATAGTTATCCAGCTAGCGAGTGGCATTGCTAGGACTTTGAACCCAGGACTACTAACCCTCCCCTGCCCCCAAGTCCTTTGCCCTTTCCCTGAGACCCTGCTGCCTCTCTGCCCTTCACTCATCAACCTTTAAGGGTGTCCAGCACCCCCTGCACCCCAAGCCTGAGGGCTTGGGCACAGTCTCAAGAGAAGTCAACCTCGTGGAGGTTCTCTGAGAAAAGCAATCAAACAATCCAGGAGCACAGGGTGTCTGGGAGTCCCAAGAAAACCATGTCGGGAGAGCTCACAACAGAAGAAACCAGACATCTGCAAGGCCCCCTGTTTCATTTTGGATCTCATGCCTCTTGGGAAACAGAAATGCCAGGATGGATCTGTCTTGCTGCTTTGATTGGAGAGGCTATTCCTTAAAGAGACAGCAGTGATCCATATCATAAAACACTGCCTTAATTTTTAATATGATCGATCTGAGTGTAACAGAAGCCAATTTAGCCTGGGTGAGGAAAGACAAGGCCCCACTGGGCACAGAGCCTTACAGCTGCCCTGAAAGGGATCTGAATAAGGCTGGGGCCAGATGGCCCTCAGTGAGGAAGAAACCTTCCCTGAAGGCACTGTCCTTGAAGTCTCTGGGTGGGTGGGATGGCAAAAGGGCAGCAGAAAGGAGTGACATGGTATTCTGGAGGGCAGACTGGATCTGGGGGTCAGAGGACCCAGGTTCAGATCCTGACCCTGCCATTACTATCCAAGGCCCCTGGCTTTCTCTAAGATGAGGGGCCTGGGCTCAATGGCCTCAGAAATTCCTTCCAGATCAAAATCTAGGATACTGTGACTTCTGGATTCAAGACAGAATTTATCAGGTTACACCCTAGCTCTGCCATTTTTTAGCCGTTAAGACCTTAGGTAAAAATCACTTTCTCACTTGCAGCCTCAATTTCATAATCTTTAAAATGGGATTTGTTGTTGAGTCAGTCTGACTTTTCATGATCCCATTTGGGGTTTTCTTGGCAAAGACACTGGAGTGGTTGGCCATTTCCTTCTCCTGCTCATTTTAAAGATGAGGAAACTGAGGCAAACAGGGTAAAGTGACTTTCCCAGGGTCATACAGTCCATAAGTGTCTGAGGCTAGATTCCTGATTCCAGGCCCTGCACTGTATCCACTTTGTCACCTAGGTGGCCTTAAAATGGGATAAATGATCTCCACTGTCCCTGCTGGCTTTGCCTATATGGTCATTGTAGGTCATTGTAAGTTTTGCTTTGAAAACTGCTACTGCTCTGGGTTGAATTCCATGGTCTCAGAAGTCAAGAGTTCTCAGCCTCAAAGGATGATAGATTTGGAGCTGGAGGGGATTTTGAGGTCAGAGGTCCATAGATTTAGTGTTGGAAGAGACCTTATAAATCATCTTGTTCAGCTGTCTCATTTGACACCAAAGCCCAGAGGGGTACAGTGCCTTGTCTGAGGCCACACAGCTAGAAAGTACTGGAGGCAGTATCCCAGTCTTCATTTTCTGACTCATTCCACTTTGCCAAGCTGCTCACTCTGCTGGGAATCCCTGCCACAGAATCCTAGATTGTCAGAAAGAGACCTTTCAAAGCATGTAGTGCAACCTTCTAATCTTGCAGAGGAAGAAACTGAGTTTCAGAGAAGGAAGTGACTTGCCCAAGAGCATACTGCTGCTCAGTGAAATAGTGGGAATTGATGTTTGATTCCAGACCTTACTCTCTCTCCCCCTGCTTTCATAGGATCCTAGGATTATAGACTTAAATTAGCAAGGAAAATCAGAGCCATCTCATCCACTATGGTCCCTTCCAGCTCTGACAACCTAGGGTTTGATGAGAGGGGAGTAGGCAGCCCAGCACAGTGGAAAGGCCACACTAGATTCAGAATCATCTCTAGTGCTTGCTCAGGGTGGGACCTCAGAGGTTAAATAACTCACTCATGGCTGCCCAGGTTTAGGAAGAAGACTAAAAGGGGGTGAACTCAAAGGCTTGGATGTAGCCTTTGAAGCCTGACCCCAACCACAGCTTAGAGAATGAAATTTCCCTGCTATTTTCCCAAGGTTTGGCACACAGGCTGAACTGCCAGCAGGAAAGGATGGTCCCTCTGCTTTTCCCCAGAGGGAAGGCTTCATGGAGGTCCAGAGACCTTGGCCTCCTGGGGTTTCTTAATTTCCATGCATTTTCCCTGGTTCTCCCTTTTCCTAGAATTCTCTTCCTCCTCATGTTGGATTCTTGGCTTCCTTCAAGTCTCAGTTAAAATCACACCTTCTGTAAGAAGCCTTTTCTGGTCTCATTCCTTCCCTCTCTCCAATGCGTCCATTGTCTTGTTTGTATGTAGTTGGGTTTTGTGGTTGCCTCCTCCATTAGACTGGCAGCTCTTTGAGGACAGGGGTTGTGTTTGGTATTTCTTGGCATCTCCAGTGGAGATACCATACTTACCATTCGGTAAATACATACCATATGGTAAGTATTTACTCGACTTGACTTAATCTAACAGGCAGTGGGGCTATTATTTTAAATTAAATTACATGAACTGGACTTGGGTGCTTCTCCGATAGCTGACCCTACATTCTGGTCTCCTGCTAACGGACATGTATGGCATAGCATCTCCTAACTGGTTGCTTTGTCCCTAGGCCTGGGGTTACATTGAGGACCACCCATCTAGGAGGAGCTGTCCACCCAATAGACCACCAGAGAGCAAATGGCTTGACTTCTCTTCTACTCTGGGTCTTTCACAGCCTTTCCCTTTGAATTCTAGTGGTGGGGGGCAGAGATTTTTTCTCCCTTCTCACTCGGTGGTAAATGATGGCCCACAATTTAGGTTTATGGCAATGAGAACTAGGTGAAACAGGGATCCTGGCTGCTTTCTTCTAGATTTATGTTTCTTCCCTGGGCATAGGTCTGAGAACAGCCACCAGCCATCCTGAGCAATGGATATTCTCAGACTTGGTGGTGACTATCTTGTGAATGCAAGCATTCTTGAGTTCCTGAATTAATTTTGGCCACCCAGCAGGAGGTGTTTCCTGGAACTACACTGCTCCTTAGCAGGCAAGGTGACCGCCAGCCAGATCATCCTGAACTTAAAAGGACTAAAGAACTATCCCCGACTGGCCAACAGATGTGGAACTTATGAATTGCTCAGACAAGTAGAGGTCTGAGGTGAATGTTTACTCAGCTGTCTTACACTACACCTTTACCTTTGGGAAAGATTATAATGGTGGAAGTGGGTTATAGTTGTATGTTTTAATTAGGTATCTGTTAATGAATGCTGTTTTTTTTTTGTTTTAGGCAAAGATCATTTTCCCATTTTCAGCCTCAGTTTAATAATCTTTAAAATGGGATTTGTTGTTGAGTCGGTCTGACTCTTTGTGCTCCTATTTGGGATTTTTTTCTGCTTTAAGTATTTCTTTTGTAGTTGAGAAAATGAAAAAAAGCTCTCTTATGCCTTATAAACATTGCACATTTAGTATCTTTTCTGGAAAGTGCTCATAAATCCCTTTATGAGGAGGGCCTAGGTATGAGTCAGACCAAAGCATTGTTTAGAGTTGGAGGTAAGCATGCTATGATCCTTGGGCCAAATTCAGCCCATCATATTCTTAACTGTGTAAAAACAGGAGAGGGGCTGGATTTGGCCCTTGGGGTTTAGTTTTCTGACCCTGGTTTAGAAATTTTCCCTCGAGTCCTACTTTAGGGAAGGGGCATAAAGAGCCAGAGAGATGAGAAAAGCCTGACTCTCCTCTTTTGGTGAACACAGGATGAATTTGGGCCCTGCGTGAGTGCAGAACACAGGGCTCTTGTGAAAAGGGCTTTCTGAGGTCACATCTCACGACCTGGTCCATATTTGTCCTACTTCTTTTGGAGCTAGCTTGTTTGTCCTAGATTTGGGAAAGTTCAGAATTCCATTTGGAATGCTCCAATGTTTTTCAGTGATAGAAATGGGATACCTTATGTGTCACAGGTACCCACTGGAAATATTTTGTTAGGACCTCTATCTGGATTCCCCTGTACAATGGAAGAGATCCAGGGAAGAAATGTATGGGTTTCTCAAAGGACCCATGGGAGGAATTTTCACCATGGATTATTTTATTTATCACAAGAAGGTGAGGGAATGAGTCCCAGTTTTGTTATGAAGACCTCTCATGATCTGGGACCTCATTTGGGACTACAAATTACTTTCTCTTCAAGAAAAAAAAGCTGTTTTTGATTTTTTTCTTCCCTCCCCATTTTCTAGGGTTGTTTTTGTAACTTTAATTTTGTTTTCTCCTAATAATTTTGGGTTGAGACAGACACTAAAAAGCAACAGGCAGGAGATAATATATGAGAACTTAGTAAAATGTTTGCTTATTACATTTGTATAATTTTATACTTGGAGTTACATATAATCTCCAGACCCACCAAGTATTGATAGGTTTTGGCTTTCACAACATTGCTAATTTTGGGATTTTTCAAAAACCACGCTGAATTGAATGCTGGAACTGTTGGCATGGCATTCATGAGACCATTAAGAATTGTACCACAAAGGGGAGGTTAGGAGTCAGGAGGACCTGAGTTAAAAATCCAGCCTCGGATACTAACAGTGTGACCTTGGACAAGTCACTTAACCCCAGTTGCTCTGCCCTCCCCATTCCAAAAAGTAAAAAAAAAAAACCAACCCAAAAAAGAATCATACCACATGGGCTCTGGTGAGACTCCTTTTGTGTGGGAAGCACACAAAAGGATTTTGGGGGCTTTTTTGAACCCCAGTGAACTATTCAGGGTTAGGAATATGGGCAAATGTGCCCCAAATGCCCCAGGTGATCTGATGGAGACAGTATCAAATGTAACAGGAATGAATGAAGTTGAACATTAATAGTGTGTTGAGTCAGAGGATCTGGGTTTAAATTTTAACTCTACCATTAGTTTCTTTATGTGAACTTGGGAAGATCATAGCCTCATTTCCAATATTAATGCCTTTAATATATTTTCTTTGTCTTACTTTCCTCCCTTATTTTATCCTTTAGAATACAAGATCCTTGAAGACAGGGATGAGGTTGTTTTGTCATTGTATACCTAGAGCCTAACACAGTACCTGGCACATAGTAGGTTGGTTAAATTGAATTAGATTTCCATTTTCTTTCCAAAAATAAGAAGGTTGGAAGAGATGGCCTTTCTACCTCTTAGTCTATCTTGATGACAATGTCATAGTCATGTTTTCTGAATTAAGACTGGAAGCTCCCTCCATTATGCTACACTTTCTCTCTTTCCAGGAAACATCATTGGCTTGCTGCATTTCAGTTGAACAAGACCTTTCTTTGGGTTATCAACATGTTTTCTCTTGATAAATGTATTTCTCAAAGCTTCCATAGTGATTTTTCCTAAAGTACAATTCTGACCATATCACTCTTGTATTCAATAAATTCCAGTGGCTCCCTATTACCTCTAGGAACAAATATAAACCCTTTGTAATTTAAAGCTCTTGCAACCTGGCCCCAATCTACCTTTCCAGTCTCATTACTGATTAATCTTCTTCACATACTCTATAGTCCAAGCAAACCAACCTTCTTGCTGTTTCTTTTTTTCTTTTTTTCTTTTTTTTGGAGGGCAGTTGGGGTTAAGTGACTTGCCCAAGGTCACATGGCTAGTTTTTTTTGTGTATGTTAAGTGTCTGAGGCTGGATTTGAACTCATGTCTCCCTGACTCCAGGGCTGGTGCTCTATTCACTGTGTCACCTAGCCGCCCCTCTTGTTGTTTCTTATATGATGGATTTCATTTTCTGTTTCTGTGCCTATTCACTGCCATCTCTCATGTCTAGAATGCCCTCCCTCTTCATTGCTGCCTCTTTGAATCCTTCACTTCCTTCAAGACTCAGCTCAAGCACCATCTTCCACATGAAGCCTTTCCTTATCATCCTAGCCAGTAGCTTCCTTCATGATCAAGTGCCCTTCTAACATCTGTATATGTTATATCCATATAAGTTGTCTCCCGGATTCAATAGAAGTTCCTTGAGGGATGCACCTGACCCATAATAGGAGCTTAATGAATGCTTATTGATTGATTAGTCAATGGCTGATTGGATGGTCCAGGTCATAAATTATGTAAAAATTTAATTTTGACTTCGATAATTTTCCCCCTAAAACTCTCCTCCCCTTTTCTTTTTTATTTCGCTTTTATTTTAGGTCTCTTTTTTCAATTATCAAGCATTTATTTACTCCCCTCCCAATTTCTCCCCTACCTCCATTGCAAAAAAACAAAGAAAACCCCATCCCTGCCCTTTTCTCTTCAGTGGAACCATTAGACAGATAGATAGATGTTCCAGCCCACTGTGCCCAGCATAGTGAAAGTGCTTAATAAGTGGATTTTGATAACTTGATTGTTGGTTGATCCAAGAAGGAAGGATTAAGCCTCTCCTTGTTTAAATTCCTCATTCCCTTTGAGGTTTACAAAGCACTTTCTCCATCATCATTTACTGAATCAGTCAGTACAAGAGTTAGCATTCCCATTTATAGAAGAAGGAAATAGGCACAGATATTTGAGTAACTTGTCCAAGGTCACATGGGAAGGATATTAGAACCCTCCATCATGGGCTGGGAGGGACCTTAGAGATCATCAAATAAAACCCTCTTATTTACAGATGATGAAACTGACCACATAGGTCTGGTCTGACCCTGAAAGGACCTCAGAGGTCATTCAGTCTAACTCCTTTATTTTGCAGATGACAGCACTAAGTCCTCCTGAAGTTAAATGACTTGACTGGGGTCACACATCAAAGTATACATTTGAACAGTTTCCTGGCACTGCCAAATACTGAAGGTTGGCTCCATTGGATTTGTCCAGACCCCTGATTCTATTTTTGGAAGTGAGGTTCTCCTGAAGAGATCTCAGAGCGCTGGGTGCTAGCACCCACACCTGCATGATTGAGAGGAAGAATCAATGTACTTACGGAGGAAATACTCTGCTGTGTCGGCTTCATAATCTGCATCCTCAGGGAAGTGATCGATTTGCTTACACAGACCTTTAAAATTCCCTGGAAAACAAGGGAGGAGAAAAAAAAATGAGTATACCAGAACACCAGGGACTTCAACTCCCATTTGTCTCTTTTTGCCTTCATTGCCCCCTCCCCTCAAAGAACAATTCCCAAACATTCCCTTTGGTTCATGCAGGCATTGGGTAGCCCCAGAACCAGGGCCCTAGAGAGAGGCTCTAAGAGTCTGGCTTCCATGCGTGTTCTCTGCTTAGAGCTATCCTCCTGAGGGCTATCTGTGCCTTGATTAGCAAGAGGAGTTTTTATTCTTGTCTGAGAATTGTCACTGAAGAGACCATGAAACCCTAGTAAACTCGTTGTAGCTGATACCCTGAATTCTCTGTTGTTGTTAATAGTGAGGGAGCAGGGTGGCTAAGGCAGGGAACAGGAAGGGCAGCATTAGTCCAGAGGCAAGGGGGGCTACTGTAATGTCTTTCTCCCATTCTCAGACGTCTGCAGGGTATAGATGAAAGCACCCTGTGCTAGGGTTTGCAAGCTAGTCTTCAAACAGTGTCGGCTGAGCTGATTATGTTGGCAGGAGGGCGAGCATGAGCATCCCGTGAAATCTATCCCTGGAAGATGAGAGCACTTCTCTGATGTTTTTGAGCAGAATTCTTTTGTTGCTTGTTTGTGTTTTTCTGTATTATATGTGTCTCTGGGTAAGTCTCTTGTGATGGACTGTGTTATAAAATGCCTGAAGTCTCGGGCACATTAAACAGCTAAGGGTTTGGATGATGACAACTCTATCACAAAGTCTTAAAAAAATTGAAAAAAAAGTTGAGTTTCAGATTCTCCCCATCTCTCTACCCCCTCCCAAACTTATAAAGAAGGCAAGAAAAACGATACAAAGTCATACAAAACATATTTCTCCATTAACCATGTTCTGGGGAAAAAACAAGAAAAAGAGGGAAAGAGAAAAAATATGCTTCATTCTGCCCTCTGAGACCGTTGGTTCTCTATCTGGAGGTCACAAAGTCTTGTGCAACACTATCTGAGCCCAGGCTTATTCTATCAGTCTCCTGGTCAGAGGTCACAGGATCCTCACAACGAATGAGGAATGGGATGTGTATTATTCAGATTCTCTAGTTCTGAGAATTACCATACAGACACCCATGAACAGTTAACAACCTTAGAGTATGTACAGAGGAGATAATTCCATGGACTATAGAACCAACTACCCCTGCAATAGGTTGTTTCACCTAAAGTTGGGTTTTGTGAGTCTAACTGGAAGTGTTAAATTATGTGAGATACACTTGTGTTGTATTCCAAGGATCTCCAAATCTGAGAGAGGAGATGAAAAAGGCAAACAAAATAACTTTGAAAAATAAATTGTGAATATATATTTAGTTTATATATACACACATAGTATAAACATTTATATAATAATATGTGTACGTTATATATAATTATATTATATTAGCTGGGCTGGACTGAACTATATTATATAGTGTATACACATATGTATATACACACACATATAAACATGTGCATATATGTATGCACACATATAAAATCAAAGCCATGAGGAGCAGGATAGTATAGTGGGTTGAAAGCTGGCCTCAGAGTCAGGGAGAACTGGGTTTGAGTCCTGCTTGACACACAGGAAATCAAAGAGAGCTTCATGGAGGAGGTGGCATTTGATCTGGGTCTTGAAGGTTGTATGGAACTTTAATTGGTACAGACTGGAGGACAGGCTGAGCAAAGGAGGCCTAAAGTCAGGAAAGTATGAGATGTGTCCATGTAACAGTAGTGGCCAGTATTGGAAGGGCTAGCTAGGTGGTGCCATAGTGGATAGAGCACTAGGCATAGAGACAGGAGGCCCTGAGCTCAATTCTAGCCTCAGACACTTACTAGCTAGGTGATCCTGGGTAAGTCACTTCACCCTGTTTGCTTCAGTTTCCTCATATGTAAAATGATCTGGAGAAGGAAATGGCCAACTACTCCAATGTCTTTGCCAAGAAAACACCAATGGGGGGTCACAAAGCATCAGACGTGACTAAAAACAACAACAACAAAATTAGTTATATAAAGGGTTATAGCTAAGGTTGCAAATGCCAATTGGATGCAGATTGAGAAGATCTCTGGAAATCAGATCTCTAAGCATTTGGATTTTGTTTGGTAGGAAAGAGGGAGCCATCAGAGGTTTTGGAGCATGGTCACATCTGTGTAATTTGGTGGGTGGCCTAGATGGGGTGGGCGGAGGCCTGGAGGCAGGGAGATAGCTTAGTAGGGTATTACAATAGTTGAAAAAAGGAAAAAAAAGCAATAAGGCCAAAACAATATCCATCACAAATATAATAATATTGATAAAAAGATCGCATGATTATAATGACCCATTTTGGCCTTGGGGCCGAGATAAAGAAATGCACCTGCCTCCTTTCCTTGGAAAAGTGAGAGCTGATGGTGAGAGATTGTTGTTGGTGCTCTTAGATGGGATGTCTGCTTGTTAGATGAGAAAGTTTGTAGGGTGGACATATTCACAAATACATCCACCTGAAATGACTGAAATGTAAAAAACCCAAGAGGCATCAATAGAACTTTGATTTTAAAAAATAAGGAAGGCTTCTTGTCTGACTTGGCTTGTTGGATGTGGGAGAGGGAAGGAGATCAATATGAGAAATTCTGCCCAGAGAAAATCAACAGGCCTTAGTAACAGATTGGGTGGAGAATGAAGAAGAGGGGAGAAAGAGGAGTGATGTAAAGATCTGATCCTGGGTCCCTGGGGGCATGGGGAATATCCGATTTCTTGAGGGAGGAGACTTCAATTTCTGTCTTTGTCTCGCCTGCGCTGAGCACAGTGCCCTAGCCCGTAATAGCTGCTTAATCACTTACTCACTCACTCAATCGATAAGCATTCATGGAGCCTAGGACACTATGCTCCATCTCCCACCTCTGAGCGTTTTCACTAGCAGTCGCTCCTGCCTGGGATGCTGTTCCTTCTTATGTTTTCTCCTTCAAGACTCAGCTCAGATCACACCTTCTACAAGAGGCCTTACAGGCGGTCCCTTCTGAGGTTACCTGCCATCTCTTTTGTCTGTGTATTTTATTCCAAGTTTAGACTGTAAGCTCCTCGAGGGTAGGGACCCTGGTTTGTGCATTTTTTTTTTTGCTTTTCTTTCTATTTCCCTTGCTTAGCTCAGGGTGTGACATTTAGAAAATGCTTAATAATGCTTGTTGACTGATTCACTAATTGCCAGGTACTGGGATTCAAAGACCAAAACTCCCCCACAAACTTAAATTAAAAATTGGAGCTGAAGGGAACCTCAGAAGATGTACAACCCTCCCATTTTGCAGAAGAGGAAATGGATTCCCAGAGACATTAAGAGATTTGCCCAGGATCATACAGCTAGTACATGTTTTAGGCAGGAATTGAGTCCAGGCTTTCTTGACTCCAAATTGGTCACTCTATCCACCATACCTTGCTGTCTCTCATAGGCAGGTTGGACAAGAACTCAGCCAGGGTGCTGCCCAAAGACACCTGGGAATAAATGTTCTAACTAGATGCTAAGGTCACTTGTGTTTTTTGCTGAAGGATTGACTTTCTATGGTAGCTAAAAACTGGAAACAAAGTGGGTTCCCTTCCATTGGTGAATGACTGAACATTGTGGCACATGAAAATAATGGAACATTACTGCATGGCAAGGAATGACCAATTGGAACAATTCACACAAATGTAGGAAGATTTATATAACCTGATGCAAACTGAAGGGAGCAGAACCAGGAAAGTAACATATTCAATGTCCACAATGATATTAATGGAAAGTGTAATGAGATGGGACCCAGTGCTGGGTAATTACAATGACCCAGCTTGGCCTTGGAGAAGAGAAGAAAAAAATGACTTCTTTCCTTTTATTGGTGAGGTAGTGGTCCTAGGGAGATTGTGACTCACCCAAGGTGAGTGTACTAACCAAGATTTGATCTCTGGTCCTCTCATTTCAAATCTATCTCTAAAACCATGCATCTAAAACATTATTCTGAGAAGGGGTCCACAGTCTTCACCAGACTAATTGACTGCCGCAGGGCTCCAGGACACAAAAAATGTGAAGAACCCTTGTCTTAGTCAATTCAAATTTTTTAAAAACACTCATAGGTTTATGCAGTATACTTTCCTCCCAGAAACTTTTGAGGTCAATAATGTAAGTGTGTTCTCTCTATTTTACAAATGGAAACACTAAGACCCAGCAAGTTTAGACAATCTGTCCAGAATCACATATAAGTGTCAGGAGCTGTGCCTTGAATTCAGAGTTTTTTATTCTAAGACCAGTGCTCTCTTTCCATGGCATCAAGCCTTCTCATCCAGTCTGCCTCCTACCAGAAGCCATATTTTTCCTGCCGACATGGAACCTGCCTCAGGAATTGAGAACAATTTAGAAAATCTTATGGTGACCACCCTGGCAGCTGGTGCCTCCAACCAAATACATATTAGAATGACTTCAGAATTACAGGCTCAGGAGAGAATGACAGTGAGAAAGTGGCCTTTACCAGCCAGCCATTTCTCTAAGAGACAGCTTGGCCTCTCTCCTTGGCAATTGCTCTAGGGAAGAGGTGTTCAGACATTCTCAGGGACTCACAGGAATGGTTTCCTGGATTGCCTGGTTAGACTAAGCTGGTGGATACAAGTGATTCTCTGTCAACCAACCCATCAGCCAATAAGCCTAATGAAAATTAAATCCCCAAGGTCCTTTACACAGACCCTCCAACTAACTCCCTGCATCCTCTAAGAGCTAGGTACCGGCTGAGCTGATGTGGAAAACTCAGAGACAGCTTCTTTGGCAAGCCAGTTGTTGCTGCTGCCAGGGACAAACCATTTCAAGACGGGGAAATTTCAGCTCACAGGTATTAAGTAGCTTAAGAGGAGGTTTCATCAGATTTGTAAAAACCGTGTTAATGTCCCACAATACCAACTGCTGCCTCCTTTCTTTGTGGTACAATGAGCTGCTCATAGAAAAGTGATCATTAGCAGTGGGCCAGACGTTGGTTTATTTCCTCCATACTCATGAAAAGCTGAAAGAACTGCTAAATGAGCTCCCACGGAGGACATGTATGTAACACACACTGAGGCCAACTGAGGGGGCAATCAAGTAATTTTTTAAGTGGGGGTAAATGAAGGGGTTCATTTTGTTGGCTTGCTCTGCATTCAGATGCTTTCCATCTCAGAGCCATTTGGTAGAGTAGCACAGAGCATATGATCCAATGTCTGGCACACAGTAGGTGCTTAGCCAACGATGGTTGATTGATTGATCAAGGGGAGCACTGGCTTTGGGGTGGAGTGAGGACCTTAGTCTACTGGGTGACTGGTTCTAGGCTTCTCAATTGCTTACAGGCTACTGGAGTCCTCTCTGGGCTTCAGAGGAGTAGCCTGGGGGAGGGGATTGTTTTGTTGTTTTATGACAACTATTAATACATAGAACTTTAACATTTGCAATGCCCTTTCTTGACAACAGTCCTGTTACTTATTGGTGTAAGTATCATTATCCAACACATACACTATAATTTGACAAACATTCATTAAGTGCCTATTGTGTGCCAGCCACTATACTAAGGGCTGGGGTTACAAATAAAGTTCCTGCCCTCAAGGAGTTTACAATCTAATGAGAGAAGACAAAACATGATATGCAAAAGGAAGTTGAAAAGGGTAGGGAGGTGTGCTGGACCTCCAAAAAACCAATCATTTTATGAATGAGGAGACTGAGAATCGGAGAGGTTTAAGTCATTTATCCAGATCATGCTGCTAGGATCTGTTCCCTCCTCTGGACTATATGGCACTACACATTTAGGTTCCCAAACATTTTCTGATTGTTCTGTTTGTGAGATTGTATAATGCACTTCTCTGTCACCTCTTCCTCCAGAGACTCCTCTCTCTTCATACCCAGTACCTGGCACCATGCTAGGCACATGGTAGCTATTTATTAATGAAATAAAGGTACCTTGAAATCATCAGAAAGTAGCCAATGTGAAATATCATCAATTAAATAGAATCTGTTACTTTGGGAACTGTAACATGCTTGAAGGTGGTTGGCACTGGTCAAACTTCCTTTCATCTCTTTTCATCTTGTCACTTTTTCCCCTCAAAAACTTTCAATGGTTCCCCATTTCCTACTAGAGAAAGTTCTAACTCCCTTTCTTGAAATAGAGCACTGCCCTTTCCTCTGTCCCCCAAGCTCCCAGGCTCTGATTCACATTTGACTTTTCTTTCCTCCTCTCTCCACATCCAATTACTTTCCAAGTCCTGTCAATTAAGTAAATTCCAGTCTCTTCCTTCTCTGGTATTTCCTTTCTATCCTGATGCCAAGGTCATTTTCCTAATGGACAGGTTTGATAATGGCACTCCTCCACTCAAATGCCTTCACTGGCTCCCTATTGTCTATAAAATAAAGTTCCAATTCCTTAACCTGGTATTCAAAGCCTTTTGCAATCTGGTTCCAGTCTTCTCTTGTACCACTCCCCTTTCCATATATTTTTCTCAAAATCATCTCACCCTCTCCCACTGCTGAGGATTTGTATTTCCCTGTGCCTCAAATGATTTCCTGACACTCCTTCCCCCAACACACACATGTGTAAGTTGAAATTCTTTTCCTCCTTCAAGGTTCAGTTTAGGCATCTCTTCCATGTAGCCTCCCCTGCTCCTCCAAATTAGAAGTCATTCCTCCCTCCTTCAATATCCCTTTGCTTCCTTCAAGTCTCAGCCAAAGTCCCCACTTCTGTCTGTGAGAAGCCTTTCTTGGTCCCTCTCAGGGCCCATGCCTTCTCCATGAGATGAACTCTGTTCCACCTGGATCTTGTCTGTGTGTAACTGTTTGCATGTGGTCTCCCCCATTAGATTGTGAACCCCTTGAGGGCAGGGCTGTCTTTTGTCTTTCCTTGTATCCTCAGTGCTTAGCACATTGCCCAGTCTATAGTAAGCTCTTCATAAAAGCACGTTGGCTTGACTTTCTGACTGCTCTCATAGGCTTAAACACATTCCAACTTCGTCACAAGGTCATAGATGTAGAGCTGGGAAACATAATCCTTTCCAGTCCCACCGCTTCATTTAACAGATGAGAAAACTGATATGCAGAGGTTAATGGTAGTAATCAATGTTTATTTATTACACTAAAGTTTGCAAAGATATATATATCTCATTTGCTACATATTATATGTAAAATCTCTCAAAAATATCCATCCATACATATATGATATATATATCCATCTATCCATCTTTTTTCTTTCTTTCATTTTTCTTCTATCATTTTTCTTCCATCTATCTTTTTTCTTTCTTCCATCCATCCATCCATCCATCCCTCTCTCTTTCTCTTTCTCTTTCCCTCCCTCTCTCTCTCTCCCTCTCTCTCTCTCCCCTCTTTCTTCTCTCTCTTTCTCTCTCTCCCCTCTCTCCTCCCTCTCTCCCTCTCTCTCTTTATTTCTCCCTCTCCTCTCTCTTTCTCTCCCCCCTCTGTCTCTGTCTCTCCTCTCTCTCTCTCTCTCTTTCACCCTCTCTCTCTCTCTCTTCCCTCTCTCTGTCTCTCTGTCTCTGTCTCTGTCTCTCTCTCCTCTCTGTATCTATTTGATTCTCACAAGAATCCTATGAGGTAAGTGTTATTGTTGTACCCCTTTTACAGGCAAGAAAACCAAGGCCCAGAGAAATGAATTGCCATGCCCACAGCATACCGACACTCAGTAGAGGAGCTAAGCTTTGTTAGGGCTTCTGGATTCAGACCCACTTCCCTCTACACTGAACTTTGCCACCTTCCCTGAAGTTCCAGTACCCAGATTTTGGATCTAAAGCTGTCCAACCATGGGATGGCCAGATGCACACAAAGAGCTCCTTGTTACCTGCTGTTTCGGTAGAGGAGAGGCTATTATTATGAATTCTAGAAAAAGTGAGCCGGAAGGTATTAGTGTGGCTTCAGCCTGGGAAAAAATGATCTTGGACTTTATTTATTTATTTATTTATTTTTACCAAACAAAGGTATAGGCATAACTATTGACCCGTTTACCTACTTTTCCATCCCTATCCAATCTTTATGGGACTCATCTATACAGCATCAGAGGCATCCTTGAGGAAGGTATGAGAAAGGTACAGGCTGACTTTCACAAAGGGTATTTCATGGTCTTGGCAGATGGGTGGTGCCATAGTGCACAGAGTCCCTTCAGTCATGAAGATCTGAGTTCAAATTTGACCTCAGACACTTCCTAGCTAAGTGGGCAAGTCACTTAACCCTGTTTTACCTCAGTTTCCTCATTTGTAAAATGAGCTGGAGAAGAAAAGGGCAAACCACTCCAGTATCTTTGCTAAGAAAACACTTTGTGGGGTCATGAAGAGTCTGACATAACTGAACAACAGCAATATTCCATAGCCAAGGGTTTGCTGGTAAATGTTTAACAACCAGCTCTCTAAACATGTACTCGAGATATATTTTTCAGTTTAATTTTCATTATTAACATTTTCTCCATCACTTTCTTAAGTCTAGTCAATCAACAAAACAACAAACCAAGTCCTCACTTGAATCATTTACCCGTTTTCAAAATATAAATGCGCACACTTTGCAGTTTTAGCAGTTTGGTCTCTAGAAGAGGTTTAAAGCAAGAAAGGCCATCAAAAGCTGCTTCCAGCCAGTGCTCTTCATAGTTAGACTGTTCTTCTAGAAGTCTGTTGTTGAGTAGGATGTTGTGACAAGTGCAATCATGAAATATTTTAATCAGTGGATCCTATCTTAAGTGATATTTGAAGTTAATTCACTCTTAAATATGGAGAGAGGTTCTTGGGGCCTTTCATGAATCAGGATTTAGGATCACAGCTCTGGAACTGGTAACATGGGTCCCTCAGGAACCATCCAGCTCATCTCCCCATTTTACAGATAAGGAAACTGAAGCTAAGAAAAGGGAAGTGATTTGGCTAAAATCTTACAGCTGCTGAGTGTCTGAGGTGTAATTGGAATCCAGGTTTTCCTGACTTCAGGTTCCTCTACTACACACACTAAGCTGTCTCTGAATTAAGGGAATGATTTCTTCTGTTTGGGGAAAACTGAGACTGATGGTAGGAGCCAATTGGAAGAAGTGAGAATGTGTGAGGGAGAGGGGATGACTTCTTGAAAAAGTACCAGAGTAGATGGGTTTGAGAGCAGAGAACGAGGGAGTGGGGTTTGGTAAGAAGTAGGGGGATCTGGTCTTCTGTGTCCAGGGAGAAAGAGGAGAGAGTGGGTGATGTTGTTGAGACGTTCCCAGGGACAGCTGGGAGCAGCTGAGGGAGGGTGGGCCAGATGGTTTTCGGTCTGTTCAGAAGACTCAGTCATCTGCTGCTGGGGCTGGGGGTAGGGGTGTGGCTGGGGACCAGAGGAAGGCAGGAGCTTAAAGTCTAACCAGGGGAATAGGACAAACCAGGAAGGATAGAAATGAGCCCAGGGCAGATGAGAGACCCAGGCAAGACCTTTTAGTTGGGGAATTGAGTTTATTTTCATGATGATTATTTTCCCTCTCTATTGACTTTTCCCTTACTGCCTACAAAGATGCCCATATTTTTCCCATTTTGAAAAAAACACTCTTGATCCTTCCCTCCCTAACAATCATTCCATATCTTTTCTCTCTTCTGCCCTTTGTAGCCAAATCCCTCCAAAATGGGTTCTTCTACTTTCTCTCTTCTCATTCCCTTCTTAACCCCTTACAATCTGGCTTCCAGCCTCATCATTCCACTGAAACTGCTCTCTCCAAAGTTACTAATGATCTTTTAGTTGACAAATCCAGTGATCTTTTCTCAATCCTCATTCTCCCTGACCTCACCGCAGCCCTTGACACTGTTGATCATTCCTCCTCAACACTCTCTCATCTCTAGATTTTTGAGGCACTGTTCTCCTGGTTCTTCTACCTATCTGACCACTCCTCAGCTTGCTTTGCTGGATTGTCATTTATATCACGCCATCTAAATGTAGACATCCCCTAGGGTTCTGTCCTGGTCCGTCTTCTCTCTCTATACTATCTCACTGGGTGAGCTCATCTGTTCCCGTGGACTATTACATCTCTATGCTGATGATTCTCAAATCTACCTATTCTGCTTCAACCTCCAATCTCCCATCTTGAACTGTCTTTTAGACATCTCAATCTGGATGTCCAGTAGGTCTTAACCTTAACCTCTATAAAACTGAACTCATTATTTCCCCCCTAAACCCTCCCCCTCCTCCTTCCCCATTGCTGTAGAAGGCAATACTATCCTCCCAATCCCTCAGTTTCACCCTAGGATTCATCCTTGACTACTTTCTCTCTCTCTCTCTTTCTTTCTTTTTTTCTCTCTCTCTCCCTCTCTCTTTCTCTTTCTCTTTCTCTCTTTCTCATCCCCATGACCAAGCTTGTCATCTTTATTTCTGCAGCATCCCTCAAATATGCCCCCCTCTCAAAGTGATTTTCCTAGGCTAGGTCTCACCATGTCACCCATCTCTTCAATAAACTTCAGTGGCTCCTGATTGCATCCAAGCTCTACCAGATTTCCTGTCTTCTTATACCTGATTCCCCACCACATACTATTTGATCCAACAACCCTAGTCCCCTTGCTGTTCCTTGAAGAAGACATTCTCTCTTGGCTTTGGTCATTTTCTCTGCCTGGAATGTTATGCAAGATTATGTCTTCCAACCCCTCATGTTACAGATGAGGAAACTGAAGTATGGGGGGAATCATAGGCTCACAGATTTAGAGCAGGAGGGGACCTCTCTGTGAATGAGAATCCCTTCTTCACCATGTCCCACAAGGGGTCATCAAGCCTCTGTAAATGGCCTGGGGTAGTGAACCAGCTCCTGACAATGATGTTCATTCCTACCTCTCCTCCCTCTTTCTTTCTGAATCCCAGAATCTCAGAGTTGGAAGGGACCTCAGGGTCCAGCCTCTATCTGAGTTCTCTTCTATAATATTCCTAAGAAATGGTCATAGGGTCATAGAGCCAGAAAGGACCTTAGAGGCCAACCTGTGCAATCCTTTCATTTTACAAATGAGGAGACTGAGGCCCAGAGAGGGGAAGTGACTTCTCCAAGGTCACAAAAGGGTTAGTTAGTCAGTCATCTAATATCTATTTAGTCTCATTTATGTGCCAGGCACTGAAGTAAGTGCTTAGGAAACTGAGGCCCAGAGAAATAAATGAACTGCCCAGATTCAAATTGCTAATGTCAGAGATGAGATTGGCTTCCTGACTCAAAGTCTGGCACTCTACTCACTATGCCATGCTGCCTCTGGCGTAGTTCCTCATACCTGCCCCCAAGTGAAGAGAGACTTTCCTTTTCTCCTCTATTCCTCCTCTTTTCTTATCCCCTTTTCTTCTCTCTCTCCCTTCCTCCTCTGTTTCTTATTTAATCACAGAATCTCAGCACTGGGGGCAGGGAGGGCATGGCCGTCTCCTTCAATCCCTCCTGTACCCCCTTAGACAAATAAATGATGAGAGCTGACAACAGCCACTTAAACAGCATAACAGGTAATGAATGGAATCATTGGCCTTCTCAGCAGCAGGTCTCTCACCACTGACAGAGAGCCCAGTTAGATAATCAGCCCTGGCTGATATTCTGGGTGCTGCAGTGACTGCATCTTTACTGTGGGCAAAGCAGCACTGCTTCATACAGGAAATCACAGGGACAGGATAAGACAGAAAAAGAGAAGTGGGTTATCCCTCCAGGCTCCCTGGTTTCCCTCTTTCCTTCCTTCCTTCCTTCCTTCCTTCCTTCCTTCCTTCCTTCCTTCCTTCCTTCCTTCCTTCCTTCCTTCCTTCCTTCCTTCCTTTCTTCCTTCCTTCCTTCCTTCCCTCCTTCCTTCCTTCCCTCCCTCCTTCTTCCAATATAGTGGTAACTCACATTTTTGGAGTGCTTTGAGATTTACAAAGTGCTGTCCTCACAATAACCCTGGATGGTAGGCAGTACAGAGAATGTTATCCTCACTTTACTGGTGAAGAGAATGTGGCTCCTATCCTGGTACCATGATAGAGTGAAGTGATGTTTCAATTTACAAAGTAAAGGCTGTAATTCGATCCCAGGTCTTTTCTAATTGGCTTTGTGACTTTGGGTAAGTCATTGCCTCACTTTGGGCTTCAGTCTTCCTTTCTGCATACTGAAGGGGCTGAGTTTGTTGATGTCTAAACTTCTTCCAAGTGCAGCCATTCTTTGCTTCAAGGTCTCTCACACGCTAGCTATTTTATGTTCCAAGATGCTTTCCAGATTTGGTATTTCATGTTCTGAGATCTCTCCCAGGCCTGACACTCCCTGTTCTAACATCCCTCCCAGGCCTGACATTCCCTGTTCTCAGGCCCCTTGTTCTTAGGACCCTCCCAGCTCTGTCTCCTACAACTCCTCCCAACTTTCATTCTAACTGTGTCATTCTGTGTAGTGGTTTTTCAGGAGTTTTCAAGGGAGGCACTGAAATGAAATTCTTCCTTTTGTCTTCAGCTGCCTAGAGAAGAGACTTCAGGTCTTCCAGCCTGAGGACCACCATCAGGTCTCAGCAATGACCACAGGTGTCAGGGGCCTTTGGAAGCCCTACAGCATGGGGAAGATTGAAGGTGAATAGGGAGAATGAGAAGAAAAATGTGCTCACAGTTTGAGCTGTCCATGGTGGAAGCAGCTCCAACTGGGGACAATGAGCTTTTTGTCAATGGAGGGTTCAAACAGAGGCAAATTAGTATTTATTGGGGATGTTGTGGAAGGGCTCCCTGTATCAGGTACAGGTTAGATGACATCTGAGGTCCCTTCTTGTTCTATAATTCTATTTCCTCAAATGATCTCCTCTCTACGACCTCATTTGTCCTTGTGATAGATGTGGGGTAGGAATTATTATGTCCATTTTACTAATGAGCAAACTGAGGTCACATTACACAATAGAAACTTTACCAAAGTTACACTGTGATAGTGTAGATCTAGAGCTGGAAACAACATGAAGCCCATCATTTAACAAGTGAGGAAACTGAGGCCTGGAAAGGTTAATCGACTTGCACAGTGTCCCACAGCTAAGTTTTCAAGGTAGAATTTGAATCTAGGTCTTTCTGACTCCAACCAGTGCCCTATCCACTATGCTTGAAATCCAAGTTATGCTACTTCTTGTGAGTTTGACTTTGGGCAAGTTGCTTGGCTTCCTGGGACTCAGCTTCTTCATCTATGTAATGGAGTTGGACCAGATGACCTCTGAGGTTCCTTCTAGTTCTAAGAACCTACAATGAAGTGAGTCCTTGATCTGTTCAAAACTATTTTTGCCCCAGTTGAAAATATTCCTACTTATAGCTCTGGAGGGATTAAGACCCAAAACAAGAATGTGTGAAAATGTATAGAAGTATTTGAGAGGTATGAGCACAGTGCTTTGTGAGATCTGAGGGAGAAGAATGTTATTTCTTGAGGGATCAATAAAACCTTTTTGTAGGTTGAATTTGACTTTGGCTTTTGAGGAAGTGTAGCAATTCAATTGGCAAGAGCTGGAAGAAGGGCATGTAGGATATAGGAAAAGAGATGAGCAAAGTCATGAAGGTGGGACAATTCAGACTAAGTTCAGGGAATAGTAAATAGTACAGTTGGCCTAGAGGGAAATAACACAGGACAAAGCTGGAAAGTTATGATGGTGCCAGATCATGGAGAGCCTTGAATGTCAGACAAATCAATTTGAACTCTATTTAGTAGGTAATAGGGAACCATTTGAGACGAATGAAACAACCAGATCTTTATGCATATAACAGTCTAAACAGAGTATGAAGAATGGATTGGAGGGAGAGAGAGTGAAGGCTCCATTGGTGAGAGCCAACTTTTCTTGGGGGAATGTTGGTCAGTTTTAGGAGTTTTTCTGTAGCTTGGATGATAAAATTTTTTTCTAGGCATAAAAATGTGACCTTGTTTTTTTAATATCTTAAAAAAAACTGATCTCTACTTGCTTCCCCAAGAAGATTCCATTACCATATGGCGACGTCTCAGCCGGAATGGAACCCCAAGTGAAACCCTGAGGAATTTGGCCAAGCTCACCTGAGGGCATCCCTCTCTAATGTGGCTGTCTGCTGTGTCATATCATAGACATCAAAGGTTGCCCACACCCCATGTCAGGCACTCTTCCTACCCCCACACAAGACAAGTGAATTTTGCTGCCTCTCTGCAAAGAAATCCATGAGATCATGAGTCCCTGCCCCCTCCTACTTCTTTCTCTACTCGGGGGCTGCAAAGGAGATGCTTGACACAGAAGTAAGATGGGATAAGGAATGAGATAAATTGGAATAAGGTGGCTCAGAGGGGGCAAGAGGAGTCAGACTAAGAGAGCTCCATCACTGAAAAGTGGAGAGTTCTGAGCCTGTCAACCAAGACCTGGTGTTTCAAAGGCAACCTTTTCCACATCTGTTTTTGGAAGGAAAAGTGTTCCACAAACAGTAAATGCTTGTTATAAACAATTGCCATGTGTAGAGGACTGTATGAAATACTGAGGATGGAGAGATGAAAATCCACATGACCTTTGACCTCAAGGAACTTCCAGTCTATGGGGGTGAGGGGAGGAAGGCTAAGACCAACAAACATGGTACAAAGTAGAGGGACAAAAGAGAGACCCAAAGTACTCGAAAGGAGAAGATAGTAGCAATGCTGGTGCTGGTGCTGGTGATAGTGATGGTGATGATGCTGGTGCTGGTGATAGTGATGGTGATGATGCTGGTGCTGGTGATAGTGATGGTGATGATGCTGGTGCTGGTGATAGTGATGGTGATGATGCTGGTGCTGGTGATGATGGTATGTGTGTGTGTGTGTGTGTGTGTTATTGAGGAAAGTTCCATGGCAGAAGTGGCATCTCAGGTGGTCCCTGAAGAAGAGAGTACTTCATTGTTTCATTTTTAAAAGGGTAGCTAAGTGGTGCAGTGGATAGAGCATCCTGCCTGGAGTCAGGAAGACTCATCTTCGTGACTTCAAATCTGGCCTTAGACACTTACTAGTTCTATAACCTTGGACAAGTTTGCCTGAGAACTAGAAATGTCAGAGCTGGGAGGTCACATAGAGCATAAAACATCAGAACTAGACAGAATCTTAGAAATGAGAAAATCAGAGCTGGGAGGGGCCTTAGAACACAGGCACATACTTTGGAGAGTGTGTTCTGTAATGCCTCGTTTTATAGACTGAGGAAACTGAGTATCTGAAGGGGGAATTGCCTTGTCCAGAATCACACACCTAGTCCATAGCAGAGTGGGTCTACAATCAACATCAACATAAAAATGTCTCAAGAAAAATAAAAACAAAGGACAGATCTCCCATTTCAAATTTGTTACCAAGTGAGGCTTCCAATAGGCAGCAGGGCTCTGAGAAAGGGAGAACACTGGCTACACTGGAGGCCAGGGAGTATGATAATTTTGGTATGGGGCCTCAGGATGCCTGAAACTAAGCTGGATACAGTCACTTATTGGTAAATGTTCACCAACTGACTTTCCAAAAGAAAAAAAAAAGAAAGTAAGCAGGATACACTTTTTTTTTCGCTTTTTTTTTTGGAGGGCAGTTGGGGTTAAGTGACTTGCCCAAGGTCACACGGCTAGTTTTGTGTGTGTGTGTGTGTGTGTGTGTGTGTGTTAAGTGTCTGAGGCCAGATTTGAACTCAGGTCCTCCTGACTCCAGGGCCGGTGCTCTATTCACTACACCACCTAGCCACCCCTGCAGGATACACTTTTTTTTTTGCTTTTTGTAGGGCAGTTGGGGTTAAGTGACTTGCCAAAGGTCACACGGCTAGTTTTTTGTGTTAAGTGTCTGAGGCCGGATTTGAATTCAGGTACTCCTGACTCCAGGGCCGGTGCTCTATTCACTGTGCCACCTAGCCGCCCCAGGATACACTTTTAAGTTTAATCGATATTAATATTTTTCATCACTTTGTTAAGCCTAGACAATCATCAAAACAATAAACCAAGCCCTAATTTGTAGCATTTACTGATTTCCAAGATGTAAATGCTCGTACTAAAAATTTAACAACTGACTCTCCACACAGTATCTACTGGCTCTAGCATCTTCCTGGCTGGATAGATGGTTTAGGGAAACAGAATGTGGGAGAAACAGCTAAGTAAAGCTTTTTTTTCAGGGATATAGAAAACATACATGGGAAATAAACTAGACTTAGGAATAATCTAGCAAAAGGAAATAGCAGTTCCAGTCAGACGAAATCAGCCAAAGAGCCTAGTCCAGTCTATTTTAGTGGAAGGCAAGTGTCCTCTTGTCTTCTTTCTTCTTGTCAAAGGATGGGAAAGGAGGGCTCAGCAAAGTAGGTAAGAATTGGGAGAAACAGTAGGACCCAAAAAAGGAAAGCCAGTAGTGGACACTTTCCCACATGTGATACTCTAGATGTCCCACCTCTGTGCCTTTGCCCTGGCTCTACCCCATGCCTGGTGTACCCTCTCTGCACGCCTCTTAGAATCTCTTATTTTCTTCAAATCTCAGCTCAAGTGCTACCTTTTATACGAGGCTCTTTCTGACCCATGTACCTTCTTCTAATTCCCCTCCCCACAATGATTCTGTATTTATGGATACTTCTATTTGGATGAATGGTAGCTTGGTCTAGATAGAGAATTGGTCCCCAAAGCAGGAAAGCCTGAGTTCCAATCTTGCCTTTGAGACATGATCCTGGGCAGGACACTCACCCTCTCTTAGGCCACAAGTTTCAGAGAAGGTGCCAGCCTACGTTGGTAAAGGGAATTTTCTCATTTGGGAATTCATGGGTCCAGTTCTGATTCCTGTCCCTCAGAGGGACATATTGTTTCTTCTCCCCCAATATAAAGTAAGCTCCTTGAGGCCAGGCATTCTTGCTTTTTTGTCCCTTTGTATCCTGGCACACAGCAGGTGCTTAATGCTTGTTGGTTGATTGAGTGAATAGCAGTTTCCTCCTGCCTCATTTTGTCTTTGTATCACCAGGATCTAGCCCAGCTGGTGCTTACTAAATGCTGCCTGATTGATTTAGTAACACAATCTTTGGACAAAAGAACAGCTGCCTTCCTCCCTCCATCACAGGGTTCATAGGAGTTAGGGAAGGGATCACCGAGGCTGTAGGGCTTATTTTGCTGTTACAGATGAGAAGCTGAGTCTAGGTCTGAGGTGTTAATGATGACTTGCTTCAGACAAAGGTTAGAGAAACTGGGAATCAATATCCAAAGTCCAAGTCAATTTAATTTGAGTGACTTCAACGCTTATTAAGAATGAACAGCTGAGGAGGTAAGGACCTAAGTGGGTCGGTAATAGAAGGGAGGGGGTGACAGAAGAAAGGACAGACCCATGTTCTGGCAAAGCACTAGGAGGAATCAGAAGAAAGAACTATAAAGTAGGATTCAAGGGGGTACTGACAGGGGGCAGGGATTCCTGGGCTAGGCATCCTTGGGTTAGGCATTAAAGAGAGACTTCAATAGACAGAGATGGGGGTGGGGCTCTATTTGAACTATATGAACAAAGACGCAGCCATGGGAGGGGGACAGGGTGACAGTGGGATGAGGTATATGGGGAAAATAGTGAGAGATGAGGCTGGAAGGATACACAGAAGTCAGTGAAGGTCATGGGATCAAAGAATTTAAACCTGGAAGGGGCCTCTAAGGTCATTGTGTCTCACTCCATTTCACGGATGAGGAAATTGAGGTTCAAGGGAGTTAAGTGACTCCCTTAGAGTCACACAAGTGAATGAGATGCTGAAATTAGACCAAAAGCCCTAGGACTCCAAAGTCATCACTATCTCCACTATGTTATGGAGATGGGATTGGGAGTCAGAGAACTGCTGGAAAACCACACACACACACACACACATACACACACACACACTCACACACACACGTATATGTATGTGTGAGTAGAAATATAAAATACAACCTCCTTCTGAGATATATCACCTATTTTTATTTACACACTTGCTAGGCGACTGGGATAGAATAATTTTTAATCTCTCTGGGTTCAGTATCTTCAACTGGAAAGTGATGGAGTTTGATGGAGCTTTGGCTCCCATACGTGATCCAAGGGTGCCCCGAAATGGCCTCCATGTATGGCCCGCCTGAGATTTCTAGTCACTTCACAGACGCCTCATGCTCAACAACAACTTAATTCATTCGACACCAACTTTCTCATCAATTTGATCAAAGTCAGTCAACAAAGAAACACCGACTGTTAAGTTCCCTTTTGTGTGAATAGAGATGATTGAACTGATTTTTAGATTGCTTTTGTCCAATTGCTCAAAAAATCCATTATGTTTGAATTTGTATTTGTCTGACTCTTTGGGATCCCATTTGGGGTTTTCTTGGCAAAGATACTGAGCAGTTTGCCATTTCCTTTTCCAGCTCATTTTGCAGATGAGGAAACTGAGGCAAAGGGGGTTAAGTGACTAGTTCAGGGTCACAATATAGTTCTAAGGCCAAATTTGAACCCCTGACTCCATTTCACCACCCAGCTGCTATTTTTGAATAGCTAACACCATCATTATCAAGAAAAACTCTCAAGGCTGGCTTGCGTGTTATCTGGTCATGTGGACCATTATTGAAAAGAGTTGGATGCCCTAGCCTGACTTTCTTAAGTTTCCTTCTCCCTCTCCATTCTTCTATTCTACTTATTAACACGTTATTGGCAGTTTATTAAGGTGAGTCAGTTCTTCTGACCCTTAAATTTTTCCAAAAGGTTTTTCTCCTCAGGCTTCCTAGAAGTTTTGTTGAGAATTTCAGAGGATTTAGGAATAACCTCTGTTAACTTGGGACTCCACTTTTGGGGTCTCTGATGGAGGATGACATTAGGAGATAAGGCATCAATTGGATCAATGCAAAATTGGGAATCAGATGGTTTATTTTGGGCCCCCTTTCACCTTCATCTTCACACTTTCCATGTCCTCCTTCCCAAGTATCAGGACTTTCTTTCTTCTTATCAGAACTGGCTAGATGTCTCAGGGGAAAGATCTAATACCCTCACTCATGCTAATGTGTTAATAGCTGATAAGGATAAATGCTGTCTTAAAAGACCTGGGGGTTTTAGAGGCCTGGGAGCTCAGTATACTTCAATAACGTGAGATGACAGCTGAAAAGGGATCTTTGGATGCTTGGAAAGAGGCAGAGTGCCCAGCACTAGGGTACGGACAGCACCTCTAGAATAGGGAAGAGGAAGACCTAGGGAAGCAAGACCTCTTGCCTTCTGACTACATCCAGAGGACTGTGTTCACTTTGGGATGCCATATTTTGGGGAGGATATTGACAGGGTGGAGAGCATTCAAAGGAAGGAGACTGAGGGATCTAGAAACTAGGCCACATAAGGATAGGTTGAAGGAAATTGGGGTATTTAGCCAAGAGAAGTATAGACTTAAGGCAAATGTAGTGTCTTCCAGTATTGGGTGGGTTGTCAAGTGGACCTACTCCACTTGGTCTGGAAGGGTAGAGATGAAGTGGGCAAAACCAGGACCAAGGGATAGAAATGACACAGCAGCAGATTTAGGCTTACCCTTAAAAAACCTTCCAAAACATAGCTGTTCTTATTTTGTGGTAGCTCAAAAAGCTGAAAACTGTCCTTTTATTGAGGAATGGCTAAGCCAGATGGTGTTTAAGAATGTAATGGAATATTATTGTGTTTTAAGAAATAGAAAATGGGAAGATCTCTATGAACTGATGCAAAGAGAAGTAAGCAGAAATAGAACAATTTGCACTATGAAAAAAGCAGCTTCAAGTCTGTTTAGAGCTTTGATCAAATGCTTTGACAAACTACAAGAACAAAGATGAAACACTCCCTTTTTGACAGAGAAAGAATGAACTGAAAATGTAGAAAATGACACATTTTCAGAAATGATTAATGTAGGAAATTTTGTTTTGTTGGATTATACAGCTATGGATTGAGAAATCTGTTTTCCTTTCCTTTTTAAAAAATTGACCAAAGAGGGAGATTTAATATAAAAACTATTATTTGAAACATAAAGATAATTTTTTTTAACAGAAAAAATAGCCAATCAGAACTATTTCAGATTAGAATGAGTGGTCACAATGAGTTCTCTATCAGTCAATTAATAAGCATTTGTTAAATGTCTGTTATGTTTCAGGCACAAGGGGATACAAAGAAACACAAAAGATAATCTCTGTCCTAAAGAGCTGCTTCTAGTCTAATGATTTCCAAGCAAAGAATCACCTCTTGGGGAGGCCGCAGTGGTGAGTCTTGGTTAGATATGGGCTGGAGCAGATGATCTCTGAACTACCTTCCAGTTCTAGGCTTTAATGACTCGGGGCTTATTTCTCCCAGGAGTCAACCTGGCAATGACTTGATCCAAAGTACTTACTCTTCAGTGACAACCATGAGGAAGATGACAAAGCTCCTCACTGCTTACAAACGCTTACAGACATTTCCTTGCAATAGCCCTCTCAGCTCTGATGACCCCCTTTCTAAGGTTTCTCTCAGATCAGACAGGCTCTGTTCTAAGGTCCCCTCCTATCTATAGCATTTCATGTTAAAAGATGCCTCCTTGCTCTGAATTTTTCCCTTCTAAGGGCCCTCCTTCCTAGTTCTGATGGTCTCTGTCCTTAAGTCTCTGCCAGATCTGATGATTTTATGATCTAAGTATATTGCAACTGTTGCCAATGTCCTCTAAGGATTGATAGATACTCTTTTAAAAATAAATTGAAATGAAAAATTGATTAAATGTCCATTATATGCAAAATACTTTATGTTATTGTTTAGGTTAGAGAACATTCTCAGTATTCTCTAAAAAAAATGTGTTATCATTCCTTTTTGGACCAGAATGCTATACCATAAAAGCAATTGCTTTCTATCATAATATGATTTTTATTTTATTTCTTATGTTATGTTTGGGTTTGGCTAGATGGTGCTAGGTAGATATATCAAACTTGGAGTCATAAGGACTCATTTTTTTGGCTTCAGATTCTAGTTGTGACCCTGGGCAAGTCACTTCCCCCTATTTGCCTCAGTTTTCTCATCTGTAGAAAGAGCTGGAGAAGGAAAATGGCAAACAACTCCAGTATCTTTGCCAAGAAAACCCCAAATGGAGTCACAAAGAGTTAGATGTGACTGAAAATGACTGAAAAACAAGCAATAGATAGAGTGATGGGTCTGGAGTCAGCAAGATCTAAGTTTAAATTCAGCTGTAGACACTTACTAGCTGAGTGACCCAGACAACTCACTTGACCTTCTGTTTGCCTCAGTTTCCTTAACTGTAAAATGGGATAATAATAGCATCTCCGTTTCAGGGTTGTTGTGAGATCAAATGAGATAATGTCTGTAAAGCATGCAGCACTGTGCCTAGCACAGATTAAGATTATACAAAGGTTAACTATTATTGTTATTAAAGTGCTTAGCACAGTGCCTAGCAGAGTAGATACTAAATGTCACCTACTAGCTGTTATTCATAAGATCATAGATTTAAGCCTAGAAGGGACCTTTGAGGTCACAAAGTCCAATTTCATTTTAAAGTTGAAGAAACTGAGTCTTAGAGAAGTTAAATGACTTTTCCAAGTTCACATGGGCCACCAAGGACAGAGGCAAGATTTGAATCCAGTTCCTCTGTTTCCAAAGTCAGTCCTTCTTCCATGGTATCTCATTGGGTGTGAGCTGCAATGTAGTACATTGGGAATTAGGAAGCCTCCTTTTTCCACTGACTTTCAGTGTGACCTTGGGCAAGTCACCTGACTTTTTTGAGGCTCGGTTGTAAAAGGAAGGAAGCTAGACTAGCTAATCCCTAGAGTCCTTTCTGCTCAAAATTTCACTGATTCAAAAATATGTTCCATGTAGGTCAGATGCAACTCATGCAGATTTGTTTGAGCATAGAAAGTTACTTAAATAGGTCTGCAAAAACACTGTTGAAACAATGAAGGCAGCAGTGTTTTGATCACTCAGGAAATGACCACTTGAAGCCCTAGCTGCCTAGTGTCCTCAATGGTTTCCATGAAAACAGGACATTAGGGATAATGGCATTACAGGGGACAGAGAGTTCCATGAGGAAGAATGCTCTGTTAGCTACATCAGAGGTAAACAGTCTGATGCTCAGGGAGGAAGGATTCAAAGGACACACCCCTTTCTAGCATCCTTGCTAACCAAAGACATTTAGTACAGACTTCTGATTAGAGTGTAATCTTCACAAGGCCAGAGAATATATTTAACTGGGTATCTTTTTAATAAAATGACTGAGGGTTTTGAAGTTTGCAAAAGCCTTTACATCTGTTATCTCAGAACCTTACAACTACTCTGTGAAGAGGGTCTGATGATCCCCACTGTAGAAAAAAAGAGACCGAGGTCAATAGAGACGTAGTGACATGCCCATAGTCACAGAGCTACTAAGGATAATAGGTGGAAGTCAAATCCAGGTCTTTCTTCCTCCAGGGGCAGCACCAGGATCTCTCTTTCTTCCTCTTCCCTTTTCTCTCCTCAAGGAGAACTTCATACAATAGGAACTTCATAAATCTGAATTTATATGGAAGAGAAGGGTGTCTTTTTCTGTTTGGTTCTAGAGGGCAGGGCCAGGAAGAACAATGACAGAGAAGCAGTTTTATGCTTGTAAGGCTCAACATCCTAAAGATGGAATTGGCCAAAGCCAGAAAGGAGAAAATTCCATATTGTTGGAGGCCTTCTATCACAGGCTGAATGATTATTTTTTGGGTGTGTTGTGGAGAAGTTTCTTTTTAGGTATGGGTTGGATTAGGTGACCCCAGTGATGCCTTCCAAATATAGGATTCTGTGAATGTGTCTCTAAGGATATAAATGGTGGGCCTGGTTTCAAGTCTCACCTTTGACACATACTGTCTGTATGACCCTAGAGAATTTCCTGATTGTACTGCAGTTTGGCTGTTGACCTGCATTGGCAGGAGGAGTTTCTTCACTAGGTGTTGCCTATGACAATGAGACCACAGACTGGGACCGAGCTGGCCTTCTTAGTCAATGGAGCACTGTGCTTGAAGTCAGGAAGATCTGAGTTCAAATCCTGCTTCAGACACCATGTGACCTTGGATGAATCACTTGTAATACCTCAGTTTCTTCATCTGTAAAACTGGAATAATAATAGCACCATCTACCTCCCAGGGCTGTTGTGAGGAGCAAATGAGTTATGTAAAGAGCTCTCCAAATTTTAAAGTACCATATAAATAAATGCTAACTATTCATATTCTATCTTGCACATGTCTTCATATTCCTTAGCACCTAGAACAATGCCTGTGGCATGGTAGGTGTGTAATAACTGTGAGCTGAATTGAATTGAGGGAGAGTATTTAGTCTGCATCTTGAGAATGAATATATGAGAAGAGAAGGACATTTTGAAAGTCAGGCTGGGGTTGGGATACAAGGGACTATTACTGGTGCTGCTACTTCAGATTGTTCTGAAAGGTGCTATTGCATAATGGATAGTTAGTTGAACTGAGAGTCAGGAGAAACCTGGGTTCACATCCAGCCTCTGACATTTACTAGCTATGGGACTGCAGGCAAGTGTCTTAACTGCTCTGAATTTCATCTCACAGAATGATTGATTAAATATCTGCATCTCACAAGTGCAGGGTAGAATTCCAGCCAACCTGGAGAGCAGAATGGCTTCTGTGACTTTCTAAGTTGGTTAATGAGATAGCTTAGCCCTTGTGGATTTCTCTGGGAAATATTTTATCTTTTGCTGCAGTGTACTGCCTGGGTACACTTTTCTCAAGTCATTTCAGTCTATGTAGCTGTATATGATTGCTTTTCCCCCAACAATTCTTTTAATTCATGAAGCAAAGGAAAGAGGGAAAAAGAGAAAGGAAGAGAGGAAGAGGAGAGGGAGGGAGGAAGATGAGAGAGATAGAAGGAGAGAGGGAAAGAAGGAGAGAGAAAGGCAGAAAGAGATGGAAAGAGAGAGTGAGTGAGAAAGGAAGAGAGAGAGGAAGAGAGAGAAAGACAGAAAGAGATGGAGAGAGGGAGAGAGGAAGGGAGAGAGAGAGGGAGAGAGACAGAGAGAGAGCAACAGAGAGAAAAGAAGAAAGGAAAGGAGAGAGAGGAAAAAGAGAAAGAGGAAGGGAAAAGGAAAAGAGTGGGAGAAGGAAAGATAGAGAGAGAGAAAGAAGGAAGTAGAGAGAGAAGGAAAGAGAGAGGAGAGAAAGAAAGACAGGTATGAAGGAAGAAAGATGGTAAGAAAGAAGAAAAGGAAAGGAGAAAGAAAGAAGGTCATGTAGTATAGAGGGAAAAGTCCTGGATCTGAATCCAAAAGACCTGAATTTGAATCCTTACTCCAGCTCTCCCTGCCTGTGTGACCTTGGATTTGGGTGCCTTTATCTCTGGACCTTACTCTCCTCCACTGTAAAATGAAGGGTTTGGACTGGATCTCTAGGTCCCTCCCCTTCCTTTAGGGAAGGAAGGAACAACTTGGGAGAATTAATATGACAACAAAGAAACGTAGTTTGAGACATTAAAAAGCATAAACACAAGCAAGTTAGCTTGCCTGTATTAGTTTTGTTATCAAATGTATATCCATATCATGAAAATGACAGATTTATTCCCATTCTAGAGCACTATTCCCAGGTCTGCTCTGGACTTGCTTTGTTCCTGGACTGTTATTTCATTACCCTGTGCTCACTTTCCTTCCCTCTTAAAAGATGATAGTATTGACCTACTTCACGGGGAAGATTGTCCTATAAGTAGAAAAGTTTCTAGTCTGGTATTTTTTTTTCTAAATTATTATCCTTGATAAGGAGCTGAGTCTTATCATTCTTTCCCCCATTTTCCTTTTTGAAAGGGGTTGATAACATGAAATGGAAAACACCAGATTTTCCATTTGTGGGTTTAAAAAAATATCATTGGAAAACATCTCGCTTGAATTGACTGTAAGATGTTGAGATCCTCCAGGGACCACAAAGAGACCTCCCTGGACCCTCTTGTCATTCTCCAGTTTCTGCAGATTGCTCCTACCAAGTTTCTCTTAGTGTTATATGAACTTCTTTCAAGATAGAATTTGGCTCAGAAGACGGCTTTGAAAGATGCCGTGTGACTGGGAAAAATTTACAAAAGGAAGGCAGGATTCAGCAATCTCCCCCAAGTTTAATCAATGTCCTCACCTCCCTAGATGTCAGGGAAAAAAGAAAAAAAAAACATTTAAAAATCCAGATCCCATAAATGCCTCAGCTCTATAGCCTCTGCTCTCAGGTTCTACAAGGACCAGCAAAGGGAATGGGGCACAGCAGCTCATTCAGCCCAGAATTCCATCTTCTTTTGATCGCTCTTATTTCTCTCTCTTTTTATTTAAAGGTTTTATTGTTACCTTTTGTTTTTACGTCATAATCATTCCTAGATCGATACTTTCCTACTGGATTCTGTGAACTCTTCTTTATGGTAAAGAAAAAGACAAGTAAAACCAATTGACCAAACCAACCACATCTGCCCAAGTGGGCAATATTCCACACCCAGAGTCCTCATTTTCCTAATAAAAAAGGGAAGTTTATTTCCTCCATCTTTTTCCTGGGGCCAAGATTAGTTATAATTACATAGCACTGGGCTTTGTTTAATTGTCCTTTTCATTTGCACTGTTTCAATCATTATGAACACATATGTATGCATGCACACACACAAACACATACCAGTTTTTTTCCTGGATTGATTCACTGAATATCAGTTTATAGGATCATGAATCTGGAGCTGGAAGGCACTTAGGAATATGGTGTAGTACATAGGGAGAAAACTTGGAGTTTAAATCCAGCTCCAGATACCTACTAACTGTGTGGACCTGGTGAAGTCCCAGCTTCACCATGCCTAAGTTGGCTAATTTATAAAATGATGGCTTTTCCTTACCCTCTCTTTCCCTTCCCTATTGTATTCAAAAGACTCTAAAGTCCTTTCCATTTTTACACCTCTCACACTTGTGATTGAGTAAAACCCTCTCATTCTACAGAGAAGGAAACTGAGGCTGAGAAGGGTTAAATGACTTGACAGAGGTCACACAGGTAGTGACAGATTTGAGCTAGGATCCTTGGGCCCTGAAGTCCTTCCACCTCTCTAAGACTCATAATTACTTATATTCACCACGTTTTATAGAATAAAAATATTCCATAATATATATTTGTGTATAATTTGTTCAGTTACAATCAAGGGACCCATTGTCCTTCCCATTCTTTGCTACTACAAACAAATACTATCATGATAATTTTGATATGCAAGGGACCCTTCTGAGGCTGCTCAGTGATACGTGGATAGGCGGACATATTTGGCATTAGGGAGAGGCCAGAGTTCAAATCCTGCCTCAGGCACTTATTAGTTATGTAATCCTGGGAAACTCACTTAACATTCAACCCCAGTTTCCTCATCTATAGAATGGGTATTATTATAATGGCATTTACCTTCCAAAGTAGTTGAAAGGATCAATTGAAATGGTATATGTAAAGCACTGTATACATTCTAGCTATCATCATCATCATCATCATCATCATCATCATCATCATCATCATCATTTCTCTCTTTGGGGTACTGGCCCAGCAGTGGGATCTTTTTTTTCAGTTGGAACTATTTTGCCTATGAAAATTTGCCCAGAGGATCATGCAGTCATCAAACCCTAGTTAGACAAGCCTTTAGGGGACATTTATGCCAGATTATACCTTGAAAGGTATTTTTTTGCATCCCTCACAAGTAAAGCTCTCTGGTTCATCATGGGGAACTCAGTGCCTCCCTAGGAAGCCCACCTCACTGTGGCACAGCCCTAATTATTGGGCTTATATTGTCTTATTCTGTTTCTCTGTAGCTTTTATATCCTACTTTCTCCAGCATAGCAACTCAATTCAAAAATGCTTACCTAGCCACTCATGTAACTGGCATTGAGCTAGGTGCTGGGGATATAAATAATAATAGTAATGATGAAAATAATAATTCATATTTCTATAGTGCTTTAAGGTTTTCAAAGTGCTTTATAAACATGACCTCATTTGATTGCAACTACAGCCTCTTAGGAGATTGATGCTATTGTTGTCTCTCCATGCAGAGGGAGAAACTGAGGCCCAGGGAGGCTAAGTGACTCACTTAGGGACACACAGTACTAAGTGTCTGAGGCTAGATTTGAACTTAGGACTTGCTGACTCCAAGTCCCATGCTCTATCCTCTTTGATATCTAGTTACTAAAGATAAAAATTGAATAGTCTCTCCTTGTAAGTTGATTGTATTCTTTTTGGGAAAATAATGTTCACACAGATAAGTATGTATATATGTACATATAATATATAATATTAATTATATTATTATATTATATATTATATTAATATACATATATTATATATGTACATACAATATATAATATTTATATGTATATATACACACATACACACACAAAGTAAATTTGAGGGAGAGGCAAGAGCTTTCACAATCCCTGGGCTCAGAAGGGCCTCTGGAGGACTTGGCATATGAGCTGTGGTTTAAGCAAGAGGGAGGCTCTAAGAGCTGGAGGTTTGAGGAGGGACAGCATTCCTAGCATGGAATGTATTGTGTGAAGGCATGGAAATGAGATGTGGGAGACAGAAGATCATGTGTGGGGAACAACGAGTAAATTACTTAATCTGAAACTGAGAGTGTATGAAGGAGGGTAATATGGGATTAGTTTGGAAACATAGACAGAAAAGGACTTTCAATGCCAGAGGAATTTACATTTTATCTAAGAGGCAAGAGAAGGCCACTGAAGCTTCTTGAGCACTGGAGTGACTTGGTCTGTGTTTAAGGATCACTTTGTCATCTGGGTAGCAGATAGATGGAAGAGAAAAGAACATGGAAGAATGGAAGCAAATTGAGAGACTGTGGAGGTGCAGGGAGAGAAAGGGACGGATGCAAGAGATATCATGGAGGAAGAACTGACATAACTTGGTAATTGACTGGAGGAGTAAGAGGAATTGAACAATGGAGGATCAAACCTCCATTGGTTATCCTGGGTGAGTGGAGGATGCCAGCACCCTGGACAGCAGCATCATTGTGAAAAAGAGCACCTAGGCTAATCTCTTCCACAGGGCCATTTTCCAGACATTGGAGGAGACCTAGTGCTTCCCTCTTGCTTCTACCTCCCCTCCCCCCCCACCATGAGTATTCTCTTCTCCATGCTAAACCACTTCAGTCCTTTCAGTGGACCCTTCAAGTGCTTAGCATAGTGACTCGGCACAAAACTGTTGCTAACAAATGCTCATTCCTTTTCCTTATACAGCCTGCTCTTCTTCTACTATTTCTTTTCAAGCTTGCCTTCCCTAAAATATGGCCCTGAGGTGTGGAATAATACCATGATTCTACATTGATTTAAGGTTTATAAATTGATTTCCTCAAAGCAGTCCTGGAAAGTATTATTATCTCCATTTTACAGGTGAGGAAAATGAGGGTTCAGAGGACTGACATGATTTGGGTGTCGTCACCAGTCCATTAAGGAGCTGAGGAGGGATCCTAGTAGGGGTGTGCTGGTTACTTTTAACAACTGGCTCTCTGAATGGCAGGATGTACTTTTAAGCTTAACCTGCAATATTAGTATTTTCTCCATCATTTTAAGTCTAGACCATCAACAAAACAATAAACCAATTTCTGATTTGTAGCCTTCGAGGCATAAATGATCACACTGAAAATTTAACAACCAGCTCTCACTGGATAATTGCAGTTGGTTCAGTAATAGCCTTGGATGGTTCCAGAAATTGAAAGGAGCTCAGAGACAGTCTAGTTCAATTCTCTTATTTGGTAACTGAGGAAACAAAGCCCGGATGTAAAATGACTTTTCCATGGTGACATATGTAGAAAGCAACAGGAACAGGATTTGAATCCACATCCTTTGACTCAAGAGCCAGCGTGCTCTTTCTACTAAACCTTGATGCTTCTGTTAGATTTGTACTCAGAATTTTCTGACTCCAAAATCCAGCAGTTGCCTTTCTGAGTATAAAGCCTTCAGCTGTGGCCTGAGGGGGAAGGGAAGGGGAGGGGAGGAGAGGGAAAGAGGAGGTAGAGGAAAGGTAGAAGTGGAGAGGAGGAGGAGGAGGTGGAGGAAGAGGAGGAAAGGAAGGAGAGTGGCAGAGGAGGGGCACCAGGTAGCAAGCTCTCACCTTCCTCATTCTGGACCCTCTGCCTCTCCATACAGCCTCATGCTGAAATTCAGTCCTCCTCAATGAGTCAGGAGGCTAAGCCATCAAGCTGCTGCTGTCCCTTGCCTGGCTGACCTTAATGAAATAGCTCAGCATTCATGCATTGCTCTGGGTAATGGGAAAGTTGCTCTCTGTGGGAAGCCCAGCAATTCTATCTCATTTTTATTTAGGCCTATCCTTTCTAAGCTATAACTGGTTGTTTGGCCCATGAAAATCTGCCCAGAAATAAAATAAAAGGGACAGGCAGGAGAAAATGACCTGCAATTTGAACTCTCAGGATGTGTGCAGGGAGGGTAATAGATTCCCACCCTTTAGTGGGCGCTCCTGCTATCCAGCTGGTGAGAGCTCCCAATAAAGCTTTCCCTCTGGAGGATGCGTGATCTAGCAATGCCCTGGCTGGGCCACACTAAGGAGGCTTGGTTGCCTCTAGCTGGGTTTTCCCTGGGAAGTGAAAGGTGAAGAAAGGGGACAGGAAAAACCAAGAATCCCCAATTCTCAGAGGAGAGCAGTGAGGCCAAAGGGGATTGACTCCAGGGCATACCTCCCATGAAGGATAACTAGAGGTAGGTGCTCTGTGATTCCTGAACAACTCCAGAGGGATCTTGGTTTCTTAAAAAAAAATCCCTGAAAAATAAGCAGCCAAATGCTCAGAAAAATCGATTGCTGATACAGCTTTAGTTCCCAGGAAACCTGGGAAACAAAAGAGAAATCCTGTACAAAGGAAAGAGTACTGGCTTTGGGGACAGAGGTTGTTGTTGTTCAGTCCTGTCTGATTCTTCAACCCCATTTGGGATTTTCTTGGCAAAGATGATGGAGTGGTTTTCCATTTCTTTCTTTGATTCACTTTACAGATTAGGAAACTGAGGCAAACAGGGGTAAATGACTTGCCCAGGGTCACACAGCTAGGAAGTGTCTGAGGCCCCAGAGTTCAAATCTTGCCCTGTCACTTGCTAGCTGCATGTGTTTGAGCAAGTTGCTACCTTTCTACATTTCAGTTTCCTCATCTATAAAATAATAGGTTGGACTGGATGACCTATAAAGTCCCTTAGAGTTTGAAATCTATGTTCCTATGACCATAAGTCATTGTTTCTCTCTGGCCCTCAGTTTCAACCTCCGTAAAATGGGAGGAGTTGGACTATGCAGTCTCTGAGGTCCCTTTCAATTCTAAATCTATGGCTATGATCCCATCTGGCAAAAATAAAAATTAAAGGTGCAGAGGAAGGAAAATTGAAGTGTACAAGAGAACTTTAAACTCAAAATCTGATTGAATCAAATGGATGTTTTGTCCAAAGCCAAAATTCTGAGTGTTTTATCAGTGAAACATGAGCAGCAAATGACTGTAGAAATCTTGTGTTTCACAAGTATAAAGACTGAAATTTTGGGATAAGAATTCATTATTTGGTAAAAATCATTGGGAAAAATTTGAAGGCAATCTGGCAGAAATTGGAAATAGACTAATATATTAGAACATTTACTGAGAAAATGTCAAAATGTATTCATGACCTAGATATAAAGAGAGATATTACAAGAAGTTAGTGAAATGTATACTGGAAATTATAAAGGACAATAATTCATTTATAGGTTTCATGATTAAAATTATTAATACAGAGCTGGAAGGAAACTTAGAGATACTTCAGTCCAACAACCTAATTTTACAGGTGAGAAAACCGATGCCCACAGATTATACACCCAAGATTACACTTAATTTTCTCCTGTTTCCTCCACATACCCTTTTCTTCCACTTCTTCTAGCCTGACCAATGATTTTCAGTAAAATTGATTCCTCTTTCCTGTTATGGAACCAGGATCAAAATAGCTCATTGTCCCTGGTTGGGTTGTATCACTGTGCTGTCCTATGGTCCCAATCAACATCATAGTAACTTTCCCTAAACACCAAAGGATTTTTCCCTGGCAACCACTTCCCCAAATTAGAACATGAGCTCTTTGAGGACAGGAAATGTCTTTGCTTCTCTATCCCCAGTACTTGAGTGCTTGACACATATTAAATGCTTAATAAATGTATTTAAAAAAGGAGTTCTCCTGGAGTCAGGAGGACCTGAGTTCAAGTCACTTAACCCCAATTCCTTAATTAAAAAAATGTATTTACATTCCTAGTTAGTGATAAAGGCAGGATTTGAACCCAGGTTTTCTGACTCCCAAATCAGTGGTCTTTCTACCATACCAAGAAGTGAGCAGAAACACAGTTTATCAAAGCCGGGCAGGGGAGAGGTTTCTCTTCACTTCTGAGTGGAGCAGTTGAGGTTATAGGATTCTAGGATTTAGATCTTGGAAGGGACCTTAGTCAGCTAATTTGACTTCTTCATTTTATAGATAAGGAAACTGTGAGTAGAAGCTGGCAGCATGGAAGTTTCTGACAGACTTTTTAGGGGCATCAGATAGTAGGAAGTCTGCAGGTACTTACATAATAAATGCTCATGTTTCTATAGCCCCCAAAGGTTTACAAAGTAAGTGCTTTATATACATTAACTCATTTGAACTACAAAGTACCCTATGAAGTTGCGTTATAATCCCATTTTGCAGAGGCAGAAACTGAGTGCCTCACTCATGGTCATGCATCTAGAAAGTGTAATAGATAGGTTTTGAACCAAAATCTTTCTAACTCCAATTCCAGAAAGTTATATATATGATCTAATTGATTATGGGCATTCTCTGGTACAAAGCTTCCTCATGTATCAAAAACAATAAGGCATGGAGGGGTTGGAACAGCTGGCCTTGGAGGTTCCTTTCAGTTCTAGATCAATTATTTCACCTGTATGACCTTGGAGGAGTAATTTCCCCTCTTGTGTCTCAGTTTACTTCTCTGTAAAATATGTGGTTTGGAATAAATGTCCCCTGAGGTCCCTTCCAATTGTAGATCAATGATACTCTGATCCCACCTACCTAAATGAACTTGATAAAGTTACTTCCCTCTTTGGGACTCTGTTTACTCATCTGTAAAAAGAGAAGGTTGACTATATGGCTTTCCAGTTCCAGATCTTATGATCCTCCCACAAAAGCAAATGGCAGCCCAATCCTGTTTCATCTTTCATCTTTCTTTAAAATCCTCCATTGTGCATCTACTCAACACCCAGAAAGCCTTCCTCTTGATCTTTTAGCACTTTTATCTATAGTGTAACACCTGATTCTATTTCTGTTATCCCTTGTTCCATCTATGGGACTGTACCATCTCCTGTTCTGATAATATATGACCTTCAAGATAATCATAATGGAGCTTACATACCTAAGAAAGCTATATTCCAAACAAAAGAATAAAATTTAAAATGAAGGAAGTGAGTGTGTGGGAGGGATAGAAGGGAGACCTTTCAGGCAGAAAGGCTTATGGACTGTTGGAACCTTTAAGGAGGAGAAGTTTGGAATCCTTTAGATGCCACAGCATTTGGACAGAAGCAAGGAAATGGACAAGATGACCGCTTGAGGTCTCCTTGAACTCCTCCTAGTCCTTGATCCTGGGGTTTGTGCATTGACTTTCTAAAGTCTCTCTATGGGAACAGCTCCAAGCATGACTTCCTATGACGAAGGCCTGGGTGACATTGGCATTGACACAGCCCTTGATGTTCGAGTCTTCCTAAAAAGCCATAATGAGACATGGGTTTAGACAGCTCTTTAGACATGTCTGTTTTAGAAGCAGTTTGACCTATGGAGAGAATGTCAAAAGAAACAAAAACATTCTGACATTTTAAGAGCCTTAATTTACTCTGGATAAAAGCCACTGAATCTGAATATGTCAAGTGTAAAAAGTAAAGTCTTTGGATCTGGGTTCTGCACCCAGTGTGGGGAGAAACCTTGCCAAGCTGGTTGCCTCTGTAAAGCAGGGCTCTGCTCGCATGCTTGGGAGCAATCTTGGCAGGAGTTGCAACATACCTGGGGAAGACGGTTTAGGGTGACATGGCAAGATGGCTGGATTTCTAGAGAGCCTGTATTTAGCTCGTGCCTCTGCCACCTGTTATGTGACTTTGGGAAAGCCTCAATTCATCTCTCTGGACCTCAGTTTCCTCAATTTAAAAACAAGGGGATTGGGCTAGATGACCTCAGAGTTCCTTTTCAGATCTAAATGTACGATATATGATCCTATGATCTCAGTTTTTACAGTAGTAAAAAGAAGTCTCGATTTGGAGTTGGACAGCTCATCCAGTTCTCCCACTTACAACCTTGAGCATGTTGTCTCCTCTTTCTGGTCCTCGGTTTCTCCTTCTGTAAAACGGGGACTCGAGTGGGTGATTTATGAACTTTGAAGTCAGGTTTAGAGTTCTGGGCCTTGGCCAAGTTACTAACTACCCTCAGCCTCAGTTTCTTACTTGCCCAATAGGGATGTTAATACTTTCATTTCCTACTTTGCAGGATGGTTGTGTTGAAAGTGCTTCCTAAACTGGAGTCCCCATGTAAAATGTGAGCTATCTGGATTGTGATGAAAAAAAATAACTGTAGAGTTTTTATTCATGGGATTTGGAGGTAGAAAAAAACTTCAGAGCTCACCTAATCCTACCCCTTCCTTTTGCACATGGATATGGGGTGGTGGTGATCTGAAGCCCATCAAGGAAGCAGTGACTACATAACTTTGTCATTGTTCAGTCACACCTGATTCTTTGTGATCTCGTTGTGGGTTTTCTTGGCAGAGATACTGGAGGGGTTTGCCATTTTCTTCTCCGGCTCATTTTTACAGGTGAGGAAACTGAGGCAAACAGGGTGAAGTGATTTGTCCATGGTCACACAGCTAGGAAGTGTCTGAGGCTGGATTTGAACTCAGGAAGCTGAGCCCACTTGACTTTAGATCCAGTGCTCTGTGCACTGTGCCACCTAGCTGCCCCTGATTAAATGACTAGCTAGAACTGATATCACACTTTAAGGACTGCAGAGCACTTTACACATACAATCTCATTTAGACTTGCATAAATAGCATCCCAAGATTATGGGGTCATAGACCTAGAACCAGAAGAGACCTCTGAAGCCATTTAGTTGAACCTTCTCATTTTACAAATTAGGAAACCAAGGCCCAGGAGCGTACATGACTCGTCCAAGTCTTATAAGTAATAAACAAGTACATGACAAGTCCAAGTTTTACAAGTAATAAGCATTAGAGGCAGGACTTGAACCCTGTTATTCCGACTTGAAGTCAGTGCTTGTCTCTGTGTCATGCTGCCTATGGCCTGATAGGCAGACTAATTTCTGGTTTTTTCTCTCCTGACTCCAGATCTGCTTGCTTGTACATTCTACCCCTTCCTCTGGATCTCTGTGGGTTCCAGAATAATTCTGTGAGACTTTCTGCTTCTGCTTTCTAATCCTTTCCTTGCTAGGAAAAGAGGAGGAGGTGGACTATGTGTGCTGGTGATTAGGAGTTCAATGAATAGGACCTGAGGGAAAGAGCCCTCCCAGAGAAAGATGCCAGGCAGGTCTTGGGATCTGAGAGAAAAGGCAGGATGCTCCGCTGGGCCCAGCCAGAGTTCAAGGGGTCACCAAATCTGAGGGCTCAGTGGGAGTCAAGAACAAGGAATGTTGAATTCTCTGAAGTGAGCATGGAGTCAGGGAGAGTGAGGTGGGAGGCATCAGTGAGTAACACGGAGTCCATGGGAACTGAAGGCATCAGTGGCTTTCAGCCCCAGGAGGGTCTGCAACAGGCAGGTGGCAAACAGATCAAAGGATACGAGCTTGAGCCAAGAGTTTCTTGCCACTTGTCTCCCTCAGTGAATTGATTGGGCCCTGGCAGGCTTATGCCAGGGTCATCAGATTGTGGGTTGGGATGATAGGCAGTTCTCTTTGCCCAGGCTAACCCCTCTCCATGTACAAGGGATCCCATTTTATTCTGTCTTCTCCAGCAGACTGTCCTTGAAGTTTTCTCATTCTTTCGCTTGTCATCAATCTCTGCCCAGCTACTGGCTACTTCCCTATGATTTACAAACATGCTCACGTCTCCTCCATCTTCAAAATGCCCTCACTTGATCTGACTGCTCCAATGGTGATCACCCTGTATCTCTTTCCTTTCATAGCCAAAGTCCTTTAGAGGGCTACCTCCAAATGGGGCCTCAACTTGCTTTCTGTCCTTTTCTCCTTAAATCTCTGTAGTCTGGTTATGATCTCATCATTCAACTGAAGCCACTCTGTAAGGTACTTAGGATCTCTTAATTGTTCAGTCTAATGTCCTTTTCTCAGTCCTTAGCTCTGTTGACTTCTCTGTAGCCTATGACCTTGTAAACCACTCTCTTCTCTTGGATAATTTCTCCTCTCGTTTTCTCATGGTTCTCATTTACTTGTCTGTGGGCTTCTTTGCTGAATCTTCTTCTAGATCACATCCACTGCCCATCAAGGGTCTGTCTCTCAAGGGTCTGTTCCTCAAGGGTCTGTCCTTCTCCCTCTTTTCTCCTTCTGTACTATCTCACTCAGTGATCTCATCATCTCTTAAAAGACTCAACTCTTATCTCTATATGGCTGCTTCTCAGGTTTCCTAACCTTTCTTTGGACCTCTGGTCTTCCATCTTCAACTTTCTATTGAACATCTTGAACTGAAAGTTCCAGAGACAGTCTAAAACTTAATTTATTATCTTTCCTCATAAGTCTTCCCCTCTTCCTAACTTCTCTAGTAATGTTGATGGCCCCACCATCCTCCCAGTTACCCAGGCATCAACCTTGGTGTTATCCTAGACTCAGCCTCTCTCAACCCCTTTATTAAATCTGTTGCCAAGTTCAATCATTTCTACCTTTGTAAGATCCCTTCCTTTTAGCACACATTTGGCCACAGTAGGTGCTTAATAAATGCTTGTTGATTGAATAGTTGACACTGGGCAAGTCACCTAATTTCTTCAGTGCCCCAGGCACTCACAAATAGAAATTACTCTGTACTGAGGAAAGAGGAGTTGAAGCCTGCCTGGGAACTTGGCTTGCCACCTCTCCTGTGGCATTCTAAATTGCAGAGCAGATCCATTGGAAAAGGAAATTCCTCACAGGGAGTTCCCTACACCAAAGAAATCATTGGTTTAATCTCCAGAACAAATGTGCAAGGACATGTACATTATGAAAACCTTACTAATGGGATGGGGCTCCAGTGCAGAAGAGCTAAAATAGTGGACTCTCAAAAAATTAAATCAGAGATTGAACCAACAGCAACCCATGAAGTCCTGTACTTCAACACCCTCATTTTACAGAAGAGGAAACTGAGGCCCAGGGAGGAGTAGTGATGACCTGTGGTCACATAGATAATAAGTTGGCAAAGTCAGGGATATGAACCCATGTCCTTTCCAGATCCTATGGTCTTACTACTGAACCTATTGCTTTCAAAACACAAAGATTGCCTTAAACCAAGTTCTCTAAGTATGATATGACTACTCTTTTTTTCCCTCAGTAACAAGTAATTTCTATTTGTCTTTAGAATATGTGAGATGTTTGGGTCATTTCTCTCTGATCTTCTCCATAGCAGTCACCTTACTTTCCTGGTTATATTTGTTTCTGACACTAAATTGCTTTAGGTTTTCTTAGTTCTGCTAACTGGGAGCAGGGAGAGGCAGGCCAGGAGTGTGCTGAGTAGAAGACGGGAAGCAGACAGGAGTTAAATATATGTTCTGGATGATCCAAAGGGTACATGAGCTATGCCTGGATGTCTTTCCTCTGAGACCATGTGCACTTAATCCTGTCTGGGTCATACTTGTATGTAGTCGTGTGCGTGTTGTCTCTGCCATTATTAGACTGTATGTTCTTTGAGGACAGGGACTGTCTTTGACCTTTCTTTGTCCCCGGGGACTTAACATGCAGAGCCTGGCACACAGTAAGTCCTTGAAAAAATGCTTGTTTGACTGGCTAACTAGTTTCAGTTTTTGTGCTCCTCAGTTTCCTCATGTATTAAACTAGAGGACTGGGTTTTATCATGGATTCTTTAACTTTTTTATGGCATTCCCTTTTGAGGTCAGTAAAGCCCATTAACCCTAGCTCAGAATCACATAGTTCTTAAAATATAAAAATGGAAGGAAATGCTCAATTTGAGTTAGAGGTTAATGAAAAGAAAGATGACCTCTCTAAATCTATCTTAGCTTAAGAATACATGGACTAGATGGACACTGACTTCCCTTCCAGCTTTACATCTCTTTTTATGTGAGATGTAGCAGAAAGAACACAGAATTTGGAGACAGAGGACCTGTGTTTGAATTCCGACTTTACTAATTCAGTTTAAGGCAGTTTGGTTTCCCAAGGCTGCATTGTTTCTGTGACTTAGAGGTGCGGCTACTCTCTGGAAGGTGCAAATCTAGATGCATCCATGCCTGGCTGTTCTCCGTAGGGACCAATCTGCTGGTAGCCTTTCTCGAGTCCTCCTGACATTGGATCCAGTGTTTAACATTTATTAAGCATGTAAGGTATGTAAGACACTGGCCTAGAAAGTGGGGATATAAAGAAATAGTGTCTGCTTTCATAAGGAGCTTTCACCCTGTGTCACTCTGAGGAGGTAACTCCTGTCTAGGCTCCAGTGAGATGGGTCCAGCTCAAAATCCCTGATCCTTTGACTTGGATTCAGTCTTTTTTTATTTTTGAGGCAATTGGGGTTAAGTGACTTGCCCAGAATCACACAGCTAGTAAGTGTCTGAGGTTGGATTTGAACTCAGGTCCTTTTGACTCAAGGGCCAGTGCTCTATCCATTGTACCACCTAGCTGCCCCTTAGATTTATCTCCAGATAACTGCTTGATCACTGTGTGATCATAGATAAGTAACTTCACTCTTTGGGAAATCTGAAGTTTGTCTCTTGGAGTCAAGAAGACAAATCTGCCCCCTAAACACTTACTGTGTGACCCTGAACAAATCACGTAATATTTGTCTTCCTTAATTTCCTTGACTATAAAATGGAAATCATAATACACAAAATTATTATGAAGATCAGACAAGATAAAGGCCGTAAATTCCTTGGTATGGTCCCTGGCGCATAGTAGGTGTTTTTTTTTCCTTCCTTTGTAAGCCAGGGGAGTTGGAGGATATGGTCTCTAAGGTAAGAGATTTTCCAACTGTAAGCCTACAATGATGCCTCTCTGCTCCTTTTTACTACTAAGCTATTAAGCTGGAATGGAAGGAAGCTGCCACCCCTCCCCCTCCCCTTCTGGCCGACGTTTTCTCCTTCTTTATAGACTCACATTCCATACTGATAGAATCGATGCTTTTGTGTGCAGTTGGGTCTCTGCCTGTCCTGGAACAACTCTATTTACTTCTCTTCTTGTCGGTGGACAATTGAAATCATTATCCAGGTAACTCGAGAAAAATTCCTACCATTTAAGATACAAACAAAGGGGTTTGGCAGTGGGAGAGGAGGTTGAATTAGCTAGGGTTATTTTCTTTTTCTCCACAGTTCAAGTCATTGACTGCCTCACCCATGTCATTTTGCTAATAGCCTTCCTAGGGAAGCCTAGTAGGAGATGCCTCATTTTCATCATCTAGAAAAAAAGGAGGGGTATTGAAAGACTTAAAATACAGAGATTGGAAGCAGGAAAGGCTCATAGAAACCATCTGGTCCAACCTTTTCCTTTTGGTCCAACCGAGAGAAATGAAATGGATTGTCCAGGGTCATATAAGGGTCCTTTGATTTGAGGCAGCCAGGGGGCACAGTAGATAGAGCACTGGGTTTAGAGTCAGGAAGATCTGAGTTCAAATCACTCATTAGCTGTGTGACCCTGGGCAAGTCATATAACCTCTATTTGCTTCAGTTTCCTCAGATGTAAAATGGGGATAATAATAGCACCTACCTCTAAGGATTGTTGGATAAGGTACTTATACTACATGGCACTACTTAATAAATGGGGATTCTCTTTCCAACAGTCTTCCTGCCATGGCCCATATGTTCCTCTGGAAAGTTGGGGGAAGATGAGTAATCCTCAAACCATCACTTTTGGAGGGTTCTTGGGAGCAAAACACTTTGCAAACATTCCAGTGTTGTAGAAATGAGGGCCACTGTTCTGAACCTGGGCTCTGATTCTGGCCTGGTCTAGCTAAGCTTTTGGGTGTAATAATTTCAGCCAGCAGCTTCTCTAGGGAGGGAGCTGCTGTGTGCCAGTTTTCCTGGCATTCTGCATCCTGGCTATAGCTAGCTAAGTAATCTACTCTATGGTAATTAATAACCCTCTTATGGTAACTCGATCTCATTTGCATTGTGTCACCAGGTATTTCTTCATTGATTTTGTTTGGTCTCCCCAGCTAGATTTCAAGTGCACCCGCCCTCATCAAGGGCATGCCTGCTGCCTTCTGTCTTTTTAATATCCAACCCCTCCCTCCTGATGTCAGAACATGGGTTGGGCAGCACTAGGGGCTCACCACTGGAATGAGTCCATTTCTAACTAGGAGAGGTCTGGGACCTGTGATTTCACTGTTAAAGGGGACTCCCAGGTGAGAAAATTTGGTGTGTGTTGGCTCCGTGTCTGCAATCAATTCACAATCTAGAAAGTAGCTGAGGAACTGAAAGGTTGAAATGATTTGCTCAGGGTTACAGAGGCAGTGCATACCAGAGGCAGAATTTGAACCCAACTTATCCTCTCTTGGAGGCCACTTTCTGTCACCATGCCCCTCTTCTCATGATGATCTCAGTAACTACATTGAGAACCATTTCTTGTTTAGCTCTATGCCATCATATAGAGATTATATCTATCCCATCTTCTTGTGTGTGAGCACTCATGAATTTTTCAAATAATTATGGAATCTTAGATTTGAAAGGGACCTCAAAGTATGCCTAGTTCAATCCATGTTGTTGTTGTTTGATCATTTCAGTCATGTCCAGATCTCTGTGAACCCATCTGGGATTTTCTTAGCAAAGATACTGGAGTGGTTTGCCATTTCCTTCTCCATCCCATTTTCTAGATGAGGAAACCGAGGTAAACAGGATGAAGTGACTTGCCCAGGGTCACACAGCTAGTAAGTGTCTGAATCTGGATTTGAACTCAGGTCTTCCTGATTCCAAGTATGGCACTCAATCCACTGTGCCACCTAGCTACCTGAAGCTCAGGTAGAAAGACCTACATTCTCACAGTTCACTTTATAACCTGATTACCCTTGTTCATCTCATATCTGACTGAAAATCCTCTTTATATTATGCACGATAAGCAATCATCCAGTTTTTGCTTAAAGACCTCTGAAGAGGATGAATCCACTCTCTTCTGAGATAGCTCATTCCATTTCCCAAAATCTTTAAGGAAGATGGTTAAACTTTTTTTTCATAGAACCTAACTCTGCCTCTCTCTGATACTTAAACTCAGTGTTTCTAGTTCTGCTTTCTGGGGTCACAGAGAACAAAGCTCATCCCTTTTTCACATCACAGCCCTTCAAATGCTTTAAAGAAATCTTCAAACCTCTTACAGAGACCAACTCAAAACCTTGTGTCTGGTAGATGTTTAGTAAAAAATATTTTTGAATGAATAAAATGAATGGGAAATTCTGAGATGTTCCATAGAGTATTGGGTTCTCTTATTTTTATGAGACATCTGAAAGGCTTTCTTATTCCTTCAGTTTGCCAGTCCTTCATTAAGATGTAGAAAATGAGTATGATCTTGTATGTAGGGGACAAAGAGGCTCAAGAATGATCCTTCCTTGATTGCCACCCATGAGATGAGCACCATGCCACTAATGGATACAGCAGAATTGGTACTGGTGGGAAATCAGGGGCTAGCTGGCACCTTTGGTGTGAATATAAAAACTTCTCCTTGGACTAAAGGCAGTAGCATCTCAAGATAGGTATTGATGCTCCACACACACACACACACACACACACACCACACACACACACACACACCACACACACACACACACACACACACACACACTGCTGCTGCGGTTCTGGTTTACTATGCATCCTCAGTACTAGGGTATAATCTGGACAACATTTAATGCAACAGCTTCTTTTTAAGGAGTCATAGACCTCCAATTGGAGTGAACCTTCTTCTCAACCTTGTAATTCTTTGCCACACATTTTACATTCTAGCTAAACTGGGCTCATCATATCCTCCATGAGAAGCCTTTCCTGGGCCCTTTGAAGCTAAGTTCTTGGTTCAAATCCTGCCCTTGACACCAGCAGTGTGACCACGAGTTCCCTGTGCTTCATTTTCCTAATCAGTTAAATGCAGAGGTTGGGCTAGATGACCTCTGAAGTCCCTTCCCGCTTTAAATGTATGATCCTATGGAACTGACTCTCAGTTGGCAGCAGATCCACCCCCTGATAGCTCACAGGTGTCAGGGTCTGTTTGTTTTTGATGAAGAGATGGACAAAGGGGGCTGGGTCCACTACACCAGTTCTAAGATTGTTGGAGAAGGCTTTTGGAGGTGGAAGTGGTAGAATTCCTTTGGAGTCAGGAGTTAATTCATCCAACCCTCTGGTCATTTCTCCTTCCTCCTTTCTCTATGAACGGGACCTGACCCAATCAGCTTGCATTAGCTATAAGAATTGAATGTTGGGTTAGGCCTCAGTGGATGTGAACAGAATGAATAGAATTGAGATGATGAGGGGTCCTGAGCAATCAGACACAAACACAAGGGGGCGAACAGTGTGTCCCAAACTCAGCCCATCACACTGCCCCCTGCTTTCTCTCTCCTCAGTCTCCCAACCTCCCAAGTTTAACCCTGGGATTTGTTTCTGACTTCTTCCTCTCCCTCCTCTCCCCATCCTCAGGAGCCAGCAGCAGCAGCTGGGACTCATCAAGCTGGGCACTGAGGCATGGCCATCGCCACTCTTGGCTGCTCAAAGGGGTGACCTGAGCAGCCAGGCAGGAGATGAGAGAGTCAGAGAGACTGAGGCAGCTGAATTCCATAACCCTGCCCTTTGGTCCCATTTCTGCAGCCTTTCCTATGGTTGATCTGTGATACCTAGACTCCCCCTCCCCCACCTCTTCTCAGAGTTAGATGCTGCCCCATGAATAGACTCTGCTGGCAAATGGATGAGACCCTTTTGCTGTTGCTGCCCCTGAGGATGTCAGTTTACCAAAGCATAAGATTTAGGGAAAGGGTAATGGAGGCCATCCATCTAGTTCACCTTCTTCTTGTTCTTACAGACAAGGAAACAGAGACCCAGAGAGTGGGGGAGTGACCTGCCTCAAAGTCACACAGATAATAAATGACAGAGAAAGGTCCCTTGACTCCAAATCTCATGTTCTGTCCCCTGCATCACACCCAATGAGGTTCACCCCTTCGCTTTCAATGACCAGAGGATCCTCATTCTGGGCTGGAAGTGACCTCAGAAGTCATACAATTGATCACCTTAATTGTACAGATGAGGAAACTGAGGTCCAGAGAAATGAAATCACTTGCCCCAAGAATGCAGGGATAGGAAGTGGAAGAGCCGGAATCTGAACTCAGATTTTCTGAATCAAAAACTAGTATTCATGGCGCTGTCATAGGTTTCATTTGAATAAATCTCTGGACCCTGGCTCCAAGGTGGGAAGCAGGTCAGAGGTTGTCTAGTCCAATCCCCTCATTTCACGGGGTAAGAGACTGAGGCCCAGGGAGGGAACATGACTCAGGCTCAGCGTTGTTACCATTCAGTGACAGCACGAAGGCTCAGCCAGGCTCACCTGCTAGTAAATGGCAGGAACGCTTCATGAACACTTGCTGAACTGAATTAAACAGTGACAGGTCAACTTCATGGCTCCCTCTCAGAAAGAGGCTTTCATCTCTTTTGTGACCTGGACTCCCTGGGCAGTCAGTCTGGTGAAGCCTGTGGACCTCTTCTTAGAATAGTGGTTATAAATGCATAAAATGGAATGCAAATGACAAAGGAAACCAATTCTATTGAAATGTAGTTATTAAAAAACCCTTCACAAGTTCATGGACCCCAGTTTGAGAGCTCTCACTCCCAGGGGTACCTTTCATTCACACTTTAACGCAGGAAGCACAACTTCTTTGTCTCAATAATTCAAGTGTTGCATACAGCAACTTCTCCAGTCATTTCCCCTCCTTCTCTCCCTCCCTTTTTCTTTCCCTCCTTCCTTCCTCCCTCCCTCTCTTCCTGTTTTCCTTCCTTCATCTCCTTCTCCCCTCTCCTCCCCTTCTCTCCTGTCCTCTTCTCTCTTTGTTTTTTGGAGGGGGAAAGGCAGGGCAATTGGGGTTAAGTGACTTGCCCAAGGTCACATGGTTAGTAAGTATTAAGTGTTTGAGGTTGGATTTGAACTCAGGTCCTCCTGCCTCCAACGCCACCTAGCCTCCGCAGTCCTCTCCTTTCTTTTCCTTTCCTTTTCTCTTTCCTCTCTTCCCCTTTCCTCATTTTTTTCTATCCTTTTCTCCATTGCTAGAGTAGCTCAGACACAAAGTTTATATCTAAACCTAGTTTAGCATTGCCAATTTGTCCTCAAAAACACTCCCTTAGGTGAGATAATATTACAAGGGGTAGTTGCTTCTGTGAGACAATGTTAACAATGAGAGTGGTGCTCCTGGGCAGCCACAATTCATAGGATCATAGGATTTGAACCTTAGACATGACATAATCCAACATTTGCACTTTACAGATGAGGGGTGAGATCCATAACTAAGGTCACCTACATAGCTAGTCGCTGGCAGCACTAGAACTTTGACCCATGTCTTCTGATTCTAAATCTTTTTTTATAAGACTTTTAATAAGACTTTTTCCAAGACTTTATTTACCCTTGAGATGATATAGAGCCCTTGCATTCTCAGGGCTGAAATGGGCATTTTTTAAACATGCACTAAAAATGGGGGCCTTGGGGCTGGGGATAAATGGACAAAAATGAAACATCCCTTTCCCTGAAGGAGCTTGCGTTCTGAAGAAAAAGGGGTGAGGACATGGAATATTGACACATTTTTTAAAATAAGAAACACCCACAAAATAAGTACAAAGTTTTGGGAGAGGGACCTGGAGCCAGGAGATGAGAACAAGCTTCAGGCAGATGGTGATGTTGGAGCTGAATCTTGAAGCAGGTGCTGAGGACTGGGCTGGGCAGGGAGCATGGGTGGGAGGCAGCTTTCAGGACTTAGGGGAGCCGGCTGGGGCTGAGTGCTGTGGGCTGGGCTGGAGTGTCACAGCAGGATTTTCTGATTCTGTGGTGGAGTTAAGTTCTAAGATATTAACACCATTTTGACAGAAACCACACGGGCAAAGGCAACATGGTGTGCCTGGAGCATGCCTCAAATCTGTCCTGAGCCTGGTTGCACATCTGACTTGTAAGGAGTGTTAATGGGAGACAGGAGGACATCCCAGCCCTCACTCCAGGATCCCATTGCTGATAATTGCTCACAGGCATGACCCTAGACCTAGCCCAGTCAGTGAAAGAGGAGGTGTCCAGAACAGACTTTGCTAGGCCTGTGAGGTATTTGTTGACACGAACGAGCTCATGTCTTCCTTTCTAGTCTGTAAGTATTAATATCCCCATATTCAAGTTCTAGGATTGGGAGCTGGGAAGAACCTTAAAATAAGGAATTTCAGAGCTGGGAGGGAGCTTAGGATGTGGAATATCCCAGCTAGGAGGGACTCAAGAGATGATCAAATTCAGCACCTCAGTTTTACTTACAAGGAAACTGAGACCCAGAGAGGAATCCAACTACAATATAAAACACAAAATTAAGCTCATTAGAAACCTGCAAACAGAGTCAGAAGAAGTCTAAGGGAGAGAAAGGTCATTGCCCGCAGGGGGATCAGTGAGGGCTTCTGGAAGGGTTTGGCATTTGAGGTGACCTTTAAAGGATTGGGAGGAATTCCATAGGCAGGGGTGGGAAGTATGGGAAGGTAGGCATTTCAGCCTCAAGGAATAGTCTGAACAAACGAGTGGGGGTGGGGGGAGAAAGCAGGGGCGAGCGTGTGTGTGTGTGTGGGGGGGGTTTGGGGGGGAAGGGGTGTAGGTCAGGCCAGCTGCAATCAGGGCTAAACATCATTAGGGAAACCTGCAGTCCTGGCCTTTGGAATTGCCAGGAGACACTTGAGAAATCTCTGAACTCTGCATCACAAAATAATTTTATAGTTCAGAAAAATGAGGTCCCAGAGGGACCAGCTTTGTGGAGTCCCTGGCTCTGGTCTTTGAAATGCCATCAATTATCAGGTCTTGAGCAATGGAAGAGGATCCTTGCCTAAGGGACCTGGGTTCAAATCCCACCTCTGCTCCTACTTATATTACTTTGAGTAGGTGACTCAGAAAATGAGAGGGTTGACCTCTGAGGTCCTGTCCAGTTCAATCTTATGATAATCCCAGTCTGGGAAACAATGGGACAGTTAATGAAAAAGCTGGCACAAACATTAGACTCAGGCCTAGCAGTGAATACAAATCTAAGTCTTCGAAAGGGTTACTTTATAATTGGTGTATTGGTTTAAAATCTGGGTCCTCCAAGCAAAGACTTCAGAATGAATGCCATTTGGTGACTTTCATAGCATCTTGGAAATGCAAGGAATTTGAGAAGTCTCTGACTCCAACCTGTGCCTGAGCAAAGGTTCTAGAGTAGGCCTGACAAGTGGTCATCTGACCTACAGTGAAGGGGGGGGACCCATTACCTTCCAGGCAACTCTGGGGAACAGACTGAGGAAGTTTTTCCTAAGGTCAAGGATAGACCTGTCTCTCTAATAGCTTCCATCTCTGGCTTACAGTTCTGACCTGAAGTCTAATTCTTTTTCTGTGTGACAGTCATTCAAATGTTTCAGGTAGGAATTTTATTCTGCCTCTATTCCTCAAGGCTTCCTTTCTGTCCAAGATAAACATCCTTAGTTCAGATGCTCATATGGCACAGAATCATGATCCATTCCCAATTGCCCTTCCCTGGCTGCTCTTTGGTTTATGTCCCAACTAACATGTGAACCCCAGAACTGACCATCGTACTGCAAAGGTAGTCTGACCAGGATGGAGGACAGTGGGACAATCATTTCTTTTTTTTCCTAGTCACAAAATAGATGGCTCTGCAAAGCAGAAGACCCATAGTTGGAATTATTCCACCATGTCAGGGCCACGTGGGCAGGGTCTCATGGTTTAATTTTTAGGGTCCCCAGGAGGGAATCCAGAAGGACTCTGGTCAGTGCTGCCCAGCTGCCACACTCCCCAATGTGGTCTCAAGGGTGTGTGAAGCAAGATCACAGCCACTGGCATACCACTCACCGATGGCTGTTGCCATGGAGAGCAGTTTGAGCTGGCCAGCTGCATCCAATTTAGAAGGAGCCAGAGGATGGGGCGGGTCACACACCGCTAGGCACAATGACATGCCTGTGCCCAGAGGAAGATGAGCAATGCAAATAGAGAAATTCTGGTCCTATTTGTCCAACTCATACACAAAGCCTTTCTGCTTGACCTTGAAGCAAATCTTGGTCTTCATCACCCCAGTCGATCATTTGATTAATCAAAAAACATTTATTAAGAGCTTACTGTATGTGTATACTAGCCCCTGTGCTGAGTCTTGGGATAAAAAAGAAACAGTCCCGACCTTCTAGGTGCTTCCCTTGTGACGGAGACATCACATCATTAAAAAATTAGTACATTATCTTTTCTCCCCAAACTCTCCTTCTTTCCACATTTCCCTCTTATTGTTGAGAGCACCACCATCCTCCACATCATCCCCACTCAAAATCTAGATAATACCTTAGGCTCCTCACCCTCTTTCACGTTCCATATCCATTCTGTTGCCAGGACCTGTTGGTTTTCCCTTTGTAACCTCTGTCTGCACCCTTGTCTCCTCTGATCCTATCACTGCCCTGGTTCACCATCTCACACCTGGACCACTGCACTAACATGCTGGCTGGTCTCTGCCTTAAGTCTCTGTCCACTTCAAGCTACCTGCCTCTCAAATTCATCTTCCTAAGGCCTACCCATGCACCACCCGTTCAGTAAAACTCTGGGGGCTCCTTATTTCCTCCAGGATCAAATTTAAAATTTTCTGTTTTGTGTTCAAAACTCTCCATAACCTGGCAGCCTGCAATGTTTCTTACTCTTGCACCCCATCTCTTCAGTGATCCATTGACACTTGCCTCCTGGCTGCTTCTTCCAAAAGACCTCTGAGACCCCTCACCTCTCAGCTCTGGGCATTTTCACTGACTGTGCTCCATGCCCAGAACACTGTTCCTCCTCATCTCTACCTCTTAGCTTGCTTTAAGTTACAGATAAAAACCTCCCCTTCTACAGGAAACCTTTCCCTTTCTAAACCCCTTCCCTCTGCTGATTCTCTCCACTTTATCCCATGTGTAGTGTGTCTGTAAACAGCTGTTTGCCTGTTGTTTCTCCCATCAGAACGAGAGCTCCTTGAGAGCAGGGACTCTCTTTTTGTCTTTGTAGCCCCAGTACTTAGCAGAGTGCCTGATACATGCTGTTATTTGGTTGTTTAGTCATGTCTGACTCTCTGTGACCCCATTTGGAGTGTCCTTGGGAGAGATACTGGAGGGGTTTGCCTTTCTTCTCCAGTTCATTTTATAGATGAGGAAACCAAGGCAAACAGGATGATGTGAATTGCTCAGGGTCACCCAGCTAGACCAGATTTGACTCAGGAGGTCTTCCTGATTGGACACTTGGTTCCTGGTTGTTCCACAAACAAGACCCTCCATGTCTCATCTCTGGACATTTTCTCTGGCTGTGCCCCATCCCTGGAATACTCTCCTTTCTCTGCCCCAACAACTGACCTCCCCAGCTTCCTTGAAGTTCAAACTAAAATCCTGCCTTCTACAGGAAGCCTTCCTCAATCGTTCTTAATTCTTGTGCCTTCCCTCTCAATTATTTCCTCTTTATTCTGTATATAGGTTGTGTTGTGTTGTCTCCCTTATTAGATTGTAAACTCCTTGAGGGCAGGGACTGTCTTTTGCCTCCTTCTATATCGCTTAGCACAGCACTTGGCATGTAGTAGGTGCTTAATATGTGTTTTATTGATTGATGTTCCTGTCTCCTAACTGTGTGGGGAACTCCCTAAGTAATGGCCTTTGTCTGCTTTTTAACTGAGGAAACCACAATAGCATCCCAAGGAAACCATCTTATCCTCAGCCTATGGTAAGGTGGTCCCCTGTTTTCATTCTAAGCTGAGGCTGAAAAGACTACTGACTTTGCATTGTGGAGAAAGAGGGCTGCTTGGAAACACAAAGCTGGGTGCGTGTGTGTGTGTGTATGTGTGTGTGTGCACAGTACTTCTCCCCTCCCTTCTCACTTAAGAAGCCAGCTTAGGGAGCCAGCTGTCAGCCTGCTCTACCCTGAGCCAATAGCCTAGAAAGGGCATCATCGACCAAGGCTCAGGGTGAGTGATCTGACCTAAACGCTTGCTTTGTAGTTTGAAGGGCACGTTATTGTCAAGGGATGTGACTGGAATTCTTGAAGGGCTGCCTGCTGTCAAGAATGAGAGGCCTCCATGCCTTTGGCACTGATCAACTGTGTGGCATATTGCAAGAAGCCTAGGCCTGGAGGAGAAGGAGCCGGCCTCAAGACAGCCTCTCCTGCTCTGGAGCAGTCTGGCCTGGGTCAGGCTAACCTCTCTGGGCCTCAGTTTCTCCATCTGTAAAATGAAAAAGATTAGACGGGAGGAAATATACAGCCCTTTCTAGCTCTATAAAATGAATAGATGCTGATGAAGGACCCAGACTCATGTCTCACCACTGAACTGCATTTCTTTGTTTTAGTCTAATAATCCGAATTGGATTCTGGTACCCTATATAACACCTACCCCTTATGCTGACCAGATTCAAGGCTGCCTGGCACATGGGGCCTAATCACTTTCAGCCCTAGGGCTCCTTAGCAGTCACCAAGTGCCAGTATTTGGACAGGAAATCTGGGTCATTTACAGTTTATGTCTCAGAAATGAAATGTTACTTCATTGGTTTCTTCTTTAGAGTTATCTGAAAATGGTGAGTATTGCCCAGGAGGCGTCCAATTCCCAGAGTCTGGTAACAATCTCAATCCTGGAAGATTTCCTGAAATGGGGTTGGAGAGGGGGGAGGGAAGAAGGGGGGGGACAGAACACCTGCTGCTCATTTGGAATTGCTGTGTGTCTAAGCCCTGCTGAGACAGACAGAGAAGAGTGAGAGAGGGCACATGAGATGCCCAGAGGGTTGGATCCTTTCCAAATTGTGGAGGCAAAACCCAGTCCAACCGTGGAGGGTGTTAAAGTCTTTGAGAATGATGCAGACAGAGGGAGGGGAGAAAATGGGGCAGCCGGGGAAGGAGGGACAGGAGAGCCGGAGGGCTTTTCCTAGCTTCTGTTTTCCCCTCCTGGGGACTGCAGAAAGCTTGGAATTCCTTGGCCCTGAAGGCATGGGTTGCTGCTGGGTTCCATCTAAGGGCCGATGCAGCCTCATCTCCTGCGTGCTCTCTGATTACCTAATAATTTGTCAACAACAACCTGGGTTAGAGCTGTCATTTGTGCTGAGTCTGAATGCTAACTCTGTCTCAGGGGAATCTCCCTGTGAAAGTCCCAGTCTGACCCATAGGTTGGAGGGTGTTGGGTCAGACTTCTGCAACTGACTTTATTACCCTTGATTCTATAAAGGTATCGAAAACCATGCCCTAAAGGGTGAAAGCTGACTAGTCAGTCAATCAATAGGCATTTATTAAGCACCTATTACTTTCTAGGCACTGTGCTAAGCAAAGGCAAAAACATAGTCCCTGCCCTCAAAGAGTTTATAATCTAATGGGGAAGACAACATGGACACACAAGCTGGAGTTGGGATAAATCGCAGATTATCATCATAGGGAATGAACTAGCATTAGAGGGAATTAAGAAAGCATTCTTGTGGTTTTTTTTCTTTTTGTAGGGACAATTGGGGTTAAGTGACTTGCCCAAGTTCACACAACTAGTTTTGTGTTAAGTGTCTGAGGCCGAATTTGAACTCAGGTCCTCCTGACTCCAGGGCCGGTACTGACACCAGGGCTGGTGCACCACCTAGCCGCTCCCAGAAAGGCTTCTTGTTAGCTGGGACTTTAGGGAAGCTCCTTGGTGGAGGTGAGAAGAGAGAACACTCCAGGTATGGGGGGTAGTCAATGAAAGTGTTGGAAATTGGAAGATGGAGATTCTAGTGGGAGGAGCAACAAGGACATGGCTGTCACTGGGTGCCAAGGTACAAGAGGGGACCCTATATGAGCCACCTAGCTATGACTCCATCTTTACTTGCCTAGAGGAATGATGGAATGGAGAGTGTGTCAGATTCTAAAAACTCTGGATTTAAATCTCAACTTCTAACAATTACTAGTTGTGTGACCATGTAAGAACACACCTTCTGGGCTCAGTTTCCCCATCTGTAAAATGGTGACAATATGTTTGACCATGGGCAGGTCATTTTATTCCCTTTCAGTCTCAGTTTCCCCAACCATAAAACAATGTGTGACCATGGGTCTGTCACTTCATCCCTAAATGAGAAAGAAAACACCTCTAAGACCTGACTTGTAGAGTTGTTGTATGAGCCTAAGTAAGGCAAGGTATGTAATGCACCCGGGAAAGCTCAAAGTACTCCAGAAGTAGCATTAAAAAAAAACAAACTCCAACAAAGAAACAACAAAACCTTTCCCCATCACCTATTCTTCTAAGTGTGGCCAAAGCAGCCTTTCGCTGTTATTTTTACACACAGGGACATCCCAGTTGTTGAGTTTACTACAAACACTCAGGCCAGGAGTGCTTGTACTAAAATCAACTGAAATGTTTCTTTTTATGGTTATATGTGGGCAACAGAAGGGACAGTAATGCAGCTGGCCAGTCTGTCCTGATGGAGTTCTCAGAATCTAGCGAGGCTGGCTAGATTATAATCTAGCCACTGAGTCCATCACTGGGCCCTTCTGGATATCTCTTCAGCCAGGATGGATCTGCCCGGGGCCATCTCCAGGCCCTGAGGCAAGGGAAAGGCAGTAAGCAGACACATTTGTGTTAGCCTGGGCAGAGGGAGGATGAGTGAGTCACAGGTGTCCCAAACCTTCTGGTTTAGATCCGAGCATTGGTAGATGTCTCAGAAAGTTGCTGCATTGCGGGGGTAAATGCTTGGACGGCTGCTCCAAGGAGCTGGTTAAACGCCACTCTGGGTCCTGACTCATTCCTCCAGCATCTCCCCACTAGAGCTCCTGTTCAGGGCAATTCAATGACAAATGTTTACCAAGTACCTACTGTGTGCCCCACATTGGGGATCGGTACAAAGACAAAACCAAATGAGTCTCTGACCTCAAGGAGCTTATATTGCACTAAGGGGTAGGATGGGGGAGAGAGATCACTCTGCACAGATGCTACACAATGCATAGTACTTTCAAAGAGGGAGAGAATGTTAGGAAACATCTTGAGTAGGAGGCATCACCTAAGCTGTGCCTTGAAGGTAACTGGGGTTCTAAAAGTTTCCATTGGGCATCCTGTGTTCCTGTGACCAAAGCTAGGCTCAGAAAGGACCTCAGAGGTCATCTCATCCAAACACCTCATCTGACAACTGAGGAAAAAGGGGGGGGGTGAAGTGACTGGCTCCACATAGCTAGAAAGAATCAGAGGGGAGGTGGATATCTGGTCTAGATTTGGACCAATGACTTTTGGCAATGTGAAAGGAGGAGGGTACATCTCTGGGATGATCGGCCAATTTAGGGGGCATTTACCTAGTACCCTGGCTTAAAATAAATCCAGCCTTAGGGAGATGGAAGAATCATGAAATAACACTTAGCACAGTGTTGGGCACATCAATAAACACTTATTGACCAACTGACCAATAGTGTTCCACTTCCTGGCCTTATCCTGTGACCCTTGGTCAACGAGCTCCAAAGGCGGTCCCCCCACCTTGTTACTTCCCCATCACTGATGTGTGGCTCAGCCACCCCAAGGCTTCTTGAGTTCTCCTGAAGCATTGTCTGCTATTTGCTATACAGGGTTAAACAGCTGCTGTTGCTGGCACCCCAGAGGAGACAGCGAGTCAGAGGCTGGTGTTATTCTCTGCATTTCTCTGTCCCTTACCTCCCTCAAAGGGCTGTGGGCGGCCTAATTAATGACTGTTTGCAAAGCACTTCGAAATCCTCAAGTGAAAGGCCCCATAGAAATGCCAACTGCTGTGTTATTGTTACATATGTATGGAGTTTCTTTCCAAAGACTCCTTCTCTGACAGGGGAATACTTTTGTGTGACAGTATGGGAGAATGCTTTGTGACTTGGCATTTACAGGTTGCTGGGATTCTAACACAGCCTTATGTTTAAGCCGAATGGAGAAACCAATACCCAGTGACCTATCTTTTGTTTTTTTCATCTTTTCCTTGACCCAAAAAAGTTTCCCCCCCCCCCCACTCAGGCTAAATGAGCATTAGAACATTATCTGTTGGTACATTTACATGAGAAGCAGTAAATATTTAAATCAATGATGGAAAAAACCCAAAATACATATTTCTGCTTAGAATTTCTAGCACAGATTTTATTTTTATTTTTTTTAATAAGGGATCCTTCCCATATGGTTCATTTGAAGTTCTACCAACCTCAGGTAAAAAGTCTGAGGCAGCATGGCACAGGAAAGCTTGGGTGCCAGAAAACTTAGGCAGTATGGAGCAGTGGAAAGGGAGATTTAGAGGGTCTTGGTTTCCTCATCTGCAAAATGAGAGCATTGGAATAAACATCTTCTTTAGTTGATTCCAGATAATAATATTGTTTCCATTTTACAGATGAGGCAGAGAGAGTTTGAGTGATTTGCTTAAAGTTGTACTGCTAGTTCACGTCTAAGTGTCTGAAGCTGGATTTGAACTCAGATCTTTCTGAATCCAAGCCCAGAATTCTATTTACTATGCCACTTAGCTGCCTCTGACGTAAAATGAGGATAAAATCTGGGTCCAAAGTCATAGCTGCTTGGTGACTTGTACCCCGTTGCTCAGAGTTTTGCTAAGTGGGTTAAGTTCTTTCTTCCATACCATAGTTCTGATACTTCCAGAACAGCTTTCCCAAGCCTTTTTTCTTCAGGTTAAAACTATACTTCCTTTGACTGAATCTCCTATGGCATGAACTCAGGGTCTTCCATCATATTTGTTACCCTCATCTGGACGCTCTCCACCTTATCAATGCTTTTGCTAAACTGTGACTTAGAAGACGAACCCAATACCCCAGATATAGTCTCACTGGGTCAGAGGGCTACAGGTTCATCACCTCATTGTTCCTGGATGCTCAGCCTCTCTTAATGGAACCCAAGCTCAAATTGAGCTTTCTGGGCTGGTGTACCATAGACTGCTAGCTCATCAGTCCAACAGTGAATGAAGTTTGAAGTCTATTCTTACTCCTAAATCTTTTTCAGACAAATGTTCTCTAACCACTCAACTCATAGCCCAGCTGGGCCATGTTGTTCTTTTCTGCCATATCACACTGCTGACTGAAAAATCACTGAAGCTCCATCAGCTACATATCTTTATCTACCAGTCGCCTCAGTCAAACCAAGACATGGGAAAGATGTTAACTTAAAAAGGCCAAAGTTCCCCACTGTATCTGGGGTCATCTCCAGTTGTCCTGATTTATATCTTGCCACTGGACTCAGATGGTTCCAGGGGATACAGTGAGGCTGGTGACTTTGCACAGCCCTACCTCACTTAAATCCAATTTATTTGCAAGTCATGGCATCACCTCCCTGATGTCATGGTCCTTTTCAAGAATGTAGGACAAACAAAAACAACATCTATCAAATGGGGATATTAACATTAAACTTTCTGATTCTCAGGGTTATAGCAAGGAAAGGACTTTGCAAGTGGTGTCAGGTAATCAATGAGCATTTATTAAGTACCTACTATTTGCCAGCCACTGTGTTAAACACTGGGGATATGAAGACAAACATGAAACAAGGTAGAGAAACGTGAGCTCATTATCATGTGTGAAGCAGTGTCTAAAGGAGATTAAGACAGTGTGGTTACAACTCAGGCAGCCAAAGTACCAAGCTAACTCTTGTTTCTTTCAACAAAAAATACAGACATTAAACCGGTTGACCAGGTTTAATGGGAGGGGGGCAAGAGGACAGATAGAATTGGCGTGAAGTAGCTACTTTTTGCAGCAGAGTCCTCTGCCTGTCAACATGCATGGTTTGTTGTCCTGAAAGTCTATTTTCACACCCTATTCTGTCTTCTCTTCCTTTCTCTTTCATTCACTCCTTGCCTTCCCTTGCCTTCCTTTCCCTTCCCTTCCCTTCCTGTTCTTTTGTCTCAAATGTGAACAGAAAGAGTTCTTGCTCTGTGTGGACCTCAGTGCTAGGCTGATGCTCCTAGGACGAGAAACAGCCCAGTCCCAGCCCTTGAGGAGGGCTTAGGATGGAAGCAGCTAAGCCTGTGCTGATCCAATTAGTTCTCTAGTTCTAGACACCAATACTAATTCTGAGCTTCCTGAGAAGCAGCCTTTGACCCAGATCTCTCTGCACGTAGCATATTTTCACTTATATCACTGATATATGTGCACATGCATAAACTTCTCTATTAGATTAGAAGCTCCCTGAGGCAGAGACCGCAATTTTTCATCCATGTGGTCCCGGCACTGAGTGTGATGCCGGCAGACTGAACTATTCAGCAGTTGTTCCCAGGGTATCAGAGCTCTAAGTGACGCCCGAAGCCTTCATTTCCGATCAGCCTGTACTCCAGATTCCTCTACCTTGACACAGAAACCTCTTCCTCCTGGAAGATAGTTGCAACCCAGCACTTCACACCTTGGAAACGCCCTCTGTTTTCATGGCTTCTGCCTCTGATTAGATAGCTCCTCCCAGCGCCTTCATTTGAGGAGGGGACTGAGGCCAGCCAAGTCTTCATTTCTCACAAGGCTGCATGTACTCTGGACTTCTCTGCCCTGTCCTCATCCCAAGTAACTTCATTCTGCACCACCATTGTCCCTTTCCTTTGCAGCTTCCTTTTCTGTGGTATCTGTCCCTATTATTAGAATGTAAACTCTTTGAAGACAGGGACTGGTTTTTTTTTTTTTCCTATTTGCTCTCCTCTCAGCATTTAACACAGTGCTTGGCACAAAGTAAGTGTTTAATAAATGCATGTTGATTGACTCTTAAAGCCTTCTATTGCGATTGGTAACTGACTAGAAACTCCCTCTATGGCATCAAGGAGAGACACTATGGGTTGGTGAGGAAGCACTGGAACTGAAGTCAGGAAGATCTGAGTTCAACTCCTACTTCTTTTTAAAAAATTTTTTTCTTTATTAATTTGTTTACTTTTAGTTTACAAGATTCACAATCCCTTGAGTTTCAAATTTTCTCCCCCTCCCTCTAATAATAAATTCTTCTCTAGCCTTTTACCTTTTTTTTGGAGGGGGAAAGGCAGGGCAATTGGGATTAAGTGACTTGCCCAAGGTCACAGGGATAGTTTTTGTGTTAAGTGTCTGAGGCTGGATTTGAACTCAGGTCCTCCTGACTCCAGGGCTGGTGCTCTATTCACTGCACCACCTAGCCACCCCCTGTATTTTATGTATCTAGACAGCCACCCCCTCAAATCCTACTTCTGTCGCTCATAAGCTGTGTAATCTTGGGTAAGGCATTTAACTGCCCTCTGTGCCTCTGTTGCGTCATCTATAAAGTAAAAGGTCTGGACTTGATGGCTTCTGAAGTCCCTTTGTCTCTAGATCTGTGGTCCTAGTTCATTTTACTGTGGTTGGCCTCAGACACTTAATAGTTGTGTGACACTGGGCAAGTCACTTTACCCAGTTTGCCTTAGTTTCCTCATTTGTCAAATAAGCTGGAGAAGGAAATGCAAACCATTCCAGTATCTTTGCCAAGAAAATCCCAAATGAGGTCACAAAGAGTTGAACATTACTGAAACAAATGAACAACAACAAAGTGCCTCAGTTTCCCCATCTGTAAAATAAAATGTCTAGACTTGATAACCTCTGAAGTTCCTTCCCTCTCTAGATCTGTGATTTTTATTTACCTTTCTGTGCCTCAGTTTCCTCATCTGTAAAATGAGAAGGCTGGATTTGATGCCGGTAAAGTTCCTTCTAGCTCCATTTTAATAGCACTTTGTGTTTATCATTTTATTTGATTCTCATACCAATTGGGAGGTTAGTACCTATAGGTATTAATTAGCTCCATTTGATACAGGGTGAAAGAGATTCAAAGAAGCTTCAATGCTTACCTTTCCTGATTTCCCCCAGCTACTACTACCCCCATTACCTCAATCAATTTTACATATATTTTGTGTCTAAGTCTTTGGACTGTAAGCTATTTGAGGGTAGGGACTGTCTCACTTATCTTTGTGTGTCTGGAGTGTAGCACTTGAGTCTGGTACAGAGTAAGAGCTTAAGAAATGTTTCTTGGATCTATCCAGAGCCACACAAGAATTGTCTGGTCAAAAGACTCGAACTCAGTCCTCCAGGGCTCCAGCATTCTATTCCCTATACAACTTTGCCTCCTCACCCAACACGTGATCACTTACTCTTTGCTTGAAAATCTATAATAAGGAGGAATCCACTCCTTCCTGAGACAGAACATTTTTGGACAGCTCCAATTTTTATGAAGATTTGCTTATGTCAAGTTGAAATCTACCTTTCTGCAACTTTGCCCCAATTGATATGTTCTGGGACACTGGAGGAAAAGTCTAATCACTCTTGCATATGACAGGCCAGTAGATGCTTAAAGATAGCTATCACTCCTCTCCCCCAAGTTTTCTCTTCTCTTAGAGTAGAATTAGAAACTTAAAGATACCCAAAGCATCCTGTTTCTTGCTGGAATTGTGTCCAATGAGTGTCATTACTTTAAGGATTGTTGGCACTATAGAAATGTGAACTATTAGGATTGCCATAAAGTTCTTCTAAAGCTTTGAACATCCAACCATTTGATATAGGGCAAAGTGTGTCAACTAGAATCAGAGGATTCTCTGTACAACTCCTACCTTGGACAGTTACTACTCAGTTTCCTCATCTGTAAAATAAAGAGGTTGGACCAGACGACCTCTGAGGTCCCTTTTAGCTCCACATCAGTGACCCTATGAGACTTTCTCATTTAGATACAAACCTGATTCTCCCCTAAAGAATCTCCTCCCTTAGAGCCCTCTTCCTCCTCTCCTCTTCAATGCCCAGTACCAGCAGAGGGCTTGGAATACTCTTCATTCACCCACTGCTGACATTAGCCTAGTCCCCACCCTACCACTTCTCAGGGGTGTCTCTTTTTAAGGACCTGTGCAGCACAAATGTTGTCTTCCCCTTCCCATCCTTGCTGCTATTGCTGACCGAGCTCTGAGTCATTACCCTCAGTTGGTTCAGTGACTTTAGTCCTAGGCTCCTGGCCTTCCTCTCAACTTATTCTCCTGCCATTATCTTGGAAAACTGGATATTGATGATGAAAATCCATGTCACAATGGGACCACATAGTTTCTCAGCTCCCGCAAATGCCTTCATCCCAGTGTGGTAGACAGAGTACCTGACAGAGTCGGGAAGATCTGAGTCCTCACTTAGGTGCCAATGGGCTGTGAGACCCTGCACAAATGACTTAACCTCTCTGAGACTGGGAAAATCATAGCATGCCCATTACAGGGTTGTTGTAAGGATTGAATGAGATATGTTATATGACATATATAAAAATATTTTCATAATAGATAAAACAAAACATTTATAAATATACGTATTTATAAAGTTATAAAATATATTTATAAAATTTATAACAACAAAATTATAAAATCGTGAATATATAGTTTACAAAATATATTTATAAAGTCATGAAATATAGAAAACTTACTAAAACATATATAGAAAATAAACATAAAATTTATAAAAATAAAAATGTATTTATAAAATCGTAGAAATAGAAATCTATAAATGTAAAAACATTTATAAAATAAAAATACATTTACAAAATCATAAAATATAATTTATAAAAATAAAATATATTTATAAACATAAACTGTAGATTTATAAAAATAAAATATATAAATTTATAAATATATAAAATCATGAAATACATAAAGTTTATTTAGAAAAACAAAATATATAAAATTTATAAAAACAAAAATGCATTGACAAAATCATATAAACAAAATTTGTAAAATAAAATACTGTTTATTAAAATCATAAAATATATAGCCATAAATATATAAGCATTATAAAATAAAAATATATTTATAAGATTATAAGCATATGTTTCTAAAATAAAATGTATTTATACAATTATAGATATAATTTTATAAACCTTAAAGTACCATAGAAATGGTAGGGACAGGTCCTGGACTTGTGGTTTCATTGAGGCAGGAAGATCTCAGGGAGGAGCTCCCTCCACCAACAAAAATTGACCACCTTTCTGCAATATTGTGTTAGGGAGTTTCCTGGGAACTCTGAGAGACGTGCCCAAGACTTGCCCAGGGTCACACAACCAGGATATGCCAGAGGCCTGCACCTAGATCTTTCCGCCTTCCAGGCCAGCTCTCTGTAAACATGAACATCAAAATAAATTTTAGATATTATCTTCATTGTTATTTGAGACAGCATGATGACAGATAGATAGAGAGCCTCTTGGGTTCAAGGACAGCCTCTGGCACCTCCTGGCTGTGTGGTCCTAGCAGGACTGGAGTGTGGGCATGAAGTGGAGAACTGTGAAGGAGGATACAAAGACATTGAGGATGCCAGGTTTTGGAGGGCCTTGAATGCCAGACAAAGGTTTTTGGAAAGAGGGGGGACATAATGATATTTACCCTTAGGACAGATTATTCTAGCAGTGGTGCACCCTTGTCTATCCTAAGTAGAAAACCAGAAAAATAAAGTCAATAAACACGGTGACAGAGTCTGATAGCGTATGGATGTTTGACAGATCTAGATCTATCTATAGAACAGGAAAAGGGTGAGGGACTTTGGATTAGACCTTGGAGCCTGTAAGGTCCAGAACATGGATCTGGATGTGTGTAGGCCAGTTCAATTCACTCTGCCTTCTTCAGTGCCCGCAGGCTGTACTCCTGACCCCTGACACTAATCCAGTGAATGCATGCTGATGCTCCTAAGAGAAATAGGGGACGGGAGCACAGAATGACCAGTGCCCACTCACGTCTGCCACACCAGCCAGTTCTGAGGGCCGGCCTTCCTGCAGGGAGCCGCTGAAATCATTGGTGGGTATGGCCATCAATACATCAGCCACAGAGCAAAATATCCCAAACTGTGGATGCTGATGGCAGATAAGACCCCAATTAATTGAACTTTAAAACTGAATTCAGAGATCTCTTTTTGGGGGGGGGGGTTGGAGGCAATGGGAGTTAGGTGACTTGCCTAAGGTCACACAGCCAGTAAGAGTCTGAAAACAGATTTGAACTTATGAAAATGAGTCTTCCTGATTGTAGACCCAGTGTTCTTTGCTCTATGGCAGCTGCCCATGTATCCCTTGACGTCCGGAATGTTCCCAATAGAGTATAAGTTCCTTGAGGTCAGGGACTTTCATCTTTGCATCCCCACCTCTTAGTACAGGGCCTGACATAGAGAGTAAGTGCTTAATAAGACGCTTGTTGCACTGGGTCATTACACTGTTAAAGTGGCAGAGAGCCGCCCACTTCACCAGGTTCTTTCAAGAATCAAAAGTGACAAAGTAAGTCAAATGTCTTGCCCATCTGAAGCCCTAGGCAAATTTCAGCTACTATATATCTCCATAAAGCAGATTATCCCCTTGTTGGATTATCCCTGGCAGGTCTGCATTTCAAATTCCTATTGAGAGCTGTCACTCTCCTTGCTTGACTAAGTCCTCTGTTGACATAAGCAAGATTTTTATTTACTCTAGCCTAGCAGGAACTAGTATAGAAAGGCTTTTCAGTCAACATTAAGACTTTTCAAACCCTAGGGAAGATGTGACTCAGCAAGTTTATAGAAAGACCCTAGACTTTTTTTTTTAACCAGAGCATAGAATCAGAGCTGGAAGAAATTGGGAGAGCTCCTTTACTCTAGCTCTGCATTTTTCTAACAAAACCAGATTTATCAATGCCTTCAGCTTAATGTCACTTCCTTATCTACCCAGCACTTTTCTTATTTTCCAAAGCAGCCCTGCTTGTACTAGAAAACCAGAAAAACAAAACCAATAAACACGGTGACAGAGTCTGATAGTGTATGGATGTCTGATAGATCTATGTTTAAATACAAGTAATCAAAATTGCCTTCAAATCAACATTGGAATGATTTTTTGACTGGCTGCTATGTTGGACTTTCAACTCTGCTGCTCTTCTTTATTGCTGGGATAATCAAGAATTGCCTCTATTTGAGTAGAGAAGCAAACATATTGTTTTCATTATCACTGAACAAATGAGAGGTTTAGATATGTAGATCCTATGACACAATCCATCAACATTTATTAAGCACTTGTTCTGTGCAAATAGCGGACTCAGAAATCAACAGATCCCCAGGAGATTCCTGACCTCATACCATTTAAAGCTTAGTAGGAAAATAACAAGAACCCCCATTTTAAGGCTCACAGAGCACCTTTGTCACAACCATCTTGTGAAGTGAGGAGTGAATACAGTGATTATCATGATTTCCCCTATACAGATGAGGTCACTAGAGCTCAGAAGAGACCCAAGAGAAGTTAAATAACCTGTCAAGCATTCTGTAGTTAAGTGAAGAGACAGGAGGGAAACTTGGATGCTCCAACTTTAAATCCCATGTGCCTTCCACTGCAAAAAGTAGCCTTTAGGAGAATGGAGACAGAAGTTCAGTAAGGACCTCAGTGGTCATCTAGTCTAACACCTACCCAAAGCACCAGTCCTGTCTATGACAAGTGGTCATCAAGGCCAATAGGGAGACTTCCAATGACAGGCAGGTCACTTGCTCCTGTAGCAGCCCATTCTACTTTTAGACAGGTCCCGTTATTAAGAAGCTCTTCCTCATACTGAGCTAAAATCAACTTTCTTCTGAATCCTGATATTTTTGCCTGTTTGTCCCTCTTGGGTTCTTTCCAATGGTTTCTTTCCCTCTATTTCTATATATAAGCCAATGGACCATAGGATCACAGACTGAGAGCTGGAAGGGACCTTAGGGGACATTGAGTCCAAACTCCTCATTTTACAGATGAGGAAATTGAGGCTGAGAAAGGTTAAGTGACTTGTTTAAGGTCACACAGCTAATATATGTGTGAAGCAGGATTTAAATCAAAGTCTTCCTGATTCCCAATCCAGCCCTCTATCCTTACAACCATGTTGCTTCTCTATGGTCTTTTCCTTTTTTTTTCCCTGTTAGATAGCATTAGTTTTTCTGTCTCTCTGAAAATATAAACCAAAGGAGAAAAAAGTATTTGTGTATTTATATGTGGAATGGGATTTTTGTTCTGTTTGTGTCCAACTCTTCGTGACCCCATTTGGAGTTTTCTTAGCAAAGACACTGGAGTGGTTTGCTGTTTCCTTCTCCAGTCTGTTTTATATGTGATGAAACTCTGGCAAACAGAAGCAAACTGCCCAGGGTCACACACAGCTAGTAGTTGTCTGAGGCTAGATCTGAACTCAGGTCTTCCTAACTCCAGGCCTGGCACTCTATCCACTGTGCCACCCAACTGGATTAGTGTTTTCAATTAGCATCTCTATGTTGATGACTCCCAGATCTACACGTCCCAACTCTAGACTGTCTCCTGACGTCCAGTCCTATATCATAAGCTACTTTATTGGACATTTTCAATGGTGTCTCCCACTTACACTCATCTCACACTCAACATATCTAAAGCAGTATTCATTATTTTCCCCCCAATATTGTCATCTTTAATACATCTGTATTACTGTCAAGCACACCACCATCTTTTAGTCACCCAGAAATGTTGGTGTCATTCTAAACTTCTCACTCTCACTCACTCCACCCGTTCAAGTTATTACCAGTCTTTGTAATTTCTTCCTCCATAATCCATCTCCTCTCCCCTCACCCCTTAATTCTGGTTCAATTGCCTCTTGCATGGACTATTGAAATAGGCTCTTAATTAGCCAACTTGTTCCCAGCCTCTCCACTTTCCAGACCATCCTCCACATAGCTGTAAAATAACAATTCTGTGGGACACCAGCCAAGATGGTGGAAGCAGTACAGCCCAATTTCCCATAACTACAACAATATTGTAAGAAGAATCCAGATCAATTAGGGATTAGGAAACTGAAGAAGAAACTACAGTGGATCATATTTCCAGCACAAGACCACAAATTTGACTTAAAAGCAAATAACCATGGGAGTAACTGTAGAACAGGGTTGGACTAAGATCATGGACTCCATACCCAGAGCTCCAAGTAGAGACCTGGAGAGGATGCTGAGAGCAGATCAGAGCCTCAGTACCAGGCACAAGCTCAAAGCAAAGGCTTTTCCAGAGTGGCCAAGAGCGTGGACTCAGCTTCCAGAGCTCTGATCTAGGCCAGCTGCACAAATATGATGAAAGCTGATATTGGACTCAGCCTTTGCCTGGCCCTACCCTGGCAAGCAATGAGGGGCTTACTACATGGACTCCCCTCAGAAAATGGGCTTCTCAGAGCAAGGGTTTCCTAGAGAGTCTGGGGTCATAAACTCAGTTCTAAACATCAGTTCCTAAATAGGCCAGAAATGCCTGGTTGCCTAGAGCAGGTCACTAGAAGAATAAGTAAACAAACAAAGCTATCATGAGGCCAAAGATGACCCATATATGAATCCAGAAGAGAATAAAACATCAAGTCCCAAAGAAAAATATAGCTTGGGCACAAGATCAATTAGAATTTCTAGAAGAAATAAGTTGAGTTAAAAATAGTATTATAAATGAAATAAGTCATAGAGGAAAGAACTGAAAAAGAAATGTAAACTAGGAAAGAGAGACTTAGAAAGAAGATGACTAACTTAGCAGAAGAGGCACAAAACCGTACCGAAGCAACAGACTCCCTGAAAGTCAGAACAGGCCAAAAAGACATGAGTGACCTTGTGAGACAACAGGAAATATTAACACAAAGTCAAATGATTTGAACAAACTGAAGAAAATGTTACATTTTCTTCTACAGGTATTCTATATCAAAACGACTGACCTGGAAAACAAATTGAGGAAAGAGAATTTAAAAATTGTGGGACTCCTTGACATCTCCTAAAAATGATACTTGATGTATTTCAAGAAGCGATGAGAGAAAACTGCCCAAGGTAAGTGCTTTATTGATAGCATCTCATTTGATGTTCACAGTGACCCTGAGAGATAGGTGCTATTATGACCCCCATCTTACAGCTGAGGATATCGAAGCAAACAGGGTGAAGTGACTTGCCCAGGTTCACACAGTTGGTGTCTGAGGTCACATTTGAATTCAGGTCTTCCTGATTCCATGTCCAGTACCACTGTGGTTGATAGTAAAGACTGAGTTTTGGGAAGCCAAGCCTTTGTTGCTGAGCCCCTCTGCAGTTATCATAGGACCAGAGATATAGAGCTGAAAGGGACCTTAGGAGTCATTAAGTCCTTTTATATAATAGGAAACAGAGGTTAAATGACTTGCCAAGGGTTACTCAGCTAGGAAATGTCTGAAGCAACATTTGAATTCAGGTCTTCCTGATTCCAAGTCCAAATACGCTATCCACTATACCCCCTTGGATGCCAGACATAAAGTCCATCGCTGGAGGTGGGAAGGAAGAAAGTAGAAGCCCTTGCTTGGGAGCATTTACTACCTTGACCTCTCTGCTCCCTCAGGTCAGATATAGACAGAAAGAAAGAATCGCTGGCATTTGCTTCTGCTGGCGCTCATCGTTTGGAAGATGCAGAATAATCTATTGCAAGCATTCTGTACCTTTCCATCTAAGGGTGACCTGCCAGAGATTGAGCTCAGCTGGCATAGCCTTTGAGAACTCTGTGTCACCCCCGCGTCACAGGGAGACAATGGAGGATGATGTTAGTTGAGGCTCTGCAGCACTCATACCCCAATTACCTTGGGAGATCACTGATGTGATATCCGAACGACAGATTCATCCATTCCCTTTCATACCACATGTCCTAGAACTCCCATAAATCCCCCATAGCAGGCTCTCCCAACATCTTAGAAACCTTCCTCTAGTTTATCTGGCACTATCAAGGATGGGATTAAATTCCTCTAGGTATATGTTGACTCATCATCTATTAGACAAAAATTTCACATTTAGAGTACCCATAATTAAGGTAAAGTTAATGAGTTGTCTAAAATCGATCTTCTTTTTCACAAATCTACTATCACCATTGAGAAGTGGGAGGTGGCCATATAGGATGATGTATTTTGTATTTTTTTTGTATTTTTTTCTTTCTACATGGGTTGCCATGACTAAAGTCTTCATTGCCAAATGGCCAGTTTATTGGTGATGATCCACTCTATACTTAGCTAGGCTGGTCCTTAAAAGACTCAGTCTATTGCTGTAGCTGAATTGGAACCCTTTCTAGTATGGTCAAACTTCTCATAGATTGTATGGGGAAAGATAATTTTAAAATTGTGGGACTCCTTGAAATGTCATTTGTTCTGTGAAGTTTGGGTTCAGTGAAAGGGCTGCACTTGAGGACCTAGAGGGTCATATATGGCCTTGAGGGCACAGGTTCCCCACCCCTGGTCTATAGCATCCTTTCCTTGATTGCTTAACACAAAATTATTTGTAGGGCATTATCTAGAAGGTCCCCATATGTTTAGAGACACAATGATAACAGCTGACATTTATATAGTGCTGTAAAGTTTACAGAGTCCTTTGCAAACATTGTCTCATCTGAATCTCACACAACCCCTGGGAGGTTGGGACCACCGGGATCATCAGGGGCTACTCAGGCTACTAATTCCAAATCCTTCTTTCCCTATGACATCTATTCAAATGACACGCCAGCTATCATATCTCCCCTAATCGATCAACAAGTGTTTAGTAAGTACCTACCATGTGCCAGACACTGTATAAGTCTGGGGGTACAGAACAAAGACACAATCCCTACTCTTAAGGAGTTTATATGTAAAGCTACGTGTGTGTGTATTTACGTGTAAAATGTAAGCTCTGGACATTCTAATAACAAAATGGTTGGCACTATAATTGATCTTCTTTCAGTCAATATTCTGCTGTTGTTACTGGTTTTGTGTCTGTTTCAGGGTAGTCAGGAGAGAGGGTTACAGGCAGAGGAAAATGGGCATAGGAAGAAAAGTGATGTGTAAGTTCTAGTTGAGACAAAGGTAAGATTACTCTAGGAGGGAGAAGTCACCCACATTTAACTAAAAAGAATAATAATAACTTTTATATACTGTACAGTCATATAGTTTACATACTATATAGTTATGTAACTATATGGAGTTACATGTGGTTTTATATACTAACTTTGACATGACACTTCCAAGTTTTATCCTCATGATTATCCTGGGAAGTAGGTGTCCTTTTTGATCATTCTCATTCTATAGATAAGGTAAGTGAGGCTGGAGAGGCTCAGTCACTTAAGGCATGGCCATAAAGTTAGCAAGTGTCCAGAACTCTACTACCCCACTTGGGGCTGACTTCCTTAAGGACACGCGGGTAGTAAGCATTAGAGGCGTGATTTGAATTTAGATACACAGTCCCTCTGGGATTCCTTTCTTGTCTTTTTCCTTATTATATCTCTGCCTTTATTTGTTAAGATGAGGTCACACTTTAAAAAATAAGGTTAGGGAGAGCAATGGAGATAGAATTCAAATGGATTAAATCCTGGAAAATAAACGGTGAGCATTGTTAGTCCCAGCCAGGGAGGAGATGTAGGCTGGGGAGGGAGCAGAGGTGATTCACAGTCTGGTGCATTAGAAAGAATGTGGGGTCTTGGGGAATCTTGACCCTGTCACTTACTACTTGTATAACTTTGGGCATGTCCCTTGTCTGTGCTCAGTTTCCTCATCTGTAAAATGAGAGAGTTTGACTAGATGGTCTCTGACGTTCCTTCTATGATCCCGAGCTCTCAGAAAGTGAATCACCTTCCATGCTGAGCTTTATTTTTGTCCTTTGTAAAATTAGGGGTTTGGACTACATCAGGATTCCTAATCTTTTTTGTGTATGGACCTCTTCTCAGAATAATGCTTTTAAAAAATCCATAACGAAAGAAAATGCTAAATTTAAGTCAGAGATTAGTGTAAATAAGAACAATTTTTTTACCCATAGAAGTTCATAGACCCCTTTTCCCAAGTCTATTCATGGACTCCTTGAGGGTCTGTGAGCCTGAGGTTCATAAGCCCTGGATCAGATGATTCTTCCTAAAGACGTTCTATGTCCTAGAATCCTGCAGAGAAAGAAGGAGCCCAGCTTGGACCTTTGTTGCACTAACCAAGCATGATTGTATTGGTGTTCGGTCTCTCTGTGCGTGTATCAGTGTGTCCTCCTGGTGCTCCACACTTCAAGAACGAAGGATGAACAACAATCCCCAGATGGTCACCAGGAGAGCAGGACTTGTACATTCTCTCCCCATACTGCCCCCTCCTGCCCCTGAGGTAGCTCATGTATCTAGGACCAAGTTGTCAGGCTGCTCCACAGCCAGAAGGGCGACCCACCGCTGGGAATCTGGCCTGTGATGATTTCATGTCTCAGAATCCGCCGCAGCTTTGTTCCCGGTAGTACTTTCAGAGGCCCCTGCCTTTGCTGTGGGGCACAACTGCTAGGGCTTTGGAGCCTGACAAACAGACATGTTAGCCAAATCCCAGAATGCTAAACCTCGAGCTTGAAAGAGATGAATTTGGAATAAATAGAGAAAATGCTCCTCTACACAAAGGACACAGTAAAGTCAGACAGCCGAGTAACCCAAGGGGTGGCATAGCTAGAGAATAAAGAACGAGAGTTTTTTTTTAAGATTGAGAGAAATTCTAGGTAATTACCATATGATGAATTATTAAAGGACCTAGGACAATGGGGGATTTAATTTTAATAAGAGTTGACAGCTATATACGCATTCCTGTATCACATATACACGTACACACATGAAAGCACACACACACACACACACACAAAATGAACACTAACTAGGTGCTAAATGCCTTACAACTGTTATCTCGTTTGATTCTCACAACAAACCTCAGAGGCAGGTGCTATCATTTTCCTCATTTGACAGATGGAGGAACTGAGGCAAACAGGGATTATGTGACTTGCCCAGGGTCACACAGCTAGTTAGCATCTGAGGCCAGATTTAAGCTTAAATCTTCCTGACTCAAAGCCCAGCACTAGATGGAATCTCCTGAAATTTTAAAATTATTATTATTCAAAGTTATAATTATATAAAATATATAAATTGGTTCAACCCAATGAAAATATGCTGTGTGAATTCAAATAATGAGGCCATTTGGGGGTATTTTTATTTGCACTAATGGGGACTTGCACTAACAGGTCTTCAAAGCCTGTTCTATGCTTCATTCCATTTTCAGACCAGGAAGACCACAGGCTTAGAGCTGGCAAGGACTCCCAAAACATCGAGTTCAACCTCCTTCCTCCATCTGGAAGTGGGGTCACTCATGCCAACAGAGGTTAAATGACCTTCCCAAGGCTATGGAGGCTGGGTCTGAATGACGGACTTTTTGAATGGCTCAATGAATGTTCTTTTCCTTGTACCATCCTTCCTGCCCTACAGTGCCTGAGGTAGGTGCCGGTAAGTATTGGGAGTCTCATAGAGAAGTCAAATGACTTGCCCAGGTGCATCCCAGGTGAGGCGGAGCCATAGTGCTTATGGCTCAGAGCGCTGGGCCTGCAACCAGGGAGAGTCATCTTCCTGAGTTCAAATCCAAACCCAGGTATTTACTAGCTGTTTACCTCAGTTTCCTCATCCATAAAATGAGCTTGAGAAGGAAATGGAAAACGACTCTAGTACCTAAACTAAGAAAACCTCAAATGGGGTCACAGAGTCAGACGTGACTGAAAAATCACTAACATTTCAATAGAATTAATTTCTTTTGTAATCTTATGTATTATAATCTATATAGTTGAACACAATGACTCTGAGGATGTTTCCCCAGGCTACCAGAAGGGTACAGATACAAAGATGAAGAATTCCTGGACTAGATGTAGCAGGGACCTTAGAAGTCATCTATCCCTCGTTTTTTTTTTAAATGAGGGAATTAATGTCTGGGCAAAGTTAATAACTTATACAGAATTGCAGTGGCAGTCAATGAGAGAAGCAAGATTTGAACCCAGGCTCTTCAGGTCTATTTTCCCCATGGTACCTGATTTATCACTCTAGTCCCTTCCAAGGGGAGCATAGGGCCAGAAGCCAGATAAGCAACCAAAAATCAATAGAATACAGACCTAGGAGTGTGGGAAGTCCAAAATAATCATGGCAAGGGTACATGCTGTCCAAAAACAGAAGACTGAGGGAATTGACAGGACTCTATAGAGTGGTCAGTCAAAAAGCCAGGAGCACAGCCCATGGGCGTCCTGCAGTGAAAGGGGAACAAGGGGCAGGCAAGTCATGAGAATCAACACCAGCATCACTTTCAGGGAGAGAAGGATGGGGCCTTGAGAAATGCCTTTTCACCCTCAACTATCTTTCCTTCCTTCCCACACTGGCCAGACCCAATGCTGAGTGAACCACGGTGGAAAGGACACAGGTCCTTTAAATGAAGCATGTAAGTATCTACTGAAGAACAGCGAAGGACGGTGAGAAGCTCTCATCATTCTCTGGCTGGGGCTTTCCCTGAAGTTACAGCTGCAAACACAGGGGAATATGGACCTTGGGCTTCCCTGACTGTGGTCCAGCCTGGGTTATATCAGGGCCATGCCCCAAAGTAGAGATTTGCTCTTGAACCAGCCTGGGAGGCAAGGGGAGGCTGAATCAATCCCAACTGGGTGTATAGTGAAGCAGCCTGAAACACCCAGGCCAGCTCTGACAAAGAGATGGCCACACTGATCTGAGGCTCAGCCAGAGACTCCAGACATTCTCCAGAAAAAGAGCCAGTTGTCCAAGCCTGGCTGGGTTCTGGACTGTAAGGAGTAACTTGGTAATCATCTCACTCCATTTCCACTTGCATAAATAGTACCTCCTTTCCCTGCCCCCCCAATTTCTCAACTGCCTGTGATGTCATTGACAGATTGATCTTCCTCATTTACTGATGTGATCAAGACACTCCTCTGCTCAAAACCCTTCAATGGCTCCCAATTACCTAACACATAAAATGTCGTCTTCTCAGCCTCCTGTCATTTGATGCTTACCAGAATCTGGCACTGTTCTCCGAGTCCATCATTATTTCACATTTATTCACTTATTTATTCACAATAAATCGATAATTAACAAACATTTATATGGACCAGAGATGGGATGGGAATATAGATTGTCTTGACTCCAAAACTGGCACTCTATCCATTAGGCAACACTACCTCTGGTTTCTACTGGCCCCTACAAAAATTTGTTTTCTCTGATCAAATGTAAGCCTCTTGAGCTTGCACAAGGACTACTTTGGCTAAATCTTTGTTTCAGCAGTGCCTAGCACTGTTCTTGGCCCATTGTAGGGGCTTAATAAATGCTTGCTGATTGAAAGAATGGTAGGCCCTTGGCTCTTGGAGAGCCCCTGTTAGGATTCTCCTCCCTGGCTAAGGATCTGCTTAGTTATTGTCTGGAAAATCCAATTTATTGAGATGGTCTCCCCATATATTGGCCTACATTTTGGAAAGGTCCTCCTTTGTGCTGCACACAGGTGCAGCCTCCTGCTAATGACAAAAATGAGTCACATCCAACCTTTGTTTTATTCCTTACACTCTCTACAGTCGATTCCCTAACCCCCCCCCCCCCCACCTTTAAGCCTGGGAAACATCTCATTCTTCTTGCCTTAGAAACCCATAAAGTTGTGACACCTTCCTCCTGGAACCCAGGCTGGTGTGAGTTGAGCTGAATGGAGAATGTGCAGCTGAGTCCTAACACAAAGATATCGTGATCAGATCCTCTGTGACTGTCAGGGCTCTGGCCCTGGGGCAGGAGAACAGGAGTTTTACTTCTCATCATTGGACTTTTTCAACATAAACATTTGTTAAGTTCCTGTCATATGCAAGGTAGAGATTCTGTTCCTTGTACCCTGTGAGATTGTTGGAGAGTGGCTTAACCTCCTTAATGCATCTGTTTCCTCATCTGTCAAATGAGGATTTAGTTTGATGGGCACTGCGGTCCCTTCCAAGGTTTGTTTTATACCCTATGGTCATTTAGAGCTGGAAGGGACCTCAGAGGTCATCTAACTTTTTTTTTTTAAAATGAGGATATTGAATTCCAAAAACATGTATTAAGCATTTACTTTCACACCTACCCCTGTACTTGGTGTTGGGGGTGTGAAACCCAAAATGAAATAGACCTTATCCTTATCGAGCTTTCCTTCTGTTTGGGAGATATTCCCTACATATGAAATACAGTTTACATTTTCATAGTGCTTTACATTAATCACTTTATTTGAGCTTTATACATGTACGTATTTATATGATTGGTAGTAAATACCACCCTGATTTTACAAAAGAGTAAACTGAGGCACTGTGGCATAACATATGGGGAGCTGGCTTGTATTCAGGTCTCCCTCTGATATGTTGGTGGTGGGACACTGGGCTAGTTAAACTTTCATTCCCCCCTCAATTTCTTTTGAGAGCTTAGTAGATATTGAAAGGAACTTGGTGTTAGAAAGACCTAAATTCTTAGGAAGGTAAGAATTAAGTGAATAGAATGCTGGACTTGGAGACAGGAAGATCTGAGTTCAAATCCTCCATTCAACACTTACTAGCTGTGTTATACATGTACCTGGGTAAGTCACTTAACCTCTTTATGGTTCAGTTTCTTCACCTATAAAATGGGAATCACAATAGCACCTATCTCCCAGAGTTGTTGTGAGGATCCAATGAGACAATGATTATAAAGTGTGGTGTAAACCTTAAAGTGCTACATAAATGTTAGTTATTATTATTATTTCAAATCTCACCTCTATCATTATTGTCTATGTGCCCCTAGGCAATCACCAGACCTCTCTGAGCCTCAGTTCCTTCAATCCGTAAAATTGTAGCTGGTAGAAACAGACTCCTCTTATGTTGACCTACATTTCAGTGAGGTGCCAGCCATCAGAAAAATGAAATTAAATATCCTCCTAGGTCCTTTCCAGCTCCAAATCTGTGATGTTTGGATCTAAGACAGAGCAAGTCACAGGGCAGGTGCGAACGGATCTTTGTTGGTGGCAGGGTGCTTCCTATGGCAATGAAATCACAGGCACAGGTCTGGTCCAAAAAAATGCTCCTCTAAAGCGAGACTGAGAGAGGAGAAGTGGCTTGGCTAAGATCACACAGCCAGTAACTTAGGAGAGTCAGGACTTGAACATAGGGCTCTGGGTCTCATGTGGTTGATGATCCCAATAATGAAAATAGGGAGCTGAACCTGGAGTCAGGAAGGTCTACGTTCAAGCCTTTTACACACCTCATGGTGGGAGTGAGAAGGAGGATGCTCTGAGGTTGGGTAATAAAGAAAGAAAAAGAACACAAGCCAATTTGCTTCCATGGGAACAGATCCTGCATTTCCAGGGCTTTCCGAAGCCCCCTCTTGCTTTAGATCACACCTCGCCTCCATTCCTCCCCCTACACACATGGGCATCTAGCTAGGTCATGACCACTGGCTGCTGTCTCTTTTTGGAGATGAGACTGGAGCGCTCAGCCATATGTTCCATTATGGAAAACATCAGCCACCTAATGCTATGCACGTCCCTGCTCAGGCATCTCAGCCCTCTGCCCTGGACTCGTGTGAACTCTCTGTCCTTTTTTCTTTCCCACTCTCACCCAGTACTAGGCGCACCTTTTCTCACTGCCCCAGTCTGTCCTACTCATCTTTCTTTCCCTTGCATCCCCTCTCCATCCTCACAGTCAGAACACTACTCCTGTTACTTCCAAGTTCTCAGAAACTTCCCCTCCTTTGAAGTTCACTCCATTAGTTATTGTGTCATATCTTCATCACCTCATGCCTAGACTACTGCACTGGCCTGCTGGTTGGTGTTCCTGCCACAAGTCTATCTCCACTCCAGCCCATTCTCCACTCAGCTGCCAGACTGATCTTCCTAATGTACAAGCCTGACCATATCACCTTCCTCCTGTTCAGCCAACTCCAGTGGCTCTCTGTTATCTCCAGCATCAAATATAAAACCCTCTGTTTGGAGTTCAATACTCTCATCTCTTGATTCTAGGTATTTCTACTGTTCATCCCCCATGACTTCAACGTTCTTTACTCAAATCCACTTCTTGGCTTCGGTCAAGTCTCATCTAAAATCCCACCTTCTACATGAAACCTTTCCCCATCTCCTCTGGTCCCTTCCCTCTGCTGACTATCTCTGATTTGTCCTGTATATATAACTTCTCTGTTCGTGTTTGTATGCATGCTATCATTAGATGGTGAGCTCCTTGAAATCAGCGATCGTGTTTTTGTCTTTCTTTGTATCCCCCACACTTAGAACAGCAGAATGGTAAGCGTAGTAAGCACTTAATAAATGCTTATTGATTAATTGATTGATTATAACCTTGTTCAAATTCTTATTACCATCCTCTACTGGACTCTGGGTCATTCTCCCTCTTTCTCTGAGAAGTTCAGTTCCTGGCTCACAGTCTACATCAACCCTTTGTTCTCATACTTGGGGATGTCCCTCCAAATGCCATGACCCTGGCTTCCCAGCTCCAATCTCTTCATCTCCCATCATCTCTCAATCTCTACAGTTCTGCTCCATCTCAGTCAGACAAAGATCATACCCTTGATTCACCATCTCTCATTACTCTTCTGCTTTTGTGTTCTAGAACTCTGGAATTCCTCTCTCTTACCCCAGCTTCCTGTCCTTCCATCTCTCCCTTTGTCTTACTTCTACACCTCATCTATGTCCTGTCCACAACCCCCAGTTCCTTCTCCCTTCCCTGCTCTCCCAGCCCATCATCCCTGCTCTGGCCTCACTTTCCCCCCATCACCACCTTTACCCTATGGGGACCCTGCTGAATTATGCTCTTGTCTCTTAGGATCATAGAATCATAAGTTTAGAACTGATGGACTTCAGAGGCCATTTAGTCCAATCCCTTCATTTTATAGATAAGGAAATGAAATGAAATAATTTGTCCAAGACCACATCACTAGGAAGTAGCAGAGTCAGAATTTAAAATCAGTTCTTCTGACCCTAAACCCAGTGCCCTTCCCACTGTGGTATGTTGCACTATTCTTGAACCCCTCACCCCTGTGTCTTATCATTTCTCAGCCCTTAACAAACCTCAGTTCTAAGTGACCCTTATTTTCATTTTCAAGGAACAAGGAAAAAGACCCTGGCACTGGAGCCCAAAGCCCTAGGTTAACATCTCACCTCTGAGACCACCTCTGTGACCTTGAGTAATTCACCTAATGTCCATAGGCTTCAGTTTCCTTGTGTATAAAAGGATGCTGGCCTCTGAGCTCCCTTCCAGAGTTAAAATCATGATCCTATTTCCATTCTGCTGAAGCCATACCACCATGCCAATGAGGTCCACTACAAATGTCCAGTTTCCCCCTTTGCACATGCCTGGAATTTAATCTTATCTTTCCTTTACTTTTTTGATTTCTTAGCTTCCTTTAATACTCAAATTTGGTGATATTTCTTATGGAGATCATCTCTGTATGATCCTATGTGTTTGTATGATCTTGTGCTTTCTCCCTTCTTAAACAGTCTTGCATTTATTTGTACATGTTGTATTTTTAATCATCCAATCAACAAGAATTTTTAAAGTATCTACTATGTACCAGTCACTGTTCTAGTCACCATTCTCCCAGTAGAATGTCATCTCTATGAGAGCAGGGTCTATTTGTCTTTATATGGGACTATGCCTTTGTATACTCAGCACCTAGGACAGTGCCTGACATACAAAAGGTGCTTAAAAATGATTGCAGATTTGAATTGACTTGAGCTTCAATAGCAGTGTTATAACTACATCAATACAACTGGTGAGCACAGACTGATGTGGTGAGTCAGCAAATGACACCACCAGCTGACATTTGTGCCATGATTTCAGCTTTACAAAAAGCACTTTAAACACTTTATTTCATTTAAGCCTCATGACAACTGGATAAAGCAGGTACTATGTTATCATCCCATCTTAGAGATGGGTCTTAAATTGCTTGGAGTGACTTGCTCAAAGTGGCCAAGTCAGCACTTGAACCCATATCTTTCCAAATTCCAAGACCATGTGGGAGACTCCTTACTTTCCAAGTATTTAGATCCCCCATGAATCTGGAGGTCCAGCCTGAGATTTCTAGGTGAGGACTGAGGGATCATTACAGTTGCTCTTTCTACTTTGAGGACCAGAAATAGTCAGAATCTCAGGAGGGTTCCCAATTCCCTGATACCAGAGGGGCACAGAGATGTCTGTTCTTCTGTGAACTGCTATTTCCACTGTCATCACTATCATAGAAAGTCTTAGGACTCTTCTGAAGAGATTAAGACCAAGTGGATTTGCTGCAGGCCAGAGATAACAATGATTAAATGAACTCATGTGGGATAAATCATTTTCTGGGCCCTTTGGCTTGCCATCCTGTGCCTGTGGACACATTGAATAGGGTGTGTGTGTGTGTGTGTGTGTGTGTGTGTGTGTGTGTGTGTGTGTGTGTGTGTCTTAGTCCTATTCTTAGAGACTGGGGTGAGGATAGCTCTTTGCATAGAACCCAATTACTAAAATGCTACTTTCTCTGGATCTAGTAAAGGCATTATTTATCCAGAACATCAATCAAACTCTCAGAAAAGGTAAAATGAGGCTCAATTATCTAAAACCCACTGCTCTGCTGTTTATGGGATTCTTGTTATGAATAAAACCAGCTGGCATTAAGGGCAAGGGAGCTCTGTATCCTCTTTTCTTTGGGAACTCCATCTTCTAGAAGACTGTGGAGAGCTCTGCAGTTTTGGCATACCTAGTGGGAAATAAGGATGGGAATCTCACAGTGAGAGACGGTCTCAAGTCTAGGTGGCAAAGATGGGAAGAAATGGAGACAGGGACCTGACCCTCACATCCTATTTGCTCGGTAGTTGCTGTCATCCAGTCACTTCAGACTCTTTGTCACCCTGGTTTGGGGTTTTCTTGACAGAAATACTGGAGTGGTTGGCCATTTCCTTCTCTGGCTCATTTTACAGATGAGGAAACTGAGATAACAGTGTTGAGTAGCTTGCCTAGAGTCACCTAGGAAGTGTCTGAGGTCACATTTGAACTCAGATCTTCCTGACTCTATCCACTGTGCCACCTAGGTGTCCCCTCATTGCTTTACTGGGATAGAATAGTATTCTCTGTATAGTATTCTAGAGTTTCTGGACTGGCAGATACCCTGTGATAAGTACTCAGCCTATAGTTCTGTTTTTGTTTTTGTTTTTTTGCTTTTTTTTTTTGGAGGGCAGTTGGGGTTAAGTGACTTGCCCAAGGTCACATGGCTAGTTTTTTTTTTTGTGTGTGTTAAGTGTCTAAGGCCGGATTTGAAGTCAGGTAGTCCTGACTCCAGGGCCGGTGCTCTATTCACTGCGCCACCTAGCCGCCCCTCAGCCTATAGTTCTGAATAGAGAAGTATGATATACCCAGTCTTACTGCTGTGCACACTAACCTAGCACTCTGACTTGAGTGGCAGCATATGTTGCTACCCTTGGGCTGTGGAGGAAGGAGATGGATCCCTGAGTGTTTAAATATAAGTGAAGATGGGTGCTTCCTGGGAGATGTATTGAGTAGCTTTGAGAAATGGGTGGTGAGAATGCTCCCTGTTTAATTCATTGGTTACTTTGTATTTAGGTTTAAGTAAGTGTCTTTTGCTTTACTATGATGTTAAATTATTTATTCTGGCTTGGTGGTGGCAAATCCCATGGGAATGGGGTTCATGAACTTGAAATAGTCAATTAACCCCTTGAATGCCTCAACCCTAGCAATTAACAACAGGAGTCAGTATTAAAGGGTCCAAGAGGATAACCTAGTTTATATAATCTTAAAGTTAGAAGAGACTGCAGAATACTTTAATGTATCTGATTCTTATCTGAAAAATGGGGCTCATAATACTACTACTACCTACTTTATAAGGCTACTGCAGTTCTGTGGTGTCTTGGTGGATAGAGTGTTGTGCCTGGAGTCAGGAAGACCTGAGTTCAAATCCAACCACAGATAATTACTAGTTGTGTGTCCCTGGGTAAGCCACTAACTTCTGTCTGCCTCAGTTTCTTTAAAATGAGAAAAATAATAGCATCCACCTATGTCTCAGAGTTGTGAGGATAAAATGAGATGTTTGTGAAGCACTTAGCATGACTGGCACACAGTAAGTGCTTAATAAGTGCTTTTTTCTTCCTTCCACCTTCCTATTAGGATGTTCAAAGAAATGAATAAATGTAAGTTATTAGGTAAGTTGTAGAGTGCTTTATAATTGTGAGCTATCATCATTAACATTACAATGGTATCAAGTGGTTCAGTCCTGACTCAAAACAGGAATCTATGCCATAAGGAAACCTCAGTTTACTTATGAATAAAACAGGGATAACAAAATACCTACATCATGGGGTTGTTGGAAGGATCAAAAGAAATAATTTGGTAAATGCTTTTGTGGATCTTAAAGCATTTTATATTATAATTCATATTCTCAAAGAATCCCAAATCTCAGAGGTTTATATTCCAGAAGTGAGGTGTTTTATGTATGTATGTGGGAGGGTGGGGTTAAGGGGACTATCTCCTCTAATACAATGACATTTCTGCTTTGTCATCTAGCATATAGTTGGTTAAAGTTTCCCCTCCTCCCTATGTCATCCACCCCCCTCACCTAAGCACATGAAAGTTAGACTCCTCAGGACACTTCTTTCTGCAGCCACCCTAAATTTCCAAATCTAAGTAGAAACCTCTAATATTAATAAATGACAGAGCTGAGCAGAGGAAAAAACCTCCTTCCCTTTGACATGAGGAAGATCACAGGGATTGGAGAGATCTTTAATCTTTATTAATGTGTCTTCAGGGGGTCTCTCTTGCTAGCTGTGGGAAGCCCAAACATGCAAAGGTTCGATCGGCTCTCTGGGCTCAGCTTCCCTGGGGCTCCTCACATTCCTGTCTGATTCTGTTTGGAGTCTAGCAGGACCACGTCATGGGGCCTGCTGTTTCCTGGACAAGTACACTGTGTCAGTGACACAGCTCCCATTGGTGGGGGGCTGGAAGAGGGAGAAGGAAATCCAGGACACAGGCCTCGGTCACATGTGTCGTTGTCTGACCAAGAGGGCCAGTGGGGCTATGGGTGTGGGACCTGGTGGGCAAGAAGCCCTGATGGGAGTGACTGGCACAAAGGATGATGAGAGGGGCCTATTTAAGACAATGATGGTAATAGTTATAATGAGGGGTAATGAACAGAAGTCTGGTGTGGGGCCAGGACCATATTCATTGCATCACCAACACAGGTGGCAACTCCCAATAATTATGACTGACATGGCTGAGACTATGATAGATATTTCTATAATGCTTTAAACCAGGGGTTCTTAACCAGTGGTCCAAGAATGTTATTTTTTAAAAAAAGATTTCGATAATCATATTTCAGTATGTTGGATTTCCTTTGCAATGCCCTATATTGTATTTAATACATTTTAAACCATCATTCTAAGAAGGGGTCCATAGATTTCATCAGACTGGCTGACACAGGGGTACAGGACACCACAAAAGGCTCAGACATCCCGCTTTGAAGATTAACAAGCGGATATAATTTAATGCCCATGGATGACCCAATGAAGTAGGTATTGTTATCATCTCCACTTTGCAGATGAGGAAACTGAGGTGAAGTGATTTGTTCATCCATTGTCACACAGCTAGAGAATGTCAGTCAGAGTTTGAACTCAGATCTCGCCAAATTCTTGTGGCCAGCCTCCTTGTCATTGTACCACACTGTGGCTAAAGAAATCACATCAAAGAGACGGACCCCACCAGTTATTAAGCTCCTGTCACCCTTATAATTGTCTTGTTGTTCTCCTGGGGGTGGGGAGGGGAAAGGAAGGGAAGAGAAGGGAAAAAGCATTAATATAGCATCTACTATGGGCCAGGCAATGTGCTAACAAACATTTAAGCTCTTTCTATGTACTAGTCTCTGGGAATTAAAATACACGGAAAAAAGAACAAAATTGCAATGGGCCCTGTCCTTAAGAGACTTACAAAGAAACAGCAATAGGAGAAAGACTGGTGGACTTCTCATTAGTAGATCTGGGTTTGACTCCAGGCTCTGTCTTTCCTAGCTGTTTGACCTTCAGCAAATTGCTAAAGCCCTAACATTTTTAGGAAGACAGCTCCTGGAAGGTAATGATTCTACCGGTTTATTTATTTATTAATAGAGGAGGAATCAGCAGGGACCATATTTTTAGATCTGGAAAGGGCTTCAGGGGCCATCTACTCTACTCTAGTCATTTTAGTGATGAGGAAACCGAGGCTCACAAAGGCCACAAGTTTTGCCAAGGTGCTTGTACCAAATCTTTATTGTTGATTGATTGTCTAAGTTTACTTGGGTGAGTGGCAGAGGAGGGATTAGAAACCAGGTCCTATGACTCCAGCCAGGTAGCCAGGTCTGATGTCTGGAAGACCTGAGTTCATATTCAGCCTCAGATACCAGCTGTGTGACTCTGGGAAAGTCACTTTAACTTTTTTGCTGTAGTTTCTTCATCTGTAAGATGAGCTGGAGAAGGAACTGGAAAACCACTCCAGTATCTTTGCTAAGAAAACCCCAAATAGGGTCATGGAGAGTCAGATATGACTGGAAAACAACTGAATGATAACCGGAACTCAAAAGTCACTGTTATTTTGGCTGTCCCACTTCCATCTTTCTCTCCCTAGAGCTAAACATAGTACCCTGAATACAACAGGCACTCAATAAATGTTCACCAGGTTGAACCAAATAGAACCCATCAGTTCCAGAAAATAATCCATGTACTATCTGCTTCTGGGGTCTCTGGAACTGGAGGCCTTTGGGGCGGCAGCGCTCTGTAGCAAGAGAAATGCGGGCTATTGTGTTGAAAGTAAGAGCATTGGGAGAGAAATTAGCTTGAATAAGAGATGGAGTAAGACATCACTTAATCCATCTATACTCGGGACAACGTATTAAAGGCAGTCCTCACAATGTCCCCAAAGGAAAGAGCACATATGCTCCGTGGAAATTTAAAAATAAACAGTGGCTAGACACAGAAAACAAGAATTTCAGGCGGAAGGATGCAGGTTTGAGAGAGCCAGGGTAGGGGCCCCCAGGACCATACTCCCGGGCACTGGAGGCACTACATTTTAACAGCACTAATAAGTCCTCAGGTACTTAGAAACGTCGGGGTTTTGCAATAGTTCAAGAGGATAATTAGTTAAAATAGGAAGCTACAAGGCAGTCGGGGGGAGTACTTGTTCCCCCGTCCCCCCAAAGGTTTCAGTGCCTAAGGCCGAGCCCGGCGCATGGCAGGTGCTGAACGATGGGAGCTCCTTAGACACAGAGACTCTGTTTTCTCCTTTCTTAGCATACAGCTCCCCGCACAAAATAAGTGCTCGTTATTGATGGATTCTACCCCATTCCTTCCATGCTCACCGTCTTAAATACGATGTCTTTTTCTGCTGCCTGCCTTGGGGCTTAACAATTCTTAGCTACAGCTTTGCCCTGGGCTAGGGTTGGGCTCATCGACCATAGAGGAAGGTTCTATGAAAAAGACTGGGAGCACTCTGGCTCTGAGGAGGGAGATCAATCGATCAACAAGGCTTTTGTTAAACAGTGCTTGCGTGCCAGGTACTGTGCTGGGTG